>JANJGN010000578.1:0-381257 GCA_026770705.1 Isurus oxyrinchus | reverse complement strand
AACCTCGAAATTGAAAAACACCAACAAATTCAACAACAACTTCAACATTGAAAAACACCAACAAATTCAACAACAACCTCGACATTGAAAAACACCATCAAATTCAACAACAACCTCAACATTGAAAAACACCAACAACCTCAAAATAGAAAAAACACCAACAAATTCAACAACAACCTCAACATTTAAAAACAACAACAACCTCAACATTGAAAAACACCAACAAATTCAACAACAACCTCAACAATGAAAAACACCAACAAACTCAACAACAACCACAACATTGAAAAACAACAACAACCTCAACAATGAAAAACACCAACAAATTCAAAAACAACCTCAACATTGAAAAAACACCAACAAATTCAACAACAAACTCAAGATTGAAAAACACCAACAAATTCAACAACCTCAACATTGAAAAACAACAACAACCTCAACATTGAAAAACACCAACAAATTCAACAACAACCTCAACATTGAAAAACACCAACAAATTCAACAACAACCTCAACATTGAAAAACAACAACAACCTCAACATTGAAAAACACCAACAAATTCCCCAACAACCTCAACATTGAAAAACAACAACAAATTCAACATTAACCTCAACATTGAAAAACAACAACAACCTCAACATTGAAAAACACCAAATTCAACAACAACCTCAACATTGAAAAACACCAACAAATTCAACAGCAACCTCAACATTGAAAAACAACAAGAACCTCAACTTTGAAAAACACCAACAAATTCAACAACAACCTCAACATTGAAAAACAACAACAACCTCAACATTGAAAAACACCAACAAATTCAACAACAACCTCAACATTGAAATACACCTACAAATTCAACAACAACCTCAGCATTGAAAAACAACAACAACCTCAACATTGAAAAACACCAACAAATTCAACAACAACCTCAACATTGAAAAACAACAACAACCTCAACATTGAAAAACACCAACAAATTCAACAACAACTTCAGCATTGAAAAACACCAACAAATTCAACAACAACCTCGAAATCGAAAAACACCAACAAATTCAACAACAACCTCAACATTGAAAAACAACTACAACCTCAACATTGAAAAAACACCAACAAATTCAACAACAACCTGAACATTGAAAAACAACAACAACCTGAACATTGAAAAACACCAACAAATTCAACAACAACCTCAACATTGAAAAACACCAACAAATTCAACAACAAACTCAACATTGAAAAACACCAACAAATTCAACTACAACCTCAACATTGAAAAACAACAACAACCTCAACATTGAAAAACACCAACAAATTCAACAACAACCTCAACATTGAAAAACAACAACAACCTCAACATTGAAAAACACCAACAAATTCAACAACAACCTCAACATTGAAAAACAACAACAACCTCAACATTGAAAAACACCAACAAATTCAACAATAAACTCAACATTGAAAAACAACAACAACCTCATCATTGAAAAACACCAAATTCAACAACAACCTCAACATTGAAAAACACCAACAAATTCAACAACAACCTCAACATTGAAAAACACCAACAAATTCAACAACAACCTCAACATTGAAAAACAACAACCTCAACATTGAAAAACACCAACAAATTCAACAACAACCTCAACTTTGAAAAACACCAACAAATTCAACAAAAACCTCAGCATTGAAAAACAACAACAACCTCAACATTGAAAAACACCAACAAATTCAACAACAACCTCAACATTGAAAAACAACAACAACCTCAACATTGAAAAACACCAACAAATTCAACAACAACTTCAACATTGAAAAACACCAACAAATTCAACAACAACCTCGAAATTGAAAAACACCACCAAATAAAACAACAACCTCAACATTGAAAAACAACAACAACCTCAACATTGAAAAACAACAACCTGAACATTGAAAAACACCAGCAAATTCAACAACAACCTCAACATTGAAAAACAGCAACAACCTCAACATTGAAAACCACCAACAAATTCAACAACAACTTCAACATTGAAAAACACCAACAAATTCAACAACAAACTCGACATTGAAAAACACCATCAAATTCAACAACAACCTCAACATTGAAAAACACCAACAAATTCAACAAAAACCTCAACATTGAAAACACCAACAAATTCAACAAGAACCTCAACATTTAAAAACGCCAACAAATTCAACAACAACCTCAACATTGAAAAACAACAACAACCTCATCATGGAAAAACACCAACAAATTCAACAACAACCTCAACATTAAAAAACAACAACATCCTCAAAATTGAAAAACACCAACAAATTCAACAACAACCCCAACATTTAAAAACAACAACAACCTGAACATTGAAAAACACCAACAAATTCAACAACAACCTCAACATTGAAAAACACCAACAAATTCAACAACAACCTCAACATTGAAAAACACCAACAAACTCAACAACAACCTCAACATTGAAAAACAACAACAACCTCAACATTGAAAAATACCAACAAATTCAACAACAACCTCAACATTGAAAAACACCAGCAAATTCAACAACAACCTCAACATTGAAGAACAACAACAACCTCAACATTAAAAAACACCAACAAATTCAACAACAACCTCAACATTGAAAAACAACAACAACCTCACCATTGAAAAAAACCAAGAAATTCAACAACAACCTCAACATTGAAAAACAACAACAAACTCAACATTGAAAAACACCAACAAATTCAACAACAACATCAACATTGAAATACAACAACAACCTCAACATTGAAAAACACCAACAAATTCAACAACAACTTCAACATTGAAAAACACCAACAAATTCAACAACAACCCTCAACATTGAAAAACAACAACAACCTCAACATTGTAAAACACCAACAAATTCAACAACAACCTCAACATTGAAAAACACCAACAAATTCAACAACAACCTCAGCATTGAAAAACAACAACAACCTCAACATTGAAAAACACCAACAAGTTCAACAACAACCTCAACATTGAAAAACAACAACAACCTCAACATTGAAAAACACCAACAAATTCAACAACAACCTCAACATTGAAAAACAACAACAAACTCAACATTGAAAAACACCAACAAATTCAACAACAACCTCAACATTGAAAAACAACAACAACATCAACATTGAAAAACACCAACAAATTCAACAGCAACTTCAACATTGAAAAACACCAACAAATTCAACAACAACCTCAACATTGAAAAACAACAACAACCTCAACATTGAAAAACACCAACAAATTCAACAACAACCTCAACATTGAAAAACAACAACAACCTCAACATTGAAAAACACCAACAAATTCAACAACAACCTCAACATTGAAAAACACCAACAAATTCAACAGCAACCTCAACATTGAAAAACACCAACAAATTCAACAACAACCTCAACATTGAAAAACACCAACAAACTCAACAACAACCTCAACATTGAAAAACAACAACAACCTCAACATTGAAAAACACCAACAAATTCAACAACAACCTCAACATTGAAAAACACCAGCAAATTCAACAACAACCTCAACATTGAAAAACAACAACAACCTCAACATTGAAAAACACCAACAAATTCAACAACAACCTCAACATTGAAAAACAACAACAACCTCAACATTGAAAAACACCAACAAATTCAACAACAACCTCAACATTGAAAAACAACAACAAACTCAACATTGAAAAACACCAACAAATTCAACAACAACCTCAACATTGAAAAACAACAACAACCTCAACATTGAAAAACACCAACAAATTCAACAACAACTTCAACATTGAAAAACACCAACAAATTCAACAACAACCTCAACATTGAAAAACACCAACAACCTCAACATTGAAAAACACCAACAAATTCAACAACAACCTCAACATTGAAAAACAACAGCAACCTCAACATTGAAAAACACCAACAAATTCAACAGCAACCTCAACATTGAAAAACACCAACAAATTCAACAACAACCTCAGCATTGAAAACAACAACAACCTCAACATTGAAAAACACCAACAAGTTCAACAACAATCTCAACATTGAAAAGCAACAACAACCTCAACATTGAAAAACACCAACAAATTCAACAAAAACTTTGACATTGAAAAACACCAACAAATTCAACAACAACCTCGAAATTGAAAAACACCAACCAATTCAACAACAACTTCAACATTGAAAAACACCAACAAATTCAACAACAACCTCGACATTGAAAAACACCATCAAATTCAACAACAACCTCAACATTGAAAAACACCAACAACCTCAAAATTGAAAAAAACACCAACAAATTCAACAACAACCTCAACATTTAAAAACAACAACAACCTCGACATTGAAAAACACCAACAAATTCAACAACAACCTCAACATTGAAAAACACCAACAAATTCAACAACAACCTCAACAATGAAAAACACCAACAAATTCAAAAAAAAACCTCAACATTGAAAAACACCAACAAATTCAACAACAAACTCAAGATTGAAAAACACCAACAAATTCAACAACCTCAACATTGAAAAACAACAACAACCTCAACATTGAAAAACACCAACAAATTCAACAACAACCTCAACATTGAAAAACACCAACAAATTCAACAACAACCTCAATATTGAAAAACAACAACAACCTCAACATTGAAAAAACACCAACAAATTCCACAACAACCTCAACATTGAAAAACAACAACAAATTCAACATTAACCTCAACATTGAAAAACAACAACAACCTCAACATTGAAAAACACCAAATTCAACAACAACCTCAACATTGAAAAACACCAACAAATTCAACACCACCTCAACATTGAAAAACAACAACAACCTCAACATTGAAAAACACCAACAAATTCCACAACAACCTCAACATTGAAAAACAACAACAAATTCAACATTAACCTCAACATTGAAAAACAACAACAACCTCAACATTGAAAAACACCAAATTCAACAACAACCTCAACATTGAAAAACACCAACAAATTCAACAACAACCTCAACATTGAAAAACAACAACAACCTCAACATTGAAAAACACAAACAAATTCAACAACAACCTCAACATTGAAAAACAACAACAACCTCAACATTGAAAAACACCAACAAATTCAACAACAACCTCAACATTGAAAAACACCTACAAATTCAACAACAACCTCAGCATTGAAAAACAACAACAACCTCAACATTGAAAAACACCAACAAATTCAACAACAACCTCAACATTGAAAAACACCAACAAATTCAACAACAACCTCAACATTGAAAAACACCTACAAATTCAACAACAACCTCAGCATTGAAAAACAACAACAACCTCAACATTGAAAAACACCAACAAATTCAACAACAACTTCAGCATTGAAAAACACCAACAAATTCAACAACAACCTCGAAATCGAAAAACACCAACAAATTCAACAACAACCTCAACATTGAAAAACAACTACAACCTCAACATTGAAAAACACCAACAAATTCAACAACAACCTGAACATTGAAAAACAACAACAACCTGAACATTGAAAAACACGAACAAATTCAACAACAACCTCAACATTGAAAAACACCAACAAATTCAACAACAACCTCAACATTGAAAAACACCAACAAATTCAACAACAAACTCAACATTGAAAAACACCAACAAATTCAACAACAACCTCAACATTGAAAAACAACAACAACGTCAACATTGAAAAACACCAACAAATTCAACAACAACCTCAACATTGAAAAACAACAACAAACTCAACATTGAAAAACAACAACAACCTCAACATTGAAAAACACCAACAAATTCAACAATAAACTCAACATTGAAAAACAACAACAACCTCATCATTGAAAAACACCAAATTCAACAACAACCTCAACATTGAAAAACACCAACAAATTCAACAACAACCTCAACATTGAAAAACACCAACAAATTCAACAACAACCTCAACATTGAAAAACAACAACAACCTCAACATTGAAAAACACCAACAAATTGAACAACAACCTCAACATTGAAAAACAACAACAACCTCAACATTGAAAAACACCAACAAATTCAACAACAACTTCAACATTGAAAAACACCAACAAATTCAACAACAACCTCGAAATTGAAAAACACCACCAAATAAAACAACAACCTCAACATTGAAAAACAACAACAACCTCAACATTGAAAAACAACAACCTGAACATTGAAAAACACCAGCAAATTCAACAACAACCTCAACATTGAAAAACAGCAACAACCTCAACATTGAAAACCACCAACAAATTCAACAACAACTTCAACATTGAAAAACACCAACAAATTCAACAACAAACTCGACATTGAAAAACACCATCAAATTCAACAACAACCTCAACATTGAAAAACACCAACAAATTCAACAAAAACCTCAACATTGAAAACACCAACAAATTCAACAAGAACCTCAACATTTAAAAACGCCAACAAATTCAACAACAACCTCAACATTGAAAAACAACAACAACCTCATCATGGAAAAACACCAACAAATTCAACAACAACCTCCACATTAAAAAACAACAACATCCTCAAAATTGAAAAATACCAACAAATTCAACAACAACCCCAACATTTAAAAACAACAACAACCTCAACATTGAAAAACACCAACAAATTCAACAACAACCTCAACATTGAAAAACACCAACAAATTCAACAACAACCTCAACATTGAAAAACACCAACAAACTCAACAACAACCTCAACATTGAAAAACAACAACAACCTCAACATTGAAAAATACCAACAAATTCAACAACAACCTCAACATTGAAAAACACGAGCAAATTCAACAACAACATCAACATTGAAAAACAACAACAACCTCAACATTGAAAAACACCAACAAATTCAACAACAACCTCAACATTGAAAAACAACAACAAACTCAACATTGAAAAACACCAACAAATTCAACAACAACATCAACATTGAAATACAACAACAACCTCAACATTGAAAAACACCAACAAATTCAACAACAACTTCAACATTGAAAAACACCAACAAATTCAACAACAACCTCAACATTGAAAAACAACAACAACCTCAACATTGTAAAACACCAACAAATTCAACAACAACCTCAACATTGAAAAACACCAACAAATTCAACAACAACCTCAGCATTGAAAAACAACAACAACCTCAACATTGAAAAACACCAACAAGTTCAACAACAACCTCAACATTGAAAAACAACAACAACCTCAACATTGAAAAACACCAACAAATTCAACAACAACCTCAACATTGAAAAACAACAACAAACTCAACATTGAAAAACACCAACAAATTCAACAACAACCTCAACATTGAAAAACAACAACAACATCAACATTGAAAAACACCAACAAATTCAACAGCAACTTCAACATTGAAAAACACCAACAAATTCAACAACAACCTCAACATTGAAAAACAACAACAACCTCAACATTGAAAAACACCAACAAATTCAACAACAACCTCAACATTGAAAAACAACAACAACCTCAACATTGAAAAACACCAACAAATTCAACAACAACCTCAACATTGAAAAAGACCAACAAATTCAACAACAACCTCAACATTGAAAAACACCAACAAATTCAACAACCTCAACATTGAAAAACAACAACAACCTCAACATTGAAAAACACCAACAAATTCAACAACAACCTCAACATTGAAAAACACCAACAAATTCAACAACAACCTCAACATTGAAAAACAACAACAACCTCAACATTGAAAAACACCAACAAATTCCACAACAACCTCAACATTGAAAAACAACAACAAATTCAACATTAACCTCAACATTGAAAAACAACAACAACCTCAACATTGAAAAACACCAAATTCAACAACAACCTCAACATTGAAAAACACCAACAAATTCAACAACAACCTCAACATTGAAAAACAACAACAACCTCAACATTGAAAAACACCAACAAATTCCACAACAACCTCAACATTGAAAAACAACAACAAATTCAACATTAACCTCAACATTGAAAAACAACAACAACCTCAACATTGAAAAACACCAAATTCAACAACAACCTCAACATTGAAAAACACCAACAAATTCAACAACAACCTCAACATTGAAAAACAACAACAACCTCAACATTGAAAAACACCAACAAATTCAACAACAACCTCAACATTGAAAAACAACAACAACCTCAACATTGAAAAACACCAACAAATTCAACAACAACCTCAACATTGAAAAACACCTACAAATTCAACAACAACCTCAGCATTGAAAAACAACAACAACCTCAACATTGAAAAACACCAACAAATTCAACAACAACCTCAACATTGAAAAACAACAACAACCTCAACATTGAAAAACACCAACAAATTCAACAACAACTTCAGCATTGAAAAACACCAACAAATTCAACAACAACCTCGAAATCGAAAAACACCAACAAATTCAACAACAACCTCAACTTTGAAAAACAACTACAACCTCAACATTGAAAAACACCAACAAATTCAACAACAACCTGAACATTGAAAAACAACAACAACCTGAACATTGAAAAACACCAACAAATTCAACAACAACCTCAACATTGAAAAACACCAACAAATTCAACAACAACCTCAACATTGAAAAACACCAACAAATTCAACAACAAACTCAACATTGAAAAACACCAACAAATTCAACAACAACCTCAACATTGAAAAACAACAACAACGTCAACATTGAAAAACACCAACAAATTCAACAACAACCTCAACATTGAAAAACACCAACAAATTCAACAACAACCTCAACATTGAAAAACAACAACAACCTCAACATTGAAAAACACCAACAAATTCAACAATAAACTCAACATTGAAAAACAACAACAACCTCATCATTGAAAAACACCAAATTCTACAACAACCTCAACATTGAAAAACACCAACAAATTCAACAACAACCTCAACATTGAAAAACACCAACAAATTCAACAACAACCTCAACATTGAAAAACAACAACAACCTCAACATTGAAAAACACCAACAAATTCAACAACAACCTCAACTTTGAAAAACACCAACAAATTCAACAAAAACCTCAGCATTGAAAAACAACAACAACCTCAACATTGAAAAACACCAACAAATTGAACAACAACCTCAACATTGAAAAACAACAACAACCTCAACATTGAAAAACACCAACAAATTCAACAACAACTTCAACATTGAAAAACACCAACAAATTCAACAACAACCTCGAAATTGAAAAACACCACCAAATAAAACAACATCCTCAACATTGAAAAACAACAACAACCTCAACATTGAAAAACAACAACCTGAACATTGAAAAACACCAGCAAATTCAACAACAACCTCAACATTGAAAAACAGCAACAACCTCAACATTGAAAACCACCAACAAATTCAACAACAACTTCAACATTGAAAAACACCAACAAATTCAACAACAAACTCGACATTGAAAAACACCATCAAATTCAACAACAACCTCAACATTGAAAAACACCAACAAATTCAACAAAAACCTCAACATTGAAAACAACCAACAAATTCAACAAGAACCTCAACATTTAAAAACGCCAACAAATTCAACAACAACCTCAACATTGAAAAACAACAACAACCTCATCATGGAAAAACACCAACAAATTCAACAACAACCTCAACATTAAAAAACAACAACATCCTCAAAATTGAAAAGCACCAACAAATTCAACAACAACCCCAACATTTAAAAACAACAACAACCTCAACATTGAAAAACACCAACAAATTCAACAACAACCTCAACATTGAAAAACACCAACAAATTCAACAACAACCTCAACATTGAAAAACAACAACAACCTCAACATTGAAAAATACCAACAAATTCAACAACAACCTCAACATTGAAAAACACGAGCAAATTCAACAACAACCTCAACATTGAAAAACAACAACAACCTCAACATTGAAAAACACCAACAAATTCAACAACAACCTCAACATTGAAAAACAACAACAAACTCAACATTGAAAAACACCAACAAATTCAACAACAACATCAACATTGAAATACAACAACAACCTCAACATTGAAAAACACCAACAAATTCAACAACAACTTCAACATTGAAAAACACCAACAAATTCAACAACAACCTCAACATTGAAAAACAACAACAACCTCAACATTGTAAAACACCAACAAATTCAACAACAACCTCAACATTGAAAAACACCAACAAATTCAACAACAACCTCAGCATTGAAAAACAACAACAACCTCAACATTGAAAAACACCAACAAGTTCAACAACAACCTCAACATTGAAAAACAACAACAACCTCAACATTGAAAAACACCAACAAATTCAACAACAACCTCAACATTGAAAAACAACAACAAACTCAACATTGAAAAACACCAACAAATTCAACAACAACCTCAACATTGAAAAACAACAACAACATCAACATTGAAAAACACCAACAAATTCAACAGCAACTTCAATATTGAAAAACACCGACAAATTCAACAACAACCTCAACATTGAAAAACAACAACAACCTCAACATTGAAAAACACCAACAAATTCAACAACAACCTCAACATTGAAAAACAACAACAACCTCAACATTGAAAAACACCAACAAATTCAACAACAACCTCAACATTGAAAAAGACCAACAAATTCAACAACAACCTCAACATTGAAAAACACCAACAAATTCAACAACAACCTCAACATTGAAAAACACCAACAAACTCAACAACAACCTCAACATTGAAAAACAACAACAACCTCAACATTGAAAAACACCAACAAATTCAACAACAACCTCAACATTGAAAAACACCAGCAAATTCAACAACAACCTCAACATTGAAAAACAACAACAACCTCAACATTGAAAAACACCAACAAATTCAACAACAACCTCAACATTGAAAAACAACAACAACCTCAACATTGAAAAACACCAACAAATTCAACAACAACCTCAACATTGAAAAACAACAACAAACTCAACATTGAAAAACACCAACAAATTCAACAACAACCTCAACATTGAAAAACAACAACAACCTCAACATTGAAAAACACCAACAAATTCAACAACAACTTCTACATTGAAAAACACCAACAAATTCAACAACAACCTCAACATTGAAAAACACCAACAACCTCAACATTGAAAAACACCAACAAATTCAACAACAACCTCAACATTGAAAAACAACACCAACCTCAACATTGAAAAACACCAACAAATTCAACAGCAACCTCAACATTGAAAAACACCAACAAATTCAACAACAACCTCAACATTGAAAAACACCAACAAATTCAACAACAACCTCAACAATGAAAAACACCAACAAACTCAACAACAACCTCAACATTGAAAAACAACAACAACCTCAACATTGAAAAACACCAACAAATTCAAAAACAACCTCAACATTGAAAAACACCAATAAATTCAACAACAAACTCAAGATTGAAAAACACCAACAAATTCAAAAACCTCAACATTGAAAAACAACAACAACCTCAACATTGAAAAACACCAACAAATTCAACAACAACCTCAACATTGAAAAACACCAACAAATTCAACAACAACCTCAACATTGAAAAACAACAACAACCTCAACATTGAAAAACACCAACAAATTCCACAACAACCTCAACATTGAAAAACAACAACAAATTCAACATTAACCTCAACATTGAAAAACAACAACAACCTCAACATTGAAAAACACCAAATTCAACAACAACCTCAACATTGAAAAACACCAACAAATTCAACAACAACCTCAACAGTGAAAAACAACAACAACCTCAACATTGAAAAACACCAACAAATTCAACAACAACCTCAACATTGAAAAACAACAACAACCTCAACATTGAAAAACACCAACAAATTCAACAACAACCTCAACATTGAAAAACACCTACAAATTCAACAACAACCTCAGCATTGAAAAACAACAACAACCTCAACATTGAAAAACACCAACAAATTCAACAACAACCTCAACATTGAAAAACAACAACAACCTCAACATTGAAAAACACCAACAAATTCAACAACAACTTCAGCATTGAAAAACACCAACAAATTCAACAACAACCTCGAAATTGAAAAACACCAACAAATTCAACAACAACTTCAACATTGAAAAACACCAACAAATTCAACAACAACCTCGACATTGAAAAACACCATCAAATTCAACAACAACCTCAACATTGAAAAACACCAACAACCTCAAAATTGAAAAAACACCAACAAATTCAACAACAACCTCAACATTTAAAAACAACAACAACCTCAACATTGAAAAACACCAACAAATTCAACAAGAACCTCAACATTGAAAAACACCAACAAATTCAACAACAACCTCAACAATGAAAAACACCAACAAACTCAACAACAACCTCAACATTGAAAAACAACAACAACCTCAACATTGAAAAACACCAACAAATTCAAAAACAACCTCAACATTGAAAAACAACAACAAATTCAACATTAACCTCAACATTGAAAAACAACAACAACCTCAACATTGAAAAACACCAAATTCAACAACAACCTCAACATTGAAAAACACCAACAAATTCAACAACAACCTCAACATTGAAAAACAACAACAACCTCAACATTGAAGAACACCAACAAATTCAACAACAACCTCAACATTGAAAAACAACAACAACCTCAACATTGAAAAACACCAACAAATTCAACAACAACCTCAACATTGAAAAACACCTACAAATTCAACAACAACCTCAGCATTGAAAAACAACAACAACCTCAACATTGAAAAACACCAACAAATTCAACAACAACCTCAACATTGAAAAACAACAACAACCTCAACATTGAAAAACACCAACAAATTCAACAACAACTTCAGCATTGAAAAACACCAACAAATTCAACAACAACCTCGAAATCGAAAAACACCAACAAATTCAACAACAACCTCAACATTGAAAAACAACAACAACCTCAACATTGAAAAACACCAACAAATTCAACAACAACCTGAACATTGAAAAACAACAACAACCTCAACATTGAAAAACACCAACAAATTCAACAACAACCTCAACATTGAATAACACCAACAAATTCAACAACAACCTCAACATTGAAAAACACCAACAAATTCAACAACAAACTCAACATTGAAAAACACCAACAAATTCAACAACAACCTCAACATTGAAAAACAACAACAACCTCAACATTGAAAAACACCAACAAATTCAACAACAACCTCAACATTGAAAAACAACAACAACCTCAACATTGAAAAACACCAACAAATTCAACAACAACCTCAACATTGAAAAACAACAACAACCTCAACATTGAAAAACACCAACAAATTCAACAATAACCCCAACATTGAAAAACAACAACAACCTCATCATTGAAAAACACCAAATTCAACAACAACCTCAACATTGAAAAACACCAACAAATTCAACAACAACCTCAACATTGAAAAACACCAACAAATTCAACAACAACCTCAACATTGAAAAACAACAACAACCTCAACATTGAAAAACACCAACAAATTCAACAACAACCTCAACTTTGAAAAACACCAACAAATTCAACAAAAACCTCAGCATTGAAAAACAACAACAACCTCAACATTGAAAAACACCAACAAATTCAAAAACAACCTCAACATTGAAAAACAACAACAACCTCAACATTGAAAAACACCAACAAATTCAACAACAACTTCAACATTGAAAAACACCAACAAATTCAACAACAACCTCGAAATTGAAAAACACCACCAAATAAAACAAAAACCTCAACATTGAAAAACAACAACAACCTCAACATTGAAAAACAACAACCTGAACATTGAAAAACACCAGCAAATTCAACAACAACCTCAACATTGAAAAACAGCAACAACCTCAACATTGAAAACCACCAACAAATTCAACAACAACTTCAACATTGAAAAACACCAACAAATTCAACAACAAACTCGACATTGAAAAACACCATCAAATTCAACAACAACCTCAACATTGAAAAACACCAACAAATTCAACAAAAACCTCAACATTGAAAACACCAACAAATTCAACAAGAACCTCAACATTTAAAAACGCCAACAAATTCAACAACAACCTCAACATTGAAAAACAACAACAACCTCATCATGGAAAAACACCAACAAATTCAACAACAACCTCAACATTAAAAAACAACAACATCCTCAAAATTGAAAAACACCAACAAATTCAACAACAACCCCAACATTTAAAAACAACAACAACCTCAACATTGAAAAACACCAACAAATTCAACAACAACCTCAACATTGAAAAACACCAACAAATTCAACAACAACCTCAACATTGAAAAACACCAACAAACTCAACAACAACCTCAACATTGAAAAACAACAACAACCTCAACATTGAAAAACACCAGCAAATTCAACAACAACCTCAACATTGAACAACAACAAGAACCTCAACATTGAAAAACACCAACAAATTCAACAACAACCTCAACATTGAAAAACAACAACAACCTCAACATTGAAAAACACCAACAAATTCAACAACAACTTCAGCATTGAAAAACACCAACAAATTCAACAACAACCTCGAAATCGAAAAACACCAACAAATTCAACAACAACCTCAACATTGAAAAACAACAACAACCTCAACATTGAAAAACACCAACAAATTCAACAACAACCTGAACATTGAAAAACAACAACAACCTCAACATTGAAAAACACCAACAAATTCAACAACAACCTCAACATTGAATAACACCAACAAATTCAACAACAACCTCAACATTGAAAAACACCAACAAATTCAACAACAAACTCAACATTGAAAAACACCAACAAATTCAACAACAACCTCAACATTGAAAAACAACAACAACCTCAACATTGAAAAACACCAACAAATTCAACAACAACCTCAACATTGAAAAACAACAACAACCTCAACATTGAAAAACACCAACAAATTCAACAACAACCTCAACATTGAAAAACAACAACAACCTCAACATTGAAAAACACCAACAAATTCAACAATAACCCCAACATTGAAAAACAACAACAACCTCATCATTGAAAAACACCAAATTCAACAACAACCTCAACATTGAAAAACACCAACAAATTCAACAACAACCTCAACATTGAAAAACACCAACAAATTCAACAACAACCTCAACATTGAAAAACAACAACAACCTCAACATTGAAAAACACCAACAAATTCAACAACAACCTCAACTTTGAAAAACACCAACAAATTCAACAAAAACCTCAGCATTGAAAAACAACAACAACCTCAACATTGAAAAACACCAACAAATTCAAAAACAACCTCAACATTGAAAAACAACAACAACCTCAACATTGAAAAACACCAACAAATTCAACAACAACTTCAACATTGAAAAACACCAACAAATTCAACAACAACCTCGAAATTGAAAAACACCACCAAATAAAACAAAAACCTCAACATTGAAAAACAACAACAACCTCAACATTGAAAAACAACAACCTGAACATTGAAAAACACCAGCAAATTCAACAACAACCTCAACATTGAAAAACAGCAACAACCTCAACATTGAAAACCACCAACAAATTCAACAACAACTTCAACATTGAAAAACACCAACAAATTCAACAACAAACTCGACATTGAAAAACACCATCAAATTCAACAACAACCTCAACATTGAAAAACACCAACAAATTCAACAAAAACCTCAACATTGAAAACACCAACAAATTCAACAAGAACCTCAACATTTAAAAACGCCAACAAATTCAACAACAACCTCAACATTGAAAAACAACAACAACCTCATCATGGAAAAACACCAACAAATTCAACAACAACCTCAACATTAAAAAACAACAACATCCTCAAAATTGAAAAACACCAACAAATTCAACAACAACCCCAACATTTAAAAACAACAACAACCTCAACATTGAAAAACACCAACAAATTCAACAACAACCTCAACATTGAAAAACACCAACAAATTCAACAACAACCTCAACATTGAAAAACACCAACAAACTCAACAACAACCTCAACATTGAAAAACAACAACAACCTCAACATTGAAAAACACCAACAAATTCAACAACAACCTCAACATTGAAAAACACCAGCAAATTCAACAACAACCTCAACATTGAAAAACAACAAGAACCTCAACATTGAAAAACACCAACAAATTCAACAACAACCTCAACATTGAAAAACAACAACAACCTCACCATTGAAAAACACCAACAAATTCAACAACAACCTCAACATTGAAAAACAACAACAAACTCAACATTGAAAAACACCAACAAATTCAACAACAACATCAACATTGAAATACAACAACAACCTCAACATTGAAAAACACCAACAAATTCAACAACAACTTCAACATTGAAAAACACCACCAAATTCAACAACAACTTCAACATTGAAAAACACCAACAAATTCAACAACAACCTCGACATTGAAAAACACCATCAAATTCAACAACAACCTCAACATTGAAAAACACCAACAACCTCAAAATTGAAAAAACACCAACAAATTCAACAACAACCTCAACATTTAAAAACAACAACAACCTCAACATTGAAAAACACCAACAAATTCAACAACAACCTGAACATTGAAAAACAACAACAACCTCAACATTGAAAAACACCAACAAATTCAACAACAACCTCAGCATTTAAAAACACCAAGAAATTCAACAACAACCTCAACATTGAAAAACCACAACAATCCCAACATTGAAAAACACCAACAAATTCAACAACAACCTCAACATTGAAAAACAGCAACAACCTCAACATTGAAAAACACCAACAAATTCAACAACAACCTCAACATTGAAAAACACCAACAAATTCAACAACAACCTCAACATTGAAAAACACCAACAAATTCAACAACAAACTCAACATTGAAAAACACCAACAAATTCAACAACAACCTCAACATTGAAAAACAACAACAACCTCAACATTGAAAAACACCAACAAATTCAACAACAACCTCAACATTGAAAAACAACAACAACCTCAACATTGAAAAACACCAACAAATTCAACAACAACCTCAACATTGAAAAACAACAACAACCTCAACATTGAAAAACACCAACAAATTCAACAATAACCTCAACATTGAAAAACAACAACAACCTCAACATTGAAAAACACCAACAAATTCAACAACAACATCAACATTGAAATACAACAACAACCTCAACATTGAAAAACACCAACAAATTCAACAACAACTTCAACATTGAAAAACACCAACAAATTCAACAACAACCTCAACATTGAAAAACAACAACAACCTCAACATTGAAAAACACCAACAAATTCAACAACAACCTCAACATTGAAAAACACCAACAAATTCAACAACAACCTCAGCATTGAAAAACAACAACAACCTCAACATTGAAAAACACCAACAAGTTCAACAACAACCTCAACATTGAAAAACAACAACAACATCAACATTGCAAAACACCAACAAATTCAACAAAAACTTTAACATTGAAAAACACCAACAAATTCAACAACAACCTCGAAATTGAAAAACACCAACAAATTCAACAACAACTTCAACATTGAAAAACACCAACAAATTCAACAACAACCTCGACATTGAAAAACACCATCAAATTCAACAACAACCTCAACATTGAAAAACACCAACAACCTCAAAATTGAAAAAGCACCAACAAATTCAACAACAACCTCAACATTTAAAAACAACAACAACCTCAACATTGAAAAACACCAACAAATTCAACAACAACCTCAACATTGAAAAACACCAACAAATTCAACAACAACCTCAACATTGAAAAACACCAACAAATTCAACAACAAACTCAACATTGAAAAACACCAACAAATTCAACAACAACCTCAACATTGAAAAACAACAACAACCTCAACATTGAAAAACACCAACAAATTCAACAACAACCTCAACATTGAAAAACAACAACAACCTCAACATTGAAAAACACCAACAAATTCAACAACAACCTCAACATTGAAAAACAACAACAACCTCAACATTGAAAAACACCAACAAATTCAACAATAACCTCAACATTGAAAAACAACAACAACCTCAACATTGAAAAACACCAACAAATTCAACAACAACATCAACATTGAAATACAACAACAACCTCAACATTGAAAAACACCAACAAATTCAACAACAACTTCAACATTGAAAAACACCAACAAATTCAACAACAACCTCAACATTGAAAAACAACAACAACCTCAACATTGAAAAACACCAACAAATTCAACAACAACCTCAACATTGAAAAACACCAACAAATTCAACAACAACCTCAGCATTGAAAAACAACAACAACCTCAACATTGAAAAACACCAACAAGTTCAACAACAACCTCAACATTGAAAAACAACAACAACATCAACATTGCAAAACACCAACAAATTCAACAAAAACTTTAACATTGAAAAACACCAACAAATTCAACAACAACCTCGAAATTGAAAAACACCAACAAATTCAACAACAACTTCAACATTGAAAAACACCAACAAATTCAACAACAACCTCGACATTGAAAAACACCATCAAATTCAACAACAACCTCAACATTGAAAAACACCAACAACCTCAAAATTGAAAAAGCACCAACAAATTCAACAACAACCTCAACATTGAAAAACACCAACAAATTCAACAACAACCTCAACAATGAAAAACAGCAACAAACTCAACAACAACCTCAACATTGAAAAACAACAACAACCTCAACATTGAAAAACACCAACAAATTCAAAAACAACCTCAACATTGAAAAACACCAACAAATTCAACAACAAACTCAAGATTGAAAAATACCAACAAATTCAACAACCTCAACATTGAAAAACAACAACAACCTCAACATTGAAAAACACCAACAAATTCAACAACAACCTCAACATTGAAAAACACCAACAAATTCAACAACAACCTCAACATTGAAAAACAACAACAACCTCAACATTGAAAAACACCAACAAATTCCACAACAACCTCAACATTGAAAAACAACAACAACCTCAACATTGAAAAACACCAACAAATTCAACAAAAACCTCAACATTGAAAAACAACAACAACCTCAACATTGAAAAACACCAAATTCAACAACAACCTCAACATTGAAAAACACCAACAAATTCAACAACAACCTCAACATTGAAAAACAACAACAACCTCAACATTGAAAAACACCAACAAATTCAACAACAACCTCAACATTGAAAAAGAACAACAACCTCAACATTGAAAAACACCAACAAATTCAACAACAACTTCAGCATTGAAAAACGCCAACAAATTCAACAACAACCTCGAAATCGAAAAACACCAACAAATTCAACAACAACCTCAACATTGAAAAACAACAACAACCTCAACATTGAAAAACACCAACAAATTCAACAACAACCTGAACATTGAAAAACAACAACAACCTCAACATTGAAAAACACCAACAAATTCAACAACAACCTCAGCATTGAAAAACAACAACAACCTCAACATTGAAAAACACCAACAAGTTCAACAACAACCTCAACATTGAAAAACAACAACAACATCAACATTGCAAAACACCAACAAATTCAACAAAAACTTTAACATTGAAAAACACCAACAAATTCAACAACAACCTCGAAATTGAAAAACACCAACAAATTCAACAACAACTTCAACATTGAAAAACACCAACAAATTCAACAACAACCTCGACATTGAAAAACACCATCAAATTCAACAACAACCTCAACATTGAAAAACACCAACAACCTCAAAATTGAAAAAACACCAACAAATTCAACAACAACCTCAACATTTAAAAACAACAACAACCTCAACATTGAAAAACACCAACAAATTCAACAACAACCTCAACATTGAAAAACACCAACAAATTCAACAACAACCTCAACAATGAAAAACACCAACAAACTCAACAACAACCTCAACATTGAAAAACAACAACAACCTCAACATTGAAAAACACCAACAAATTCAAAAACAACCTCAACATTGAAAAACACCAACAAATTCAACAACAAACTCAAGATTGAAAAACACCAACAAATTCAACAACCTCAACATTGAAAAACAACAACAACCTCAACATTGAAAAACACCAACAAATTCAACAACAACCTCAACATTGAAAAACACCAACAAATTCAACAACAACCTCAACATTGAAAAACAACAACAACCTCAACATTGAAAAACACCAACAAATTCCACAACAATCTCAACATTGAAAAACAACAACAACCTCAACATTGAAAAACACCAACAAATTCAACAAAAACCTCAACATTGAAAAACAACAACAACCTCAACATTGAAAAACACCAAATTCAACAACAACCTCAACATTGAAAAACACCAACAAATTCAACAACAACCTCAACATTGAAAAACAACAACAACCTCAACATTGAAAAACACCAACAAATTCAACAACAACCTCAACATTGAAAAACACCAACAAATTCAACAACAACCTCAACATTGAAAAACACCAACAAATTCAACAACAACCTCAACAATGAAAAACACCAACAAACTCAACAACAACCTCAACATTGAAAAACAACAACAACCTCAACATTGAAAAACACCAACAAATTCAAAAACAACCTCAACATTGAAAAACACCAACAAATTCAACAACAAACTCAAGATTGAAAAACACCAACAAATTCAACAACCTCAACATTGAAAAACAACAACAACCTCAACATTGAAAAACACCAACAAATTCAACAACAACCTCAACATTGAAAAACACCAACAAATTCAACAACAACCTCAACATTGAAAAACAACAACAACCTCAACATTGAAAAACACCAACAAATTCCACAACAATCTCAACATTGAAAAACAACAACAACCTCAACATTGAAAAACACCAACAAATTCAACAAAAACCTCAACATTGAAAAACAACAACAACCTCAACATTGAAAAACACCAAATTCAACAACAACCTCAACATTGAAAAACACCAACAAATTCAACAACAACCTCAACATTGAAAAACAACAACAACCTCAACATTGAAAAACACCAACAAATTCAACAACAACCTCAACATTGAAAAACACCAACAAATTCAACAACAACTTCAGCATTGAAAAACGCCAACAAATTCAACAACAACCTCGAAATCGAAAAACACCAACAAATTCAACAACAACCTCAACATTGAAAAACAACAACAACCTCAGCATTGAAAAACACCAACAAATTCAACAACAACCTGAACATTGAAAAACAACAACAACCTCAACATTGAAAAACACCAACAAATTCAACAACAACCTCAGCATTTAAAAACACCAAGAAATTCAACAACAACCTCAACATTGAAAAACCACAACAATCCCAACATTGAAAAACACCAACAAATTCAACAACAACGTCAACATTGAAAAACAGCAACAACCTCAACATTGAAAAACACCAACAAATTCAACAACAACCTCAACATTGAAAAACACCAACAAATTCAACAACAACCTCAACATTGAAAAACACCAACAAATTCAACAACAAACTCAACATTGAAAAACACCAACAAATTCAACAACAACCTCCACATTGAAAAACAACAACAACCTCAACATTGAAAAACACCAACAAATTCAACAACAACCTCAACATTGAAAAACAACAACAACCTCAACATTGAAAAACACCAACAAATTCAACAACAACCTCAACATTGAAAAACAACAACAACCTCAACATTGAAAAACACCAACAAATTCAACAATAACCTCAACATTGAAAAACAACAACAACCTCAACATTGAAAAACACCAAATTCAACAACAACCTCAACATTGAAAAAACCAACAAATTCAAGAAAAACCTCAACATTGAAAAACACCAACAAATTCAACAACAACCACAACATTGAAAAACAACAACAACCTCAACATTGAAAAACACCAACAAATTCAACAACAAGCTCAACTTTGAAAAACACCAACAAATTCAACAAAAACCTCAGCATTGAAAAACAACAACAACCTCAACATTGAAAAACACCAACAAATTCAACAACAACCTCAACATTGAAAAACAACAACAACCTCAACATTGAAAAACACCAACAAATTCAACAACAACTTCAACATTGAAAAACACCAACAAATTCAACAACAACCTCGAAATTGAAAAACACCACCAAATAAAACAACAACCTCAACATTGAAAAACAACAACAACCTCAACATTGAAAAACACCAACAAATTCAACAACAACCTCAACATTGAAAAACAACAACAACATCAACATTGCAAAACACCAGCAAATTCAACAACAACCTCAAAATTTAAAAACACCAACAAATTCAACAGCAACCTCAACATTTAAAAACGCCAACAAATTCAACAACAACCTCAACATTGAAAAACAACAATCTCAACATTGAAAAACACCAACAAATTCAACAACAACCTCAACATTGAAAAACAGCAACAACCTCAACATTGAAAAACACCAACAAATTCAACAAGAACCTCAACATTGAAAAACACCAACAAATTCAACAACAACCTCAACATTGAAAAACACCAACAAATTCAACAACAAACTCAACATTGAAAAACACCAACAAATTCAACAACAACCTCAGCATTGAAAAACAACAACAACCTCAACATTGAAAAACACCAACAAGTTCAACAACAACCTCAACATTGAAAAACAACAACAACATCAACATTGCAAAACACCAACAAATTCAACAAAAACTTTAACATTGAAAAACACCAACAAATTCAACAACAACCTCGAAATTGAAAAACACCAACAAATTCAACAACAACTTCAACATTGAAAAACACCAACAAATTCAACAACAACCTCGACATTGAAAAACACCATCAAATTCAACAACAACCTCAACATTGAAAAACACCAACAACCTCAAAATTGAAAAAACACCAACAAATTCAACAACAACCTCAACATTTAAAAACAACAACAACCTCAACATTGAAAAACACCAACAAATTCAACAACAACCTCAACATTGAAAAACACCAACAAATTCAACAACAACCTCAACAATGAAAAACACCAACAAACTCAACAACAACCTCAACATTGAAAAACAACAACAACCTCAACATTGAAAAACACCAACAAATTCAAAAACAACCTCAACATTGAAAAACACCAACAAATTCAACAACAAACTCAAGATTGAAAAACACCAACAAATTCAACAACCTCAACATTGAAAAACAACAACAACCTCAACATTGAAAAACAGCAACAAATTCAACAACAACCTCAACATTGAAAAACACCAACAAATTCAACAACAACCTCATCATTGAAAAACAACAACAACCTCAACATTGAAAAACACCAACAAATTCCACAACAATCTCAACATTGAAAAACAACAACAACCTCAACATTGAAAAACACCAACAAATTCAACAAAAACCTCAACATTGAAAAACAACAACAACCTCAACATTGAAAAACACCAAATTCAACAACAACCTCAACATTGAAAAACACCAACAAATTCAACAACAACCTCAACATTGAAAAACAACAACAACCTCAACATTGAAAAACACCAACAAATTCAACAACAACCTCAACATTGAAAAAGAACAACAACCTCAACATTGAAAAACACCAACAAATTCAACAACAACTTCAGCATTGAAAAACGCCAACAAATTCAACAACAACCTCGAATCGAAAAACACCAACAAATTCAACAACAACCTCAACATTGAAAAACAACAACAACCTCAACATTGAAAAACACCAACAAATTCAACAACAACCTGAACATTGAAAAACAACAACAACCTCAACATTGAAAAACACCAACAAATTCAACAACAACCTCAGCATTTAAAAACACCAAGAAATTCAACAACAACCTCAACATTGAAAAACCACAACAATCCCAACATTGAAAAACACCAACAAATTCAACAACAACCTCAACATTGAAAAACAGCAACAACCTCAACATTGAAAAACACCAACAAATTCAACAACAACCTCAACATTGAAAAACACCAACAAATTCAACAACAACCTCAACATTGAAAAACACCAACAAATTCAACAACAAACTCAACATTGAAAAACACCAACAAATTCAACAACAACCTCAACATTGAAAAACAACAACAACCTCAACATTGAAAAACACCAACAAATTCAACAACAACCTCAACATTGAAAAACAACAACAACCTCAACATTGAAAAACACCAACAAATTCAACAACAACCTCAACATTGAAAAACAACAACAACCTCAACATTGAAAAACACCAACAAATTCAACAATAACCTCAACATTGAAAAACAACAACAACCTCAACATTGAAAAACACCAAATTCAACAACAACCTCAACATTGAAAAAATCAACAAATTCAAGAAAAACCTCAACATTGAAAAACACCAACAAATTCAACAACAACCACAACATTGAAAAACAACAACAGCCTCAACATTGAAAAACACCAACAAATTCAACAACAACCTCAACTTTGAAAAACACCAACAAATTCAACAAAAACCTCAGCATTGAAAAACAACAACCACCTCAACATTGAAAAACACCAACAAATTCAACAACAACCTCAACATTGAAAAACAACAACAACCTCAACATTGAAAAACACCAACAAATTCAACAACAACTTCAACATTGAAAAACACCAACAAATTCAACAAGAACCTCGAAATTGAAAAACACCACCAAATAAAACAACAACCTCAACATTGAAAAACAACAACAACCTCAACATTGAAAAACACCAACAAATTCAACAACAACCTCAACATTGAAAAACAACAACAACATCAACATTGCAAAACACCAGCAAATTCAACAACAACCTCAAAATTTAAAAACACCAACAAATTCAACAGCAACCTCAACATTTAAAAACGCCAACAAATTCAACAACAACCTCAACATTGAAAAACAACAATCTCAACATTGAAAAACACCAACAAATTCAACAACAACCTCAACATTGAAAAACAGCAACAACCTCAACATTGAAAAACACCAACAAATTCAACAAGAACCTCAACATTGAAAAACACCAACAAATTCAACAACAACCTCAACATTGAAAAACACCAACAAATTCAACAACAAACTCAACATTGAAAAACACCAACAAATTCAACAACAACCTCAACATTGAAAGACAACAACAACCTCAACATTGAAAAACACCAACAAATTCAACAACAACCTCAACATTGAAAAGCACCAACAAATTCAACAACAACCTCAACATTGAAAAACAACAACAACCTCATCATTGAAAAACACCAACAAATTCAACAACAACCTCAACATTGAAAAACAACAACAACCTCAACATTGAAAAACAACAACAAATTCAACAACAACCTCAACATTGAAAAACAAAAACAAACTCAACATTGAAAAACACCAACAAATTCAACAACAACCTCAACATTGAAAAACAACAACAACCTCAACATTGAAAAACACCAACAAATTCAACAACAACCTCAACATTGAAAAACACCAACAAATTCAACAACAACCTCAACATTGAATAACAACAACAACCTAAACATTGAAAAACACCAACAAATTCAACAACAACCTCAACATTGAAAAACAACAACAACCTCAACTTTGAAAAACACCAACAAATTCAACAACAACCTCAACATTGAAAAACACCAACAAATTCAACAGCAACCTTAGCATCGAAAAACAACAACAACCTCAACATTGAAAAACACCAACAAATTCAACAATAACCTCAACATTGAAAAACAACAACAACATCAACTTTGAAAAACACCAACAAATTCAACAACAACTTCAACATTGAAAAACACCAACAAATTCAACAACAACCTCGAAATTGAAAAACACCAACAAATACAACAACAACCTCAACATTGAAAAACAGCAACAACCTCAACATTGAAAAACACCAACAAATTCAACAACAACCTCAACATTGAAAAGCTACAACAACCTCAACATTGCAAAACACCTGCAAATTCAACAACAACCTCAACATTTAAAAACACCAACAAATTCAACAACAACCTCAACATTTAAAAACGCCAACAAATTCAACAACAACCTCAACATTGAAAAACAACAACAACCTCAACATTGAAAAACACCAACAAATTCAACAACAACCTCAACATTGAAAAACAGCAACAACCTCAACATTGAAAAACACCAACAAATTCAACAACAACTTCAACATTGAAAAACACCAACAAATTCTGCAACAACCTCGACATTGAAAAAACACCATCAAATTCAACAACAACCTCAACATTGAAAAACACCAACAAATTCAACAAAAACCTCAACATTGAAAACACCAACAAATTCAACAACAACCTCAACATTGAAAAACAGCAACAACCTCAACATTGAAAAACACCAACAAATTCAACAACAACTTCAACATTGAAAAACACCAACAAATTCAGCAACAACCCCGACATAGAAAAACACCAACAAATTCAACAACAACCTCAACTTTGAAAAACAACAACAACCTCATCATGGAAAAACACCAACAAATTCAACAACAACCTCAACATTGAAAAACAACAACATCCTCAAAATTGAAAAACACCAACAAATTCAACAACAACCCCAACATTTAAAAACAACAACAACCTCAACATTGAAAAACACCAAGAATTTCAACAACAACCTCAACATTGAAAAACACCAACAAATTCAACAACAACCTCAACATTGAAAAACAACAACAAACTCAACAACAACCTGAACATTGAAAAACAACAACAACCTCAACATTGAAAAACACCAACAAATTCAACAACAACCTCAACATTGAAAAACACCAACAAATTCAACAACAACCTCAACATTGAAAAACACCAACAACCTCAACATTGAAAAACACCAACATATTCAACAACAACGTCAACATTGAAAAACAACAACAACCTCAACATTGAAAAACACCAACAAATTCAACAACAACCTCCACATTGAAAAACAACAACAACCTCAACATTGAAAAACACCGACAAATTCAACAACAACCTCAACATTGAAAAACAACAACAACCTCAACATTGAAAAACACCGACAAATTCAACAACAACCTCAACATTGAAAAACAACAACAACCTCAACATTGAAAAACACCAACAAATTCAACAACAGCTTCAACATTGAAAAACACCAACAAATTCAACAACAACCTCAACATTGAAAAACAACAACAACCTCAACATTGAAAAACACCAACAAATTCAACAACAACCTCAACATTGAAAAACAACAACAACCTCAACATTGAAAAACACCAACAAATTCAACAACAACCTCAACATTGAAAAACACCAACAAATTCAACAACAACCTCAGCATTGAAAAACAACAACAACCTCAACATTGAAAAACACCAACAAGTTCAACAACAACCTCAACATTGAAAAACAACAACAACCTCAACATTGAAAAACACCAACAAATTCAACAAAAACTTTAACATTGAAAAACACCAAAAAATTCAACAACAACCTCGAAATTGAAAAACACCAACAAATTCAACAACAACTTCAACATTGAAAAACACCAACAAATTCAACAACAACCTGGACATTGAAAAACACCATCAAATTCAACAACAACCTCAACATTGAAAAACACCAACAACCTCAAAATTGAAAAAACACCAACAAATTCAACAACAACCTCAACATTGAAAAACAACAACAACCTCAACATTGAAAAACACCAACAAATTCAACAACAACCTCAACATTGAAAAACACCAACAAATTCAACAACAACCTCAACATTGAAAAACAACAACAACCTCAACATTGAAAAACACCAACAAATTCCACAACAACCTCAACATTGAAAAACAACAACAACCTCAACATTGAAAAACACCAACAAATTCAACATTAACCTCAACATTGAAAAACAACAACAACCTCAACATTGAAAAACACCAAATTCAACAACAACCTCAACATTGAAAAACACCAACAAATTCAACAACAACCTCAACATTGAAAAACAACAACAACCTCAACATTGAAAAACACCAACAAATTCAACAACAACCTCAACATTGAAAAACAACAACAACCTCAACATTGAAAAACACCAACAAATTCAACAACAACGTCAACTTTGAAAAACACCTACAAATTCAACAACAACCTCAGCATTGAAAAACAACAACAACCTCAACATTGAAAAACACCAACAAATTCAACAACAACCTCAACATTGAAAAACAACAACAACCTCAACATTGAAAAACACCAACAAATTCAACAACAACTTCAGCATTGAAAAACACCAACAAATTCAACAACAACCTCGAAATCGAAAAACACCAACAAATTCAACAACAACCTCAACATTGAAAAACAACAACAACCTCAACATTGAAAAACACTAACAAATTCAACAAAAACCTGAACATTGAAAAACAACAACAACCTCAACATTGAAAAACACCAACAAATTCAACAACAACCTCAACATTTAAAAACACCAACAAATTCAACAACAACCTCAACATTGAAAAACAACAACAATCCCAACATTGAAAAACACCAACAAATTCAACAACAACCTCAACATTGAACAACAGCAACAACCTCAACATGGAAAAAAACCAACAAATTCAACAACAACCTCAACATTGAAAAACACCAACAAATTCAACAACAAACTCAACATTGAAAAACACCAACAAATTCAACAACAACCTCAACATTGAAAAACAACAACAACCTCAACAATGAAAAACACCAACAAATTCAACAACAACCTCAACATTGAAAAGCACCAACAAATTCAACAACAACCTCAACATTGAAAAACAACAACAACCTCAAAATTGAAAAACACCAACAAATTCAACAACAACCTCAACATTGAAAAACAACAACAACCTCAACATTGAAAAACACCAACAAATTCAACAACAACCTCAACATTGAAAAACAGCAACAAACTCAACATTGAAAAACACCAACAAATTCAACAACAACCTCAACATTGAAAAACAACAACAACCTCAACATTGAAAAACACCAACAAATTCAACAACAACCTCAACATTGAAAAACACCAACAAATTCAACAACAACCTCAACATTGAAAAACAGCAACAACCTCAACATTGAAAAACACCAACAAATTCAACAACAACCTCAACATTGAAAAACAACAACAAATTCAACAACAACCTCAACATTGAAAAACACCAACAAATTCAACAACAAACTCAACATTGAAAAACACCAACAAATTCAACAACAACCTCAACATTGAAAAACAACAACAACCTCAACATTGAAAAACACCAACAAATTCAACAACAACCTCAACATTGAAAAACAACAACAACCTCAACATTGAAAAACACCAACAAATTCAACAACAACCTCAACATTGAAAAACAACAACAACCTCAACATTGAAAAACACCAACAAATTCAACAATAACCTCAACATTGAAAAACAACAACAACCTCAACATTGAAAAACACCAAATTCAACAACAACCTCAACATTGAAAAAACCAACAAATTCAAGAAAAACATCAACATTGAAAAACACCAACAAATTCAACAACAACCACAACATTGAAAAACAACAACAACCTCAACATTGAAAAACACCAACAAATTCAACAACAACCTCAACTTTGAAAAACACCAACAAATTCAACAAAAACCTCAGCATTGAAAAACAACAACAACCTCAACATTGAAAAACACCGACAAATTCAACAACAACCTCAACATTGAAAAACAACAACAACCTCAACATTGAAAAACACCAACAAATTCAACAACAGCTTCAACATTGAAAAACACCAACAAATTCAACAACAACCTCAACATTGAAAAACAACAACAACCTCAACATTGAAAAACACCAACAAATTCAACAACAACCTCAACATTGAAAAACAACAACAACCTCAACATTGAAAAACACCAACAAATTCAACAACAACCTCAACATTGAAAAACACCAACAAATTCAACAACAACCTCAGCATTGAAAAACAACAACAACCTCAACATTGAAAAACACCAACAAGTTCAACAACAACCTCAACATTGAAAAACAACAACAACCTCAACATTGAAAAACACCAACAAATTCAACAAAAACTTTAACATTGAAAAACACCAACAAATTCAACAACAACATCGAAATTGAAAAACACCAACAAATTCAACAACAACTTCAACATTGAAAAACACCAACAAATTCAACAACAACCTCGACATTGAAAAACACCATCAAATTCAACAACAACCTCAACATTGAAAAACACCAACAACCTCAAAATTGAAAAAGCACCAACAAATTCAACAACAACCTCAACATTGAAAAACAACAACAACCTCAACATTGAAAAACACCAACAAATTCAACAACAACCTCAACATTGAAAAACACCAACAAATTCAACAACAACCTCAACATTGAAAAACAACAACAACCTCAACATTGAAAAACACCAACAAATTCCACAACAACCTCAACATTGAAAAACAACAACAACCTCAACATTGAAAAACACCTACAAATTCAACATTAACCTCAACATTGAAAAACAACAACAACCTCAACATTGAAAAACACCAAATTCAACAACAACCTCAACATTGAAAAACACCAACAAATTCAACAACAACCTCAACATTGAAAAACAACAACAACCTCAACATTGAAAAACACCAACAAATTCAACAACAACCTCAACATTGAAAAACAACAACAACCTCAACATTGAAAAACACCAACAAATTCAACAACAACGTCAACATTGAAAAACACCTACAAATTCAACAACAACCTCAGCATTGAAAAACAACAACAACCTCAACATTGAAAAACACCAACAAATTCAACAACAACCTCAACATTGAAAAACAACAACAACCTCAACATTGAAAAACACCAACAAATTCAACAACAACTTCAGCATTGAAAAACACCAACAAATTCAACAACAACCTCGAAATCGAAAAACACCAACAAATTCAACAACAACCTCAACATTGAAAAACAACAACAACCTCAACATTGAAAAACACCAACAAATTCAACAACAACCTCAACATTGAAAAACACCAACAAATTCAACAACAACCTCAACATTGAATAACAACAACAACCTAAACATTGAAAAACACCAACAAATTCAACAACAACCTCAACATTGAAAAACAACAACAACCTCAACATTGAAAAACACCAACAAATTCAACAACAACCTCAACATTGAAAAACACCAACAAATTCAACAACAACCTTAGCATCGAAAAACAACAACAACCTCAACATTGAAAAACACCAACAAATTCAACAATAACCTCAACATTGAAAAACAACAACAACATCAACTTTGAAAAACACCAACAAATTCAACAACAACTTCAACATTGAAAAACACCAACAAATTCAACAACAACCTCGAAATTGAAAAACACCAACAAATACAACAACAACCTCAACATTGAAAAACAGCAACAACCTCAACATTGAAAAACACCAACAAATTCAACAACAACCTCAACATTGAAAAGCTACAACAACCTCAACATTGCAAAACACCAGCAAATTCAACAACAACCTCAACATTTAAAAACACCAACAAATTCAACAACAACCTCAACATTTAAAAACGCCAACAAATTCAACAACAACCTCAACATTGAAAAACAACAACAACCTCAACATTGAAAAACACCAACAAATTCAACAACAACCTGAACATTGAATAACAGCAACAACCTCAACATTGAAAAACACCAACAAATTCAACAACAACTTCAACATTGAAAAACTCCAACAAATTCTGCAACAACCTCGACATTGAAAAACACCATCAAATTCAACAACAACCTCAACATTGAAAAACACCAACAAATTCAACAAAAACCTCAACATTGAAAACACCAACAAATTAAACAACAACCTCAACATTGAAAAACAGCAACAACCTCAACATTGAAAAACACCAACAAATTCAACAACAACTTCAACATTGAAAAACACCAACAAATTCAGCAACAACCCCGACATAGAAAAACACCAACAAATTCAACAACAACCACAACTTTGAAAAACAACAACAACCTCATCATGGAAAAACACCAACAAATTCAACAACAACCTCAACATTGAAAAACAACAACATCCTCAAAATTGAAAAACACCAACAAATTCAACAACAACCCCAACATTTAAAAACAACAACAACCTCAACATTGAAAAACACCAAGAATTTCAACAACAACCTCAACATTGAAAAACACCAACCAGTTCAACAACAACCTCAACATTGAAAAACAACAACAAACTCAACAACAACCTGAACATTGAAAAACAACAACAACCTCAACATTGAAAAACACCAACAAATTCAACAACAACCTCAACATTGAAAAACACCAACAAATTCAACAACAACCTCAACATTGAAAAACACCAACAACCTCAACATTGAAAAACACCAACATATTCAACAACAACGTCAACATTGAAAAACAACAACAACCTCAACATTGAAAAACACCAACAAATTCAACAACAACCTCAACATTGAAAAACAACAACAACCTCAACATTGAAAAACACCAACAAATTCAACAACAACCTCAACATTGAAAAACAACAACAACCTCAACATTGAAAAACACCGACAAATTCAACAACAACCTCAACATTGAAAAACAACAACAACCTCAACATTGAAAAACACCAACAAATTCAACAACAGCTTCAACATTGAAAAACACCAACAAATTCAACAACAACCTCAACATTGAAAAACAACAACAACCTCAACATTGAAAAACACCAACAAATTCAACAACAACCTCAACATTGAAAAACAACAACAACCTCAACATTGAAAAACACCAACAAATTCAACAACAACCTCAACATTGAAAAACACCAACAAATTCAACAACAACCTCAGCATTGAAAAACAACAACAACCTCAACATTGAAAAACAACAACAAGTTCAACAACAACCTCAACATTGAAAAACAACAACAACCTCAACATTGAAAAACACCAACAAATTCAACAAAAACTTTAACATTGAAAAACACCAAAAAATTCAACAACAACCTCGAAATTGAAAAACACCAACAAATTCAACAACAACTTCAACATTGAAAAACACCAACAAATTCATCAACAACCTCGACATTGAAAAACACCATCAAATTCAACAACAACCTCAACATTGAAAAACACCAACAACCTCAAAATTGAAAAAACACCAACAAATTCAACAACAACCTCAACATTGAAAAACAACAACAACCTCAACATTGAAAAACACCAACAAATTCCACAACAACCTCAACATTGAAAAACAACAACAACCTCAACATTGAAAAACACCAACAAATTCAACATTAACCTCAACATTGAAAAACAACAACAACCTCAACATTGAAAAACACCAAATTCAACAACAACCTCAACATTGAAAAACACCAACAAATTCAACAACAACCTCAACATTGAAAAACAACAACAACCTCAACATTGAAAAACACCAACAAATTCAACAACAACCTCAACATTGAAAAACAACAACAACCTCAACATTGAAAAACACCAACAAATTCAACAACAACGTCAACATTGAAAAACACCTACAAATTCAACAACAACCTCAGCATTGAAAAACAACAACAACCTCAACATTGAAAAACACCAACAAATTCAACAACAACCTCAACATTGAAAAACAACAACAACCTCAACATTGAAAAACACCAACAAATTCAACAACAACTTCAGCATTGAAAAACACCAACAAATTCAACAACAACCTCGAAATCGAAAAACACCAACAAATTCAACAACAACCTCAACATTGAAAAACAACAACAACCTCAACATTGAAAAACACTAACAAATTCAACAACAACCTGAACATTGAAAAACAACAACAACCTCAACATTGAAAAACACCAACAAATTCAACAACAACCTCAACATTTAAAAACACCAACAAATTCAACAACAACCTCAACATTGAAAAACAACAACAATCCCAACATTGAAAAACACCAACAAATTCAACAACAACCTCAACATTGAAAAACAGCAACAACCTCAACATTGAAAAACACCAACAAATTCAACAACAACCTCAACATTGAAAAACACCAACAAATTCAACAACAAACTCAACATTGAAAAACACCAACAAACTCAACAACAACCTCAACATTGAAAAACAACAACAACCTCAACATTGAAAAACACCAACAAATTCAACAACAACCTCAACATTGAAAAACACCAACAAATTCAACAACAACCTCAACATTGAAAAACACCAACAACCTCAACATTGAAAAACACCAACATATTCAACAACAACGTCAACATTGAAAAACAACAACAACCTCAACATTGAAAAACAGCAACAAATTCAACAACAACCTCAACATTGAAAAACAACAACAACCTCAACATTGAAAAACACCAACAAATTCAACAACAACCTCAACATTGAAAAACAACAACAACCTCAACATTGAAAAACACCGACAAATTCAACAACAACCTCAACATTGAAAAACAACAACAACCTCAACATTGAAAAACACCAACAAATTCAACAACAGCTTCAACATTGAAAAACACCAACAAATTCAACAACAACCTCAACATTGAAAAACAACAACAACCTCAACATTGAAAAACACCAACAAATTCAACAGCAACCTCAACATTGAAAAACAACAACAACCTCAACATTGAAAAACACCAACAAATTCAACAACAACCTCAACATTGAAAAACACCAACAAATTCAACAACAACCTCAGCATTGAAAAACAACAACAACCTCAACATTGAAAAACAACAACAAGTTCAACAACAACCTCAACATTGAAAAACAACAACAACCTCAACATTGAAAAACACCAACAAATTCAACAAAAACTTTAACATTGAAAAACACCAAAAAATTCAACAACAACCTCGAAATTGAAAAACACCAACAAATTCAACAACAACTTCAACATTGAAAAACACCAACAAATTCATCAACAACCTCGACATTGAAAAACACCATCAAATTCAACAACAACCTCAACATTGAAAAACACCAACAACCTCAAAATTGAAAAAACACCAACAAATTCAACAACAACCTCAACATTGAAAAACAACAACAACCTCAACATTGAAAAACACCAACAAATTCCACAACAACCTCAACATCGAAAAACAACAACAACCTCAACATTGAAAAACACCAACAAATTCAACAACAACCTCAACATTGAAAAACAACAACAACCTCAACATTGAAAAACACCAACAAATTCAACAACAACCTCAACATTGAAAAACAACAACAACCTCAACATTGAAAAACACCAACAAATTCAACAACAACGTCAACTTTGAAAAACACCTACAAATTCAACAACAACCTCAGCATTGAAAAACAACAACAACCTCAACATTGAAAAACACCAACAAATTCAACAACAACCTCAACATTGAAAAACAACAACAACCTCAACATTGAAAAACACCAACAAATTCAACAACAACTTCAGCATTGAAAAACACCAACAAATTCAACAACAACCTCGAAATCGAAAAACACCAACAAATTCAACAACAACCTCAACATTGAAAAACAACAACAACCTCAACATTGAAAAACACTAACAAATTCAACAACAACCTGAACATTGAAAAACAACAACAACCTCAACATTGAAAAACACCAACAAATTCAACAACAACCTCAACATTTAAAAACACCAACAAATTCAACAACAACCTCAACATTGAAAAACAACAACAATCCCAACATTGAAAAACACCAACAAATTCAACAACAACCTCAACATTGAAAAACAGCAACAACCTCAACATGGAAAAAAACCAACAAATTCAACAACAACCTCAACATTGAAAAACACCAACAAATTCAACAACAAACTCAACATTGAAAAACACCAACAAATTCAACAACAACCTCAACATTGAAAAACAACAACAACCTCAACAATGAAAAACACCAACAAATTCAACAACAACCTCAACATTGAAAAGCACCAACAAATTCAACAACAACCTCAACATTGAAAAACAACAACAACCTCAAAATTGAAAAACACCAACAAATTCAACAACAACCTCAACATTGAAAAACAACAACAACCTCAACATTGAAAAACACCAACAAATTCAACAACAACCTCAACATTGAAAAACAGCAACAAACTCAACATTGAAAAACACCAACAAATTCAACAACAACCTCAACATTGAAAAACAACAACAACCTCAACATTGAAAAACACCAACAAATTCAACAACAACCTCAACATTGAAAAACACCAACAAATTCAACAACAACCTCAACATTGAAAAACAGCAACAACCTCAACATTGAAAAACACCAACAAATTCAACAACAACCTCAACATTGAAAAACAACAACAAATTCAACAACAACCTCAACATTGAAAAACACCAACAAATTCAACAACAAACTCAACATTGAAAAACACCAACAAATTCAACAACAACCTCAACATTGAAAAACAACAACAACCTCAACATTGAAAAACACCAACAAATTCAACAACAACCTCAACATTGAAAAACAACAACAACCTCAACATTGAAAAACACCAACAAATTCAACAACAACCTCAACATTGAAAAACAACAACAACCTCAACATTGAAAAACACCAACAAATTCAACAATAACCTCAACATTGAAAAACAACAACAACCTCAACATTGAAAAACACCAAATTCAACAACAACCTCAACATTGAAAAAACCAACAAATTCAAGAAAAACATCAACATTGAAAAACACCAACAAATTCAACAACAACCACAACATTGAAAAACAACAACAACCTCAACATTGAAAAACACCAACAAATTCAACAACAACCTCAACTTTGAAAAACACCAACAAATTCAACAAAAACCTCAGCATTGAAAAACAACAACAACCTCAACATTGAAAAACACCGACAAATTCAACAACAACCTCAACATTGAAAAACAACAACAACCTCAACATTGAAAAACACCAACAAATTCAACAACAGCTTCAACATTGAAAAACACCAACAAATTCAACAACAACCTCAACATTGAAAAACAACAACAACCTCAACATTGAAAAACACCAACAAATTCAACAACAACCTCAACATTGAAAAACAACAACAACCTCAACATTGAAAAACACCAACAAATTCAACAACAACCTCAACATTGAAAAACACCAACAAATTCAACAACAACCTCAGCATTGAAAAACAACAACAACCTCAACATTGAAAAACACCAACAAGTTCAACAACAACCTCAACATTGAAAAACAACAACAACCTCAACATTGAAAAACACCAACAAATTCAACAAAAACTTTAACATTGAAAAACACCAACAAATTCAACAACAACATCGAAATTGAAAAACACCAACAAATTCAACAACAACTTCAACATTGAAAAACACCAACAAATTCAACAACAACCTCGACATTGAAAAACACCATCAAATTCAACAACAACCTCAACATTGAAAAACACCAACAACCTCAAAATTGAAAAAGCACCAACAAATTCAACAACAACCTCAACATTGAAAAACAACAACAACCTCAACATTGAAAAACACCAACAAATTCAACAACAACCTCAACATTGAAAAACACCAACAAATTCAACAACAACCTCAACATTGAAAAACAACAACAACCTCAACATTGAAAAACACCAACAAATTCCACAACAACCTCAACATTGAAAAACAACAACAACCTCAACATTGAAAAACACCAACAAATTCAACATTAACCTCAACATTGAAAAACAACAACAACCTCAACATTGAAAAACACCAAATTCAACAACAACCTCAACATTGAAAAACACCAACAAATTCAACAACAACCTCAACATTGAAAAACAACAACAACCTCAACATTGAAAAACACCAACAAATTCAACAACAACCTCAACATTGAAAAACAACAACAACCTCAACATTGAAAAACACCAACAAATTCAACAACAACGTCAACATTGAAAAACACCTACAAATTCAACAACAACCTCAGCATTGAAAAACAACAACAACCTCAACATTGAAAAACACCAACAAATTCAACAACAACCTCAACATTGAAAAACAACAACAACCTCAACATTGAAAAACACCAACAAATTCAACAACAACTTCAGCATTGAAAAACACCAACAAATTCAACAACAACCTCGAAATCGAAAAACACCAACAAATTCAACAACAACCTCAACATTGAAAAACAACAACAACCTCAACATTGAAAAACACCAACAAATTCAACAACAACCTCAACATTGAAAAACACCAACAAATTCAACAACAACCTCAACATTGAATAACAACAACAACCTAAACATTGAAAAACACCAACAAATTCAACAACAACCTCAACATTGAAAAACAACAACAACCTCAACATTGAAAAACACCAACAAATTCAACAACAACCTCAACATTGAAAAACACCAACAAATTCAACAACAACCTTAGCATCGAAAAACAACAACAACCTCAACATTGAAAAACACCAACAAATTCAACAATAACCTCAACATTGAAAAACAACAACAACATCAACTTTGAAAAACACCAACAAATTCAACAACAACTTCAACATTGAAAAACACCAACAAATTCAACAACAACCTCGAAATTGAAAAACACCAACAAATACAACAACAACCTCAACATTGAAAAACAGCAACAACCTCAACATTGAAAAACACCAACAAATTCAACAACAACCTCAACATTGAAAAGCTACAACAACCTCAACATTGCAAAACACCAGCAAATTCAACAACAACCTCAACATTTAAAAACACCAACAAATTCAACAACAACCTCAACATTTAAAAACGCCAACAAATTCAACAACAACCTCAACATTGAAAAACAACAACAACCTCAACATTGAAAAACACCAACAAATTCAACAACAACCTCAACATTGAATAACAGCAACAACCTCAACATTGAAAAACACCAACAAATTCAACAACAACTTCAACATTGAAAAACTCCAACAAATTCTGCAACAACCTCGACATTGAAAAACACCATCAAATTCAACAACAACCTCAACATTGAAAAACACCAACAAATTCAACAAAAACCTCAACATTGAAAACACCAACAAATTAAACAACAACCTCAACATTGAAAAACAGCAACAACCTCAACATTGAAAAACACCAACAAATTCAACAACAACTTCAACATTGAAAAACACCAACAAATTCAGCAACAACCCCGACATAGAAAAACACCAACAAATTCAACAACAACCACAACTTTGAAAAACAACAACAACCTCATCATGGAAAAACACCAACAAATTCAACAACAACCTCAACATTGAAAAACAACAACATCCTCAAAATTGAAAAACACCAACAAATTCAACAACAACCCCAACATTTAAAAACAACAACAACCTCAACATTGAAAAACACCAAGAATTTCAACAACAACCTCAACATTGAAAAACAACAACAACCTCAAAATTGAAAAACACCAACAAATTCAACAACAACCTCAACATTGAAAAACAACAACAACCTCAACATTGAAAAACACCAACAAATTCAACAACAACCTCAACATTGAAAAACAGCAACAAACTCAACATTGAAAAACACCAACAAATTCAACAACAACCTCAACATTGAAAAACAACAACAACCTCAACATTGAAAAACACCAACAAATTCAACAACAACCTCAACATTGAAAAACACCAACAAATTCAACAACAACCTCAACATTGAAAAACAGCAACAACCTCAACATTGAAAAACACCAACAAATTCAACAACAACCTCAACATTGAAAAACAACAACAAATTCAACAACAACCTCAACATTGAAAAACACCAACAAATTCAACAACAAACTCAACATTGAAAAACACCAACAAATTCAACAACAACCTCAACATTGAAAAACAACAACAACCTCAACATTGAAAAACACCAACAAATTCAACAACAACCTCAACATTGAAAAACAACAACAACCTCAACATTGAAAAACACCAACAAATTCAACAACAACCTCAACATTGAAAAACAACAACAACCTCAACATTGAAAAACACCAACAAATTCAACAATAACCTCAACATTGAAAAACAACAACAACCTCAACATTGAAAAACACCAAATTCAACAACAACCTCAACATTGAAAAAACCAACAAATTCAAGAAAAACATCAACATTGAAAAACACCAACAAATTCAACAACAACCACAACATTGAAAAACAACAACAACCTCAACATTGAAAAACACCAACAAATTCAACAACAACCTCAACTTTGAAAAACACCAACAAATTCAACAAAAACCTCAGCATTGAAAAACAACAACAACCTCAACATTGAAAAACACCGACAAATTCAACAACAACCTCAACATTGAAAAACAACAACAACCTCAACATTGAAAAACACCAACAAATTCAACAACAGCTTCAACATTGAAAAACACCAACAAATTCAACAACAACCTCAACATTGAAAAACAACAACAACCTCAACATTGAAAAACACCAACAAATTCAACAACAACCTCAACATTGAAAAACAACAACAACCTCAACATTGAAAAACACCAACAAATTCAACAACAACCTCAACATTGAAAAACACCAACAAATTCAACAACAACCTCAGCATTGAAAAACAACAACAACCTCAACATTGAAAAACACCAACAAGTTCAACAACAACCTCAACATTGAAAAACAACAACAACCTCAACATTGAAAAACACCAACAAATTCAACAAAAACTTTAACATTGAAAAACACCAACAAATTCAACAACAACATCGAAATTGAAAAACACCAACAAATTCAACAACAACTTCAACATTGAAAAACACCAACAAATTCAACAACAACCTCGACATTGAAAAACACCATCAAATTCAACAACAACCTCAACATTGAAAAACACCAACAACCTCAAAATTGAAAAAGCACCAACAAATTCAACAACAACCTCAACATTGAAAAACAACAACAACCTCAACATTGAAAAACACCAACAAATTCAACAACAACCTCAACATTGAAAAACACCAACAAATTCAACAACAACCTCAACATTGAAAAACAACAACAACCTCAACATTGAAAAACACCAACAAATTCCACAACAACCTCAACATTGAAAAACAACAACAACCTCAACATTGAAAAACACCAACAAATTCAACATTAACCTCAACATTGAAAAACAACAACAACCTCAACATTGAAAAACACCAAATTCAACAACAACCTCAACATTGAAAAACACCAACAAATTCAACAACAACCTCAACATTGAAAAACAACAACAACCTCAACATTGAAAAACACCAACAAATTCAACAACAACCTCAACATTGAAAAACAACAACAACCTCAACATTGAAAAACACCAACAAATTCAACAACAACGTCAACATTGAAAAACACCTACAAATTCAACAACAACCTCAGCATTGAAAAACAACAACAACCTCAACATTGAAAAACACCAACAAATTCAACAACAACCTCAACATTGAAAAACAACAACAACCTCAACATTGAAAAACACCAACAAATTCAACAACAACTTCAGCATTGAAAAACACCAACAAATTCAACAACAACCTCGAAATCGAAAAACACCAACAAATTCAACAACAACCTCAACATTGAAAAACAACAACAACCTCAACATTGAAAAACACCAACAAATTCAACAACAACCTCAACATTGAAAAACACCAACAAATTCAACAACAACCTCAACATTGAATAACAACAACAACCTAAACATTGAAAAACACCAACAAATTCAACAACAACCTCAACATTGAAAAACAACAACAACCTCAACATTGAAAAACACCAACAAATTCAACAACAACCTCAACATTGAAAAACACCAACAAATTCAACAACAACCTTAGCATCGAAAAACAACAACAACCTCAACATTGAAAAACACCAACAAATTCAACAATAACCTCAACATTGAAAAACAACAACAACATCAACTTTGAAAAACACCAACAAATTCAACAACAACTTCAACATTGAAAAACACCAACAAATTCAACAACAACCTCGAAATTGAAAAACACCAACAAATACAACAACAACCTCAACATTGAAAAACAGCAACAACCTCAACATTGAAAAACACCAACAAATTCAACAACAACCTCAACATTGAAAAGCTACAACAACCTCAACATTGCAAAACACCAGCAAATTCAACAACAACCTCAACATTTAAAAACACCAACAAATTCAACAACAACCTCAACATTTAAAAACGCCAACAAATTCAACAACAACCTCAACATTGAAAAACAACAACAACCTCAACATTGAAAAACACCAACAAATTCAACAACAACCTCAACATTGAATAACAGCAACAACCTCAACATTGAAAAACACCAACAAATTCAACAACAACTTCAACATTGAAAAACTCCAACAAATTCTGCAACAACCTCGACATTGAAAAACACCATCAAATTCAACAACAACCTCAACATTGAAAAACACCAACAAATTCAACAAAAACCTCAACATTGAAAACACCAACAAATTAAACAACAACCTCAACATTGAAAAACAGCAACAACCTCAACATTGAAAAACACCAACAAATTCAACAACAACTTCAACATTGAAAAACACCAACAAATTCAGCAACAACCCCGACATAGAAAAACACCAACAAATTCAACAACAACCACAACTTTGAAAAACAACAACAACCTCATCATGGAAAAACACCAACAAATTCAACAACAACCTCAACATTGAAAAACAACAACATCCTCAAAATTGAAAAACACCAACAAATTCAACAACAACCCCAACATTTAAAAACAACAACAACCTCAACATTGAAAAACACCAAGAATTTCAACAACAACCTCAACATTGAAAAACACCAACCAGTTCAACAACAACCTCAACATTGAAAAACAACAACAAACTCAACAACAACCTGAACATTGAAAAACAACAACAACCTCAACATTGAAAAACACCAACAAATTCAACAACAACCTCAACATTGAAAAACACCAACAAATTCAACAACAACCTCAACATTGAAAAACACCAACAACCTCAACATTGAAAAACACCAACATATTCAACAACAACGTCAACATTGAAAAACAACAACAACCTCAACATTGAAAAACACCAACAAATTCAACAACAACCTCAACATTGAAAAACAACAACAACCTCAACATTGAAAAACACCAACAAATTCAACAACAACCTCAACATTGAAAAACAACAACAACCTCAACATTGAAAAACACCGACAAATTCAACAACAACCTCAACATTGAAAAACAACAACAACCTCAACATTGAAAAACACCAACAAATTCAACAACAGCTTCAACATTGAAAAACAGCAACAACCTCAACATTGAAAAACACCAACAAATTCAACAACAACCTCAACATTGAAAAACACCAACAAATTCAACAACAAACTCAACATTGAAAAACACCAACAAACTCAACAACAACCTCAACATTGAAAAACAACAACAACCTCAACATTGAAAAACACCAACAAATTCAACAACAACCTCAACATTGAAAAACACCAACAAATTCAACAACAACCTCAACATTGAAAAACACCAACAACCTCAACATTGAAAAACACCAACATATTCAACAACAACGTCAACATTGAAAAACAACAACAACCTCAACATTGAAAAACACCAACAAATTCAACAACAACCTCAACATTGAAAAACAACAACAACCTCAACATTGAAAAACACCAACAAATTCAACAACAACCTCAACATTGAAAAACAACAACAACCTCAACATTGAAAAACACCGACAAATTCAACAACAACCTCAACATTGAAAAACAACAACAACCTCAACATTGAAAAACACCAACAAATTCAACAACAGCTTCAACATTGAAAAACACCAACAAATTCAACAACAACCTCAACATTGAAAAACAACAACAACCTCAACATTGAAAAACACCAACAAATTCAACAGCAACCTCAACATTGAAAAACAACAACAACCTCAACATTGAAAAACACCAACAAATTCAACAACAACCTCAACATTGAAAAACACCAACAAATTCAACAACAACCTCAGCATTGAAAAACAACAACAACCTCAACATTGAAAAACAACAACAAGTTCAACAACAACCTCAACATTGAAAAACAACAACAACCTCAACATTGAAAAACACCAACAAATTCAACAAAAACTTTAACATTGAAAAACACCAAAAAATTCAACAACAACCTCGAAATTGAAAAACACCAACAAATTCAACAACAACTTCAACATTGAAAAACACCAACAAATTCATCAACAACCTCGACATTGAAAAACACCATCAAATTCAACAACAACCTCAACATTGAAAAACACCAACAACCTCAAAATTGAAAAAACACCAACAAATTCAACAACAACCTCAACATTGAAAAACAACAACAACCTCAACATTGAAAAACACCAACAAATTCCACAACAACCTCAACATTGAAAAACAACAACAACCTCAACATTGAAAAACACCAACAAATTCAACATTAACCTCAACATTGAAAAACAACAACAACCTCAACATTGAAAAACACCAAATTCAACAACAACCTCAACATTGAAAAACACCAACAAATTCAACAACAACCTCAACATTGAAAAACAACAACAACCTCAACATTGAAAAACACCAACAAATTCAACAACAACCTCAACATTGAAAAACAACAACAACCTCAACATTGAAAAACACCAACAAATTCAACAACAACGTCAACATTGAAAAACACCTACAAATTCAACAACAACCTCAGCATTGAAAAACAACAACAACCTCAACATTGAAAAACACCAACAAATTCAACAACAACCTCAACATTGAAAAATAACAACAACCTCAACATTGAAAAACACCAACAAATTCAACAACAACTTCAGCATTGAAAAACACCAACAAATTCAACAACAACCTCGAAATCGAAAAACACCAACAAATTCAACAACAACCTCAACATTGAAAAACAACAACAACCTCAACATTGAAAAACACTAACAAATTCAACAACAACCTGAACATTGAAAAACAACAACAACCTCAACATTGAAAAACACCAACAAATTCAACAACAACCTCAACATTTAAAAACACCAACAAATTCAACAACAACCTCAACATTGAAAAACAACAACAATCCCAACATTGAAAAACACCAACAAATTCAACAACAACCTCAACATTGAAAAACAGCAACAACCTCAACATTGAAAAACACCAACAAATTCAACAACAACCTCAACATTGAAAAACACCAACAAATTCAACAACAAACTCAACATTGAAAAACACCAACAAACTCAACAACAACCTCAACATTGAAAAACAACAACAACCTCAACAATGAAAAACACCAACAAATTCAACAACAACCTCAACATTGAAAAGCACCAACAAATTCAACAATAACCTCAACATTGAAAAACAACAACAACCTCAAAATTGAAAAACACCAACAAATTCAACAACAACCTCAACATTGAAAAACAACAACAACCTCAACATTGAAAAACACCAACAAATTCAACAACAACCTCAACATTGAAAAACAGCAACAAACTCAACATTGAAAAACACCAACAAATTCAACAACAACCTCAACATTGAAAAACAACAACAACCTCAACATTGAAAAACACCAACAAATTCAACAACAACCTCAACATTGAAAAACACCAACAAATTCAACAACAACCTCAACATTGAAAAACAGCAACAACCTCAACATTGAAAAACACCAACAAATTCAACAACAACCTCAACATTGAAAAACACCAACAAATTCAACAACAACCTCAACATTGAAAAACACCAACAAATTCAACAACAAACTCAACATTGAAAAACACCAACAAATTCAACAACAACCTCAACATTGAAAAACAACAACAACCTCAACATTGAAAAACACCAACAAATTCAACAACAACCTCAACATTGAAAAACAACAACAACCTCAACATTGAAAAACACCAACAAATTCAACAACAACCTCAACATTGAAAAACAACAACAACCTCAACATTGAAAAACACCAACAAATTCAACAATAACCTCAACATTGAAAAACAACAACAACCTCAACATTGAAAAACACCAAATTCAACAACAACCTCAACATTGAAAAAACCAACAAATTCAAGAAAAACATCAACATTGAAAAACACCAACAAATTCAACAACAACCACAACATTGAAAAACAACAACAACCTCAACATTGAAAAACACCAACAAATTCAACAACAACCTCAACTTTGAAAAACACCAACAAATTCAACAAAAACCTCAGCATTGAAAAACAACAACAACCTCAACATTGAAAAACACCAACAAATTCAACAACAACCTCAACATTGAAAAACAACAACAACCTCAACATTGAAAAACACCAACAAATTCAACAACAACTTCAACATTGAAAAACACCAACAAATTCAACAACAACCTCGAAATTGAAAAACACCACCAAATAAAACAACAACCTCAACATTGGAAAACAACAACAACCTCAACATTGAAAAACACCAACAAATTCAACAACAACCTCAACATTGAAAAACAACAACAACATCAACATTGCAAAACACCAGCAAATTCAACAACAACGTCAAAATTTAAAAACACCAACAAATTCAACAGCAACCTCAACATTTAAAAACGCCAACAAATTCAACAACAACCTCAACATTGAAAAACAACAATCTCAACATTGAAAAACACCAACAAATTCAACAAAAACCTCAACATTGAAAAACAGCAACAACCTCAACATTGAAAAACACCAACAAATTCAACAAGAACCTCAACATTGAAAAACACCAACAAATTCAACAACAACCTCAACATTGAAAAACACCAACAAATTCAACAACAAACTCAACATTGAAAAACACCAACAAATTCAACAACAACCTCAACATTGAAAGACAACAACAACCTCAACATTGAAAAGCACCAACAAATTCAACAACAACCTCAACATTGAAAAACAACAACAACCTCAACATTGAAAAACAACAACAAATTCAACAACAACCTCAACATTGAAAAACAACAACAAACTCAACATTGAAAAACACCAACAAATTCAACAACAACCTCAACATTGAAAAACAACAACAACCTCAACATTGAAAAACACCAACAAATTCAACAACAACCTCAACATTGAAAAACACCAACAAATTCAACAACAACCTCAACATTGAATAACAACAACAACCTAAACATTGAAAAACACCAACAAATTCAACAACAACCTCAACATTGAAAAACAACAACAACCTCAACATTGAAAAACACCAACAAATTCAACAACAACCTCAACATTGAAAAACACCAACAAATTCAACAACAACCTTAGCATCGAAAAACAACAACAACCTCAACATTGAAAAACACCAACAAATTCAACAACAACCTCAACATTGAAAAACAACAACAACATCAACTTTGAAAAACACCAACAAATTCAACAACAACTTCAACATTGAAAAACACCAACAAATTCAACAACAACCTCGAAATTGAAAAACACCAACAAATACAACAACAACCTCAACATTGAAAAACAGCAACAACCTCAACATTGAAAAACACCAACAAATTCAACAACAACCTCAACATTGAAAAGCTACAACAACCTCAACATTGCAAAACACCAGCAAATTCAACAACAACCTCAACATTTAAAAACACCAACAAATTCAACAACAACCTCAACATTTAAAAACGCCAACAAATTCAACAACAACCTCAACATTGAAAAACAACAACAACCTCAACATTGAAAAACACCAACGAATTCAACAACAACCTCAACATTGAAAAACAGAAACAACCTCAACATTGAAAAACACCAACAAATTCAACAACAACTTCAACATTGAAAAACACCAACAAATTCTGCAACAACCTCGACGTTGAAAAACACCATCAAATTCAACAACAACCTCAACATTGAAAAACACCAACAAATTCAACAAAAACCTCACATTGAAAACACCAACAAATTCAACAACAACCTCAACATTGAAAAACAGCAACAACCTCAACATTGAAAAACACCAACAAATTCAACAACAACTTCAACATTGAAAAACACCAACAAATTCAGCAACAACCCCGACATAGAAAAACACCAACAAATTCAACAACAACCTCAACTTTGAAAAACAACAACAACCTCATCATGGAAAAACACCAACAAATTCAACAACAACCTCAACATTGAAAAACAACAACATCCTCAAAATTGAAAAACACCAACAAATTCAACAACAACCCCAACATTTAAAAACAACAACAACCTCAACTTTGAAAAACACCAAGAATTTCAACAACAACATCAACATTGAAAAACACCATAAATTCAACAACAACCTCAACATTGAAAAAACAACAACAAACTCAACAACAACCTGAACATTGAAAAACAACAACAACCTCAAGATTGAAAAACACCAACAAATTCAACAACAACCTCAACATTGAAAAACACCAACAAATTCAACAACAACCTCAACATTGAAAAACACCAACAACCTCAACATTGAAAAACACCAACATATTCAACAACAACGTCAACATTGAAAAACAACAACAACCTCAACATTGAAAAACACCAACAAATTCAACAACAACCTCAACATTGAAAAACAACAACAAACTCAACATTGAAAAACACCAACAAATTCAACAGCAACCTCAACATTGAAAAACAACAACAACCTCAACATTGAAAAACACCAACAAATTCAACAACAACTTCAACATTGAAAAACAACAACAACCTCAACATTGAAAAACACCAACAAATTCAACAACAACTTCAACATTGAAAAACACGAACAAATTCAACAACAACCTCAACATTGAAAAACAACAACAACCTCAACATTGAAAAACACCAACAAATTCAACAACAACATCAACATTGAAAAACAACAACAACCTCAACATTGAAAAACACCAACAAATTCAACAACAACCTCAACATTGAAAAACAACAACAACCTCAACATTGAAAAACACCAACAAATTCAACAACAACCTCAACATTGAAAAACAACAACAACCTCAACATTGAAAAACACCGACAAATTCAACAACAACCTCAACATTGAAAAACAACAACAACCTCAACATTGAAAAACACCAACAAATTCAACAACAGCTTCAACATTGAAAAACAGCAACAAATTCAACAACAGCCTCAACATTGAAAAACAACAACAACCTCAACATTGAAAAACACCACCAAATTCAACAACAACCTCAACATTGAAAAACAACAACAACCTCAACATTGAAAAACACCAACAAATTCAACAACAACCTCAACATTGAAAAACACCAACAAATTCAACAACAACCTCAGCATTGAAAAACAACAACAACCTCAACATTGAAAAACACCAACAAGTTCAACAACAACCTCAACATTGAAAAACAACAACAACCTCAACATTGAAAAACACCAACAAATTCAACAAAAACTTTAACATTGAAAAACACCAACAAATTCAACAACAACCTCGAAATTGAAAAACACCAACAAATTCAACAACAACTTCAACATTGAAAAACACCAACAAATTCAACAACAACCTCGACATTGAAAAACACCATCAAATTCAACAACAACCTCAACATTGAAAAACACCAACAACCTCAAAATTGAAAAAACACCAACAAATTCAACAACAACCTCAACATTGAAAAACAACAACAACCTCAACATTGAAAAACACCAACAAATTCAACAACAACCTCAACATTGAAAAACACCAACAAATTCAACAACAACCTCAACATTGAAATACAACAACAACCTCAACATTGAAAAAACACCAACAAATTCCACAACAACCTCAACATTGAAAAACAACAACAACCTCAACATTGAAAAACACCAACAAATTCAACATTAACCTCAACATTGAAAAACAACAACAACCTCAACATTGAAAAACACCAAATTCAACAACAACCTCAACATTGAAAAACACCAACAAATTCAACAACAACCTCAACATTGAAAAACAACAACAACCTCAACATTGAAAAACACCAACAAATTCAACAACAACCTCAACATTGAAAAACAACAACAACCTCAACATTGAAAAACACCAACAAATTCAACAACAACCTCAACATTGAAAAACACCTACAAATTCAACAACAACCTCAGCATTGAAAAACAACAACAACCTCAACATTGAAAAACACCAACAAATTCAACAACAACCTCAACATTGAAAAACAACAACAACCTCAACATTGAAAAACACCAACAAATTCAACAACAACTTCAGCATTGAAAAACACCAACAAATTCAACAACAACCTCGAAATCGAAAAACACCAACAAATTCAACAACAACCTCAACATTGAAAAACAACAACAACCTCAACATTGAAAAACACCAACAAATTCAACAACAACCTGAACATTGAAAAACAACAACAACCTCAACATTGAAAAACACCAACAAATTCAACAACAACCTCAACATTTAAAAACACCAACAAATTCAACAACAACCTCAACATTGAAAAACAACAACAATCCCAACATTGAAAAACACCAACAAATTCAACAACAACCTCAACATTGAAAAACAGCAACAACCTCAACATTGAAAAACACCAACAAATTCAACAACAACCTCAACATTGAAAAACACCAACAAATTCAACAACAAACTCAACATTGAAGAACACCAACAAATTCAACAACAACCTCAACATTGAAAAACAACAACAACCTCAACAATGAAAAACACCAACAAATTCAACAACAACCTCAACATTGAAAAGCACCAACAAATTCAACAACAACCTCAACATTGAAAAACAACAACAACCTCAAAATTGAAAAACACCAACAAATTCAACAACAACCTCAACATTGAAAAACAAAAACAACCTCAACATTGAAAAACACCAACAAATTCAACAACAACCTCAACATTGAAAAACAGCAACAAACTCAACATTGAAAAACACCAACAAATTCAACAACAACCTCAACATTGAAAAACAACAACAACCTCAACATTGAAAAACACCAACAAATTCAACAACAACCTCAAAATTGAGAAACACCAACAAATTCAACAACAACCTCAACATTGAAAAACAACAACAACCTAAACATTGAAAAACACCAACAAATTCAACAACAACCTCAACATTGAAAAACAACAACAACCTCAACATTGAAAAACACCAACAAATTCAACAACAACCTCAACATTGAAAAACACCAAGAAATTCAGCAACAACCTTAGCATCGAAAAACAACAACAACCTCAACATTGAAAAACACCAACAAATTCAACAACAACCTCAACATTGAAAAACAACAACAACCTCAACATTGAAAAACACCAATAAATTCAACAACAACTTCAACATTGAAAAACACCAACAAATTCAACAACAACCTCGAAATTGAAAAACACCAACAAATACAACAACAACCTCAACATTGAAAAACAACAACAACCTCAACATTGAAAAACACAAAACAAATTCAACAACAACCTCAACATTGAAAAACAACAACAACCTCAACATTGCAAAACACCAGCAAATTCAACAACAACCTCAACATTTAAAAACACCAACAAATTCAGCAACAACCTCAACATTTAAAAACGCCAACAAATTTAACAACAACCTCAACATTGAAAAACAACAACCTCAACATTGAAAAACACCAACAAATTCAACAACAACCTCAACATTGAAAAACAGCAACAACCTCAACATTGAAAAACACCAACAAATTCAACAACAACCTCAACATTTAAAAACAACAACAACCTCAACATTGAAAAACACCAACAAATTCAACAACAACCTCAACATTGAAAAACAACAACAACCTCATCATGGAAAAACACCAACAAATTCAACAACAACCTCAACATTGAAAAACAACAACATCCTCAAAATTGAAAAACACCAACAAATTCAACAACAACCCCAACATTTAGAAACAACAACAACCTCAACATTGAAAAACACCAAGAATTTCAACAACAACCTCAACATTGAAAAACACCAACAAATTCAACAACAACCTCAACATTGAAAAACAACAACAAACTCAACAACAACCTCAACATTGAAAAACAACAACAACCTCAACATTGAAAAACACCAACAAATTCAACAACAACCTCAACATTGAAAAACACCAACAAATTCAACAACAACCTCAACATTGAAAAACACCAACAACCTCAACATTGAAAAACACCAACATATTCAACAACAACCTCAACATTGAAAAACAACAACAACCTCAACATTGAAAAACACCAACAAATTCAACAACAACCTCAACATTGAAAAACAACAACAAACTCAACATTGAAAAACACCAACAAATTCAACAGCAACCTCAACATTGAAAAACAACAACAACCTCAACATTGAAAAACACCAACAAATTCAACAGCAACTTCAACATTGAAAAACACGAACAAATTCAACAACAACCTCAACATTGAAAAACAACAACAACCTCAACATTGAAAAACACCAACAAATTCAACAACAACCTCAACATTGAAAAACAACAACAACCTCAACATTGAAAAACACCAACAAATTCAACAACAACATCAAAATTGAAAAACAACAACAACCTCGAAATTGAAAAACACCAACAAATTCAACAACAACCTCAACATTGAAAAACACCAACAACCTCAAAATTGAAAAAACACCAACAAATTCAACAACAACCTCAACAATTAAAAACAACAACAACCTCAACATTGAAAAACACCAACAAATTCAACAACAACCTCAACATTGAAAAACACCAACAAATTCAACAACAACCTCAACATTGAAAAGCACCAACAAACTCAACAACAACCTCAACATTGAAAAACAACAACAACCTCAACATTGAAAAACACCAACAAATTCAACAACAACCTCAACATTGAAAAACACCAACAAATTCAACAACAACCTCAACATTGAAATACAACAACAACCTCAACATTGAAAAACACCAAGAAATTCCACAACAACCTCAACATTGAAAAACAACAACAACCTCAACATTGAAAAACACCAACAAATTCAACATTAACCTCAACATTGAAAAACAACAACAACCTCAACATTGAAAAACACCAAATTCAACAACAACCTCAACATTGAAAAACACCAACAAATTCAACAACAACCTCAACATTGAAAAACAACAACAACCTCAACATTGAAAAACACCAACAAATTCAACAACAACCTCAACATTGAAAAACAACAACAACCTCAACATTGAAAAACACCAACAAATTCAACAACAACCTCAACATTGAAAAACACCTACAAATTCAACAACAACCTCAGCATTGAAAAACAACAACAACCTCAACATTGAAAAACACCAACAAATTCAACAACAACCTCAACATTGAAAAACAACAACAACCTCAACATTGAAAAACACCAACAAATTCAACAACAACTTCAGCATTGAAAAACACCAACAAATTCAACAACAACCTCGAAATCGAAAAACACCAACAAATTCAACAACAACCTCAACATTGAAAAACAACAACAACCTCAACATTGAAAAACACCAACAAATTCAACAACAACCTGAACATTGAAAAACAACAACAACCTCAACATTGAAAAACACCAACAAATTCAACAACAACCTCAACATTTAAAAACACCAACAAATTCAACAACAACCTCAACATTGAAAAACAACAACAATCCCAACATTGAAAAACACCAACAAATTCAACAACAACCTCAACATTGAAAAACAGCAACAACCTCAACATTGAAAAACACCAACAAATTCAACAACAACCTCAACATTGAAAAACACCAACAAATTCAACAACAAACTCAACATTGAAGAACACCAACAAATTCAACAACAACCTCAACATTGAAAAACAACAACAACCTCAACAATGAAAAGCACCAACAAATTCAACAACAACCTCAACATTGAAAAGCACCAACAAATTCAACAACAACCTCAACATTGAAAAACAACAACAACCTCAAAATTGAAAAACACCAACAAATTCAACAACAACCTCAACATTGAAAAACAACAACAACCTCAACATTGAAAAACACCAACAAATTCAACAACAACCTCAACATTGAAAAACAGCAACAAACTCAACATTGAAAAACACCAACAAATTCAACAACAACCTCAACATTGAAAAACAACAACAACCTCAACATTGAAAAACACCAACAAATTCAACAACAACCTCAACATTGAAAAACACCAACAAATTCAACAACAACCTCAACATTGAAAAACAACAACAACCTAAACATTGAAAAACACCAACAAATTCAACAACAACCTCAACATTGAAAAACAACAACAACCTCAACATTGAAAAACACCAACAAATTCAACAACAACCTCAACATTGAAAAACACCAAGAAATTCAGCAACAACCTTAGCATCGAAAAACAACAACAACCTCAACATTGAAAAACACCAACAAATTCAACAACAACCTCAACATTGAAAAACAACAACAACCTCAACATTGAAAAACACCAATAAATTCAACAACAACTTCAACATTGAAAAACACCAACAAATTCAACAACAACCTCGAAATTGAAAAACACCAACAAATACAACAACAACCTCAACATTGAAAAACAACAACAACCTCAACATTGAAAAACACAAAACAAATTCAACAACAACCTCAACATTGAAAAACAACAACAACCTCAACATTGCAAAACACCAGCAAATTCAACAACAACCTCAACATTTAAAAACACCAACAAATTCAGCAACAACCTCAACATTTAAAAACGCCAACAAATTTAACAACAACCTCAACATTGAAAAACAACAACCTCAACATTGAAAAACACCAACAAATTCAACAACAACCTCAACATTGAAAAACAGCAACAACCTCAACATTGAAAAACACCAACAAATTCAACAACAACCTCAACATTTAAAAACAACAACAACCTCAACATTGAAAAACACCAACAAATTCAACAACAACCTCAACATTGAAAAACAACAACAACCTCATCATGGAAAAACACCAACAAATTCAACAACAACCTCAACATTGAAAAACAACAACATCCTCAAAATTGAAAAACACCAACAAATTCAACAACAACCCCAACATTTAAAAACAACAACAACCTCAACATTGAAAAACACCAAGAATTTCAACAACAACCTCAACATTGAAAAACACCAACAAATTCAACAACAACCTCAACATTGAAAAACAACAACAAACTCAACAACAACCTCAACATTGAAAAACAACAACAACCTCAACATTGAAAAACACCAACAAATTCAACAACAACCTCAACATTGAAAAACACCAACAAATTCAACAACAACCTCAACATTGAAAAACACCAACAACCTCAACATTGAAAAACACCAACATATTCAACAACAACCTCAACATTGAAAAACAACAACAACCTCAACATTGAAAAACACCAACAAATTCAACAACAACCTCAACATTGAAAAACAACAACAAACTCAACATTGAAAAACACCAACAAATTCAACAGCAACCTCAACATTGAAAAACAACAACAACCTCAACATTGAAAAACACCAACAAATTCAACAGCAACTTCAACATTGAAAAACACGAACAAATTCAACAACAACCTCAACATTGAAAAACAACAACAACCTCAACATTGAAAAACACCAACAAATTCAACAACAACCTCAACATTGAAAAACAACAACAACCTCAACATTGAAAAACACCAACAAATTCAACAACAACATCAAAATTGAAAAACAACAACAACCTCGAAATTGAAAAACACCAACAAATTCAACAACAACCTCAACATTGAAAAACACCAACAACCTCAAAATTGAAAAAACACCAACAAATTCAACAACAACCTCAACAATTAAAAACAACAACAACCTCAACATTGAAAAACACCAACAAATTCAACAACAACCTCAACATTGAAAAACACCAACAAATTCAACAACAACCTCAACATTGAAAAGCACCAACAAACTCAACAACAACCTCAACATTGAAAAACAACAACAACCTCAACATTGAAAAACACCAACAAATTCAACAACAACCTCAACATTGAAAAACACCAACAAATTCAACAACAAACTCAAGATTGAAAAACACCAACAAATTCAACAACCTCAACATTGAAAAACAACAACAACCTCAACATTGAAAAACACCAACAAATTCAACAACAACCTCAACATTGAAAAACACCAACAAATTCAACAACAACCTCAACATTGAAAAACAACAACAACCTCAACATTGAAAAACACCAACAAATTCAACAACAACCTCAACATTGAAAAACAACAACAACCTCAACATTGAAAAACACCAACAAATTCAACAATGACCTCAACATTGAAAAACAACAACAACCTCAACATTGAAAAACACCAAATTCAACAACAACCTCAACATTGAAAAACACCAACAAATTCAACAACAACCTCAACATTGAAAAACAACAACAACCTCAACATTGAAAAACACCAACAAATTCAACAACAACCACAACATTGAAAAACAACAACAACCTCAACATTGAAAAACAACAAATAATTCAACAACAACCTCAACATTGAAAAACAGCAACAAATTCAACAACAACCTCAGCATTAAAAAACAACAACAACCTCAACATTGAAAAACACCAACAAATTCAACAACAACCTCAACATTGAAAAACAACAACAACCTCAACATTGAAAAACACCAACAAATTCAACAACAACCTCAACATTGAAAAACAACAACAACCTCAACATTGAAAAACACCAACAAATTCAACAACAACCTCAACATTGAAAAACAACAACAACCTCAACGTTGAAAAACACCAACAAATTCAACAATAACCTCAACATTGAAAAACAACAACAACCTCAACATTGAAAAACACCAAATTCAACAACAACCTCAACATTGAAAAACACCAACAAATTCAACAATAACCTCAACATTGAAAAACACCAACAAATTCAACAACAACCTCAACATTGAAAAACAACAACAACCTCAACATTGAAAAACACCAACAAATTCAACAACAACCTCAACATTGAAAAACACCAACAAATTCAACAACAACCTCAGCATTGAAAAACAACAACAACCTCAACATTGAAAAAGACCAACAAATTCAACAACAACCTCAACATTGAAAAACAACAACAACCTCAACATTGAAAAACACCAACAAATTCAACAACAACCTCAACATTTAAAAACACCAACAAATTCAACAACAACCTCAACATTGAAAAACAACAACCTCAACGTTGAAAAACACCAACAAATTCAACAACAACCTCAACATTGAAAAACAGCAACAACCTCAACATTGAAAAACACCAACAAATTCAACAACAACCTCAACATTGAAAAACACCAACAAGTTCAACAACAACCTCAACATTGAAAAACACCAACAAATTCAACAACAACCTCAACATTTAAAAACGCCAACAAATTCAACAACAACCTCAACATTGAAAAACAACAACCTCAACAGTGAAAAACACCAACAAATTCAACAACCACCTCAACATTGAAAAACAGCAACAACCTCAACATTGAAAAACAGCAACAAATTCAACAACAACCTCAACATTGAAAAACACCAACAAATTCAACAACAAACTCAACATTGAAAAACACCAACAAATTCAACAACAACCTCAACATTGAAAAACAACAACAACCTCAATATTGAAAAACACCAACAAATTCAACAACAACCTCAACATTGAAAAGCACCAACAAATTCAACAACAACCTCAACATTGAAAAACAACAACAACCTCAAAATTGAAAAACACCAACAAATTCAACAACAACCTCAACATTAAAAAACAACAACAACCTCAACATTGAAAAACACCAACAAATTCAACAACAACCTCAAAATTGAAAAACAGCAACAAACTCAACATTGAAAAACACCAACAAATTCAACAACAACCTCAACATTGAAAAACAACAACAACCTCAACATTGAAAAACACCAACAAATTCAACAACAACCTCAACATTGAAAAACACCAACAAATTCAACAACAACCTCAACATTGAAAAACAACAACAAATTAAACATTGAAAAACACCAACAAATTCAACAACAACCTCAACATTGAAAAACAACAACAACCTCAACATTGAAAAACACCAACAAATTCAACAACAACCTCAACATTGAAAAACACCAAGAAATTCAACAACAACCTTAGCATCGAAAAACAACAACAACCTCAACATTGAAAAACACCAACAAATTCAACAACAACCTCAACATTGAAAAACAACAACAACCTCAACATTGAAAAACACCAATAAATTCAACAACAACTTCAACATTGAAAAACACCAACAAATTCAACAACAACCTCGAAATTGAAAAACACCAACAAATACAACAACAACCTCAACATTGAAAAACAACAACAACCTCAACATTGAAAAACACAAAACAAATTCAACAACAACCTCAACATTGAAAAACAACAACAACCTCAACATTGCAAAACACCAGCAAATTCAACAACAACCTCAACATTTAAAAACACCAACAAATTCAACAACAACCTCAACATTTAAAAACGCCAACAAATTTAACAACAACCTCAACATTGAAAAACAACAACCTCAACATTGAAAAACACCAACAAATTCAACAACAACCTCAACATTGAAAAACACCAACAACCTCAACATTGAAAAACACCAACAAATTCAACAACAACCTCAACATTTAAAAACAACAACAACCTCAACATTGAAAAACACCAACAAATTCAACAACAACCTCAACATTGAAAAACAAAAACAACCTCAACATTGAAAAACACCAACAAATTCAACAATAACCTCAACATTGAAAAACAACAACAACCTCAACATTGAAAAAAAACCAAATTCAACAACAACCTCAACATTGAAAAACACCAACAAATTCAACAACAACCTCAACATTGAAAAACACCAACAAATTCAACAACAACCTCAACATTGAAAAACATCAACAAATTGAACAACAACCTCAACATTGAAAAACACCAACAAATTCAACAACAACCTCAGCATTGAAAAACAACAACAACCTCAACATTGAAAAAGACCAACAAATTCAACAACAACCTCAACATTGAAAAACAACAACAACCTCAACATTGAAAAGCACCAACAAATTCAACAACAACCTCAACATTTAAAAACACCAACAAATTCAACAACAACCTCAACATTGAAAAACAACAACCTCAACGTTGAAAAACACCAACAAATTCAACAACAACCTCAACATTGAAAAACAGCAACAACCTCAACATTGAAAAACACCAACAAATTCAACAACAACCTCAACATTGAAAAACACCAACTAATTCAACAACAACCTCAACATTGAAAAACACCAACAAATTCAACAACAACCTCAACATTGAAAAACAACAACAACCTCAACATTGAAAAACACCAACAAATTCAACAACAACCTCAACATTCAAAAACACCAACAAATTCAACAACAACCTCAACATTGAAAAACACCAACAAATTCAACAAGAAACTCAACATTGAAAAACACCAACAAATTCAACAACAACCTCAACATTGAAAAACAACAACAACCTCAACATTGAAAAACACCAACAAATTCAACAACAACCTCAACATTGAAAACCACCAACAAATTCAACAACAACCTCAACATTGAAAAACAACAACAACCTCAACATTGAAAAACACCAACAAATTCAACAACAACCTCAACATTGAAAAACAACAACAACCTCAAAATTGAAAAACACCAACAAATTCAACAATAACCTCAACATTGAAAAACAACAACAAACTCAACATTGAAAAACACCAACAAATTCAACAACAACCTCAACATTGAAAAACAACAACAACCTCAACATTGAAAAACAGCAACAAATTCAACAACAACCTCAACATTGAAAAACACCAACAAATTCAACAACAACCTCAACATTGAAAAACAACAACAACCTAAACATTGAAAAACACCAACAAATTCAACAACAACCTCAACATTGAAAAACAACAACAACCTCAACATTGAAAAACACCAACAAATTCAACAACAACCTCAACATTGAAAAACACCAACAAATTCAACAACAACCTTAGCATCGAAAAACAACAACAACCTCAACATTGAAAAACACCAACAAATACAACAACAACCTCAACATTGAAAAACAACAACAACCTCAACATTGAAAAACACCAACAAATTCTACAACAACTTCAACATTGAAAAACACCAACAAATTCAACAACAACCTCGAAATTGAAAAACACCAACAAATACAACAACAACCTCAACATTGAAAAACAACAACAACCTCAACATTGAAAAACACAAAACAAATTCAACAACAACCTCAACATTGAAAAACAACAACAACCTCAACATTGCAAAACACCAGCAAATTCAACAACAACCTCAACATTTAAAAACACCAACAAATTCAACAACAACCTCAACATTTAAAAACGCCAACAAATTTAACAACAACCTCAACATTGAAAAACAACAACCTCAACATTGAAAAACACCAACAAATTCAACAACAACCTCAACATTGAAAAACAGCAACAACCTCAACATTGAAAAACACCAACAAATTCAACAACAACTTCAACATTGAAAAACACCAACAAATTCAGCAACAACCTCGACATTGAAAAACACCGTCAAATTCAACAACAACCTCAACATTGAAAAACACCAACAAATTCAACAAAAACCTCAACATTGAAAACACCAACAAATTCAACAACAACCTCAACATTGAAAAACACCAACAAATTCAACAAAAAATTCAACATTGAAAAACACCAACAAATTCAACAACAACCCCGACATTGAAAAACACCAACAAATTCAACAACAACCTCAACTTTGAAAAACAACAACAACCTCATCATGGAAAAACACCAACAAATTCAACAACAACCTCAACATTGAAAAACAACAACATCCTCAAAATTGAAAAACACCAACAAATTCAACAACAACCCCAACATTTAAAAACAACAACAACCTCAACATTGAAAAACACCAACAATTTCAACAACAACCTCAACATTGAAAAACACAAACAAATGCAACAACAACCTCAACATTGAAAAACACCAACAAACTCAACAACAACCTCAACATTGAAAAACAACAACAACCTCAACATTGAAAAACACCAACAAATTCAACAACAACCTCAACATTGAAAAACACCAACAAATTCAAAAACAACCTCAACATTGAAAAACACCAACAACCTCAACATTGAAAAACACCAACAAATTCAACAACAACCTCAACATTGAAAAACAACAACAACCTCAACATTGAAAAACACCAACAAATTCAAAACAACCTCAACATTGAAAAACAACAACAAACTCAACATTGAAAAACACCAACAAATTCAACAACAACCTCAACATTGAAAAACAACAACAACCTCAACATTGAAAAACACCAACAAAGTCAACATCAACTTCAACATTGAAAAACAACAACAAATTCAACAACAACCTCAACATTGAAAAACAACATCAGCCTCAACATTGAAAACCACCAACAAATTCAACAACAACCTCAACTTTGAAAAACAACAACAAACTCAACATTGAAAAACACCAACAAATTCAACAATAACCTCAACATTGAAAAACAACAACAACCTCAACATTGAAAAACACCAAATTCAACAACAACCTCAACATTGAAAAACACCAACAAATTCAACAACAACCTCAACATTGAAAAACACCAACAAATTCAACAACAACCTCAACATTGAAAACAACAACAACCTCAACATTGAAAAAGACCAACAAATTCAACAACAACCTCAACATTGAAAACACCAACAAATTGAACAACAACCTCAGCATTGAAAAACAACAACAACCTCAACATTGAAAAACCACAACCTCAACGTTGAAAAACACCAACGAATTCAACAACAACCTCAACATTGAAAAACAGCAACAACCTCAACATTGAAAAACACCAACAAATTCAACAACAACCTCAACATTGAAAAACACCAACAAGTTCAACAACAACCTCAACATTGAAAAACACCAACAAATTCAACAACAACCTCAACATTTAAAAACGCCAACAAATTCAACAACAACCTCAACATTGAAAAACAACAACCTCAACAGTGAAAAACACCAACAAATTCAACAACAACCTCAACATTGAAAAACAGCAACAACCTCAACATTGAAAAACACCAACAAATTCAACAACAACCTCAACATTGAAAAACACCAACAAATTCAACAACAAACTCAACATTGAAAAACACCAACAAATTCAACAACAACCTCAACATTGAAAAACAACAACAACCTCAACATTGAAAAACACCAACAAATTCAACAACAACCTCAACATTGAAAAGCACCAACAAATTCAACAACAACCTCAACATTGAAAAACAACAACAACCTCAAAATTGAAAAACACCAACAAATTCAACAACAACCTCAACATTGAAAAACAACAACAACCTCAACATTGAAAAACACCAACAAATTCAACAACAACCTCAAAATTGAAAAACAGCAACAAACTCAACATTGAAAAACACCAACAAATTCCAGAACAACCTCAACATTGAAAAACAACAACAACCTCAACATTGAAAAACACCAACAAATTCAACAACAACCTCAACATTGAAAAACACCAACAAATTCAACAACAACCTCAACATTGAAAAACAACAACAACCTAAACATTGAAAAACACCAACAAATTAAACAACAACCTCAACATTGAAAAACAACAACAACCTCAACATTGAAAAACACCAACAAATTCAACAACAACCTCAACATTGAAAAACACCAAGAAATTCAACAACAACCTTAGCATCGAAAAACAACAACAACCTCAACATTGAAAAACACCAACAAATTCAACAACAACCTCAACATTGAAAAACAACAACAACCTCAACATTGAAAAACACCAATAAATTCAACAACAACTTCAACATTGAAAAACACCAACAAATTCAACAACAACCTCGAAATTGAAAAACACCAACAAATACAACAACAACCTCAACATTGAAAAACAACAACAACCTCAACATTGAAAAACACAAAACAAATTCAACAACAACCTCAACATTGAAAAACAACAACAACCTCAACATTGCAAAACACCAGCAAATTCAACAACAACCTCAACATTTAAAAACACCAACAAATTCAACAACAACCTCAACATTTAAAAACGCCAACAAATTTAACAACAACCTCAACATTGAAAAACAACAACCTCAACATTGAAAAACACCAACAAATTCAACAACAACCTCAACATTGAAAAACAGCAACAACCTCAACATTGAAAAACACCAACAAATTCAACAACAACCTCAACATTTAAAAACAACAACAACCTCAACATTGAAAAACACCAACAAATTCAACAACAACCTCAACATTGAAAAACAACAACAAATTCAACAATAACCTCAACATTGAAAAACAACAACAACCTCAACATTGAAAAAAAACCAAATTCAACAACAACCTCAACATTGAAAAACACCAACAAATTCAACAACAACCTCAACATTGAAAAACACCAACAAATTCATCAACAACCTCAACATTGAAAAACACCAACAAATTCAACAACAACCTCAACATTGAAAAACACCAACAAATTCAACAACAACCTCAGCATTGAAAAACAACAACAACCTCAACATTGAAAAAGACCAACAAATTCAACAACAACCTCAACATTGAAAAACAACAACAACCTCAACATTGAAAAGCACCAACAAATTCAACAACAACCTCAACATTGAAAAACAACAACAACCTCAACATTGAAAAACACCAACAAATTCAACAACAACCTCAACATTGAAAAACACCAACAAATTCAACAACAACCTCAGCATTGAAAAACAACAACAACCTCAACATTGAAAAAGACCAACAAATTCAACAACAACCTCAACATTGAAAAACAACAACAACCTCAACATTGAAAAACACCAACAAATTCAACAACAACCTCAACATTTAAAAACACCAACAAATTCAACAACAACCTCAACATTGAAAAACAACAACCTCAACGTTGAAAAACACCAACAAATTCAACAACAACCTCAACATTGAAAAACAGCAACAACCTCAACATTGAAAAACACCAACAAATTCAACAACAACCTCAACATTGAAAAACACCAACAAGTTCAACAACAACCTCAACATTGAAAAACACCAACAAATTCAACAACAACCTCAACATTTAAAAACGCCAACAAATTCAACAACAACCTCAACATTGAAAAACAACAACCTCAACAGTGAAAAACACCAACAAATTCAACAACCACCTCAACATTGAAAAACAGCAACAACCTCAACATTGAAAAACAGCAACAAATTCAACAACAACCTCAACATTGAAAAACACCAACAAATTCAACAACAAACTCAACATTGAAAAACACCAACAAATTCAACAACAACCTCAACATTGAAAAACAACAACCTCAACATTGAAAAACACCAACAAATTCAACAACAACCTCAACATTGAAAAACAGCAACAACCTCAACATTGAAAAACACCAACAAATTCAACAACAACCTCAACATTTAAAAACAACAACAACCTCAACATTGAAAAACACCAACAAATTCAACAACAACCTCAACATTGAAAAACAACAACAAATTCAACAATAACCTCAACATTGAAAAACAACAACAACCTCAACATTGAAAAAAAACCAAATTCAACAACAACCTCAACATTGAAAAACACCAACAAATTCAACAACAACCTCAACATTGAAAAACACCAACAAATTCATCAACAACCTCAACATTGAAAAACACCAACAAATTCAACAACAACCTCAACATTGAAAAACACCAACAAATTCAACAACAACCTCAGCATTGAAAAACAACAACAACCTCAACATTGAAAAAGACCAACAAATTCAACAACAACCTCAACATTGAAAAACAACAACAACCTCAACATTGAAAAGCACCAACAAATTCAACAACAACCTCAACATTGAAAAACAACAACAACCTCAACATTGAAAAACACCAACAAATTCAACAACAACCTCAACATTGAAAAACACCAACAAATTCAACAACAACCTCAGCATTGAAAAACAACAACAACCTCAACATTGAAAAAGACCAACAAATTCAACAACAACCTCAACATTGAAAAACAACAACAACCTCAACATTGAAAAACACCAACAAATTCAACAACAACCTCAACATTTAAAAACACCAACAAATTCAACAACAACCTCAACATTGAAAAACAACAACCTCAACGTTGAAAAACACCAACAAATTCAACAACAACCTCAACATTGAAAAACAGCAACAACCTCAACATTGAAAAACACCAACAAATTCAACAACAACCTCAACATTGAAAAACACCAACAAGTTCAACAACAACCTCAACATTGAAAAACACCAACAAATTCAACAACAACCTCAACATTTAAAAACGCCAACAAATTCAACAACAACCTCAACATTGAAAAACAACAACCTCAACAGTGAAAAACACCAACAAATTCAACAACCACCTCAACATTGAAAAACAGCAACAACCTCAACATTGAAAAACAGCAACAAATTCAACAACAACCTCAACATTGAAAAACACCAACAAATTCAACAACAAACTCAACATTGAAAAACACCAACAAATTCAACAACAACCTCAACATTGAAAAACAACAACAACCTCAATATTGAAAAACACCAACAAATTCAACAACAACCTCAACATTGAAAAGCACCAACAAATTCAACAACAACCTCAACATTGAAAAACAACAACAACCTCAAAATTGAAAAACACCAACAAATTCAACAACAACCTCAACATTAAAAAACAACAACAACCTCAACATTGAAAAACACCAACAAATTCAACAACAACCTCAAAATTGAAAAACAGCAACAAACTCAACATTGAAAAACACCAACAAATTCAACAACAACCTCAACATTGAAAAACAACAACAACCTCAACATTGAAAAACACCAACAAATTCAACAACAACCTCAACATTGAAAAACACCAACAAATTCAACAACAACCTCAACATTGAAAAACAACAACAAATTAAACATTGAAAAACACCAACAAATTCAACAACAACCTCAACATTGAAAAACAACAACAACCTCAACATTGAAAAACACCAACAAATTCAACAACAACCTCAACATTGAAAAACACCAAGAAATTCAACAACAACCTTAGCATCGAAAAACAACAACAACCTCAACATTGAAAAACACCAACAAATTCAACAACAACCTCAACATTGAAAAACAACAACAACCTCAACATTGAAAAACACCAATAAATTCAACAACAACTTCAACATTGAAAAACACCAACAAATTCAACAACAACCTCGAAATTGAAAAACACCAACAAATACAACAACAACCTCAACATTGAAAAACAACAACAACCTCAACATTGAAAAACACAAAACAAATTCAACAACAACCTCAACATTGAAAAACAACAACAACCTCAACATTGCAAAACACCAGCAAATTCAACAACAACCTCAACATTTAAAAACACCAACAAATTCAACAACAACCTCAACATTTAAAAACGCCAACAAATTTAACAACAACCTCAACATTGAAAAACAACAACCTCAACATTGAAAAACACCAACAAATTCAACAACAACCTCAACATTGAAAAACACCAACAACCTCAACATTGAAAAACACCAACAAATTCAACAACAACCTCAACATTTAAAAACAACAACAACCTCAACATTGAAAAACACCAACAAATTCAACAACAACCTCAACATTGAAAAACAAAAACAACCTCAACATTGAAAAACACCAACAAATTCAACAATAACCTCAACATTGAAAAACAACAACAACCTCAACATTGAAAAAAAACCAAATTCAACAACAACCTCAACATTGAAAAACACCAACAAATTCAACAACAACCTCAACATTGAAAAACACCAACAAATTCAACAACAACCTCAACATTGAAAAACATCAACAAATTGAACAACAACCTCAACATTGAAAAACACCAACAAATTCAACAACAACCTCAGCATTGAAAAACAACAACAACCTCAACATTGAAAAAGACCAACAAATTCAACAACAACCTCAACATTGAAAAACAACAACAACCTCAACATTGAAAAGCACCAACAAATTCAACAACAACCTCAACATTTAAAAACACCAACAAATTCAACAACAACCTCAACATTGAAAAACAACAACCTCAACGTTGAAAAACACCAACAAATTCAACAACAACCTCAACATTGAAAAACAGCAACAACCTCAACATTGAAAAACACCAACAAATTCAACAACAACCTCAACATTGAAAAACACCAACTAATTCAACAACAACCTCAACATTGAAAAACACCAACAAATTCAACAACAACCTCAACATTGAAAAACAACAACAACCTCAACATTGAAAAACACCAACAAATTCAACAACAACCTCAACATTCAAAAACACCAACAAATTCAACAACAACCTCAACATTGAAAAACACCAACAAATTCAACAAGAAACTCAACATTGAAAAACACCAACAAATTCAACAACAACCTCAACATTGAAAAACAACAACAACCTCAACATTGAAAAACACCAACAAATTCAACAACAACCTCAACATTGAAAACCACCAACAAATTCAACAACAACCTCAACATTGAAAAACAACAACAACCTCAACATTGAAAAACACCAACAAATTCAACAACAACCTCAACATTGAAAAACAACAACAACCTCAAAATTGAAAAACACCAACAAATTCAACAATAACCTCAACATTGAAAAACAACAACAAACTCAACATTGAAAAACACCAACAAATTCAACAACAACCTCAACATTGAAAAACAACAACAACCTCAACATTGAAAAACAGCAACAAATTCAACAACAACCTCAACATTGAAAAACACCAACAAATTCAACAACAACCTCAACATTGAAAAACAACAACAACCTAAACATTGAAAAACACCAACAAATTCAACAACAACCTCAACATTGAAAAACAACAACAACCTCAACATTGAAAAACACCAACAAATTCAACAACAACCTCAACATTGAAAAACACCAACAAATTCAACAACAACCTTAGCATCGAAAAACAACAACAACCTCAACATTGAAAAACACCAACAAATACAACAACAACCTCAACATTGAAAAACAACAACAACCTCAACATTGAAAAACACCAACAAATTCTACAACAACTTCAACATTGAAAAACACCAACAAATTCAACAACAACCTCGAAATTGAAAAACACCAACAAATACAACAACAACCTCAACATTGAAAAACAACAACAACCTCAACATTGAAAAACACAAAACAAATTCAACAACAACCTCAACATTGAAAAACAACAACAACCTCAACATTGCAAAACACCAGCAAATTCAACAACAACCTCAACATTTAAAAACACCAACAAATTCAACAACAACCTCAACATTTAAAAACGCCAACAAATTTAACAACAACCTCAACATTGAAAAACAACAACCTCAACATTGAAAAACACCAACAAATTCAACAACAACCTCAACATTGAAAAACAGCAACAACCTCAACATTGAAAAACACCAACAAATTCAACAACAACTTCAACATTGAAAAACACCAACAAATTCAGCAACAACCTCGACATTGAAAAACACCGTCAAATTCAACAACAACCTCAACATTGAAAAACACCAACAAATTCAACAAAAACCTCAACATTGAAAACACCAACAAATTCAACAACAACCTCAACATTGAAAAACACCAACAAATTCAACAAAAAATTCAACATTGAAAAACACCAACAAATTCAACAACAACCCCGACATTGAAAAACACCAACAAATTCAACAACAACCTCAACTTTGAAAAACAACAACAACCTCATCATGGAAAAACACCAACAAATTCAACAACAACCTCAACATTGAAAAACAACAACATCCTCAAAATTGAAAAACACCAACAAATTCAACAACAACCCCAACATTTAAAAACAACAACAACCTCAACATTGAAAAACACCAACAATTTCAACAACAACCTCAACATTGAAAAACACAAACAAATGCAACAACAACCTCAACATTGAAAAACACCAACAAACTCAACAACAACCTCAACATTGAAAAACAACAACAACCTCAACATTGAAAAACACCAACAAATTCAACAACAACCTCAACATTGAAAAACACCAACAAATTCAAAAACAACCTCAACATTGAAAAACACCAACAACCTCAACATTGAAAAACACCAACAAATTCAACAACAACCTCAACATTGAAAAACAACAACAACCTCAACATTGAAAAACACCAACAAATTCAAAACAACCTCAACATTGAAAAACAACAACAAACTCAACATTGAAAAACACCAACAAATTCAACAACAACCTCAACATTGAAAAACAACAACAACCTCAACATTGAAAAACACCAACAAAGTCAACATCAACTTCAACATTGAAAAACAACAACAAATTCAACAACAACCTCAACATTGAAAAACAACATCAGCCTCAACATTGAAAACCACCAACAAATTCAACAACAACCTCAACTTTGAAAAACAACAACAAACTCAACATTGAAAAACACCAACAAATTCAACAATAACCTCAACATTGAAAAACAACAACAACCTCAACATTGAAAAACACCAAATTCAACAACAACCTCAACATTGAAAAACACCAACAAATTCAACAACAACCTCAACATTGAAAAACACCAACAAATTCAACAACAACCTCAACATTGAAAACAACAACAACCTCAACATTGAAAAAGACCAACAAATTCAACAACAACCTCAACATTGAAAACACCAACAAATTGAACAACAACCTCAGCATTGAAAAACAACAACAACCTCAACATTGAAAAACCACAACCTCAACGTTGAAAAACACCAACGAATTCAACAACAACCTCAACATTGAAAAACAGCAACAACCTCAACATTGAAAAACACCAACAAATTCAACAACAACCTCAACATTGAAAAACACCAACAAGTTCAACAACAACCTCAACATTGAAAAACACCAACAAATTCAACAACAACCTCAACATTTAAAAACGCCAACAAATTCAACAACAACCTCAACATTGAAAAACAACAACCTCAACAGTGAAAAACACCAACAAATTCAACAACAACCTCAACATTGAAAAACAGCAACAACCTCAACATTGAAAAACACCAACAAATTCAACAACAACCTCAACATTGAAAAACACCAACAAATTCAACAACAAACTCAACATTGAAAAACACCAACAAATTCAACAACAACCTCAACATTGAAAAACAACAACAACCTCAACATTGAAAAACACCAACAAATTCAACAACAACCTCAACATTGAAAAGCACCAACAAATTCAACAACAACCTCAACATTGAAAAACAACAACAACCTCAAAATTGAAAAACACCAACAAATTCAACAACAACCTCAACATTGAAAAACAACAACAACCTCAACATTGAAAAACACCAACAAATTCAACAACAACCTCAAAATTGAAAAACAGCAACAAACTCAACATTGAAAAACACCAACAAATTCCAGAACAACCTCAACATTGAAAAACAACAACAACCTCAACATTGAAAAACACCAACAAATTCAACAACAACCTCAACATTGAAAAACACCAACAAATTCAACAACAACCTCAACATTGAAAAACAACAACAACCTAAACATTGAAAAACACCAACAAATTAAACAACAACCTCAACATTGAAAAACAACAACAACCTCAACATTGAAAAACACCAACAAATTCAACAACAACCTCAACATTGAAAAACACCAAGAAATTCAACAACAACCTTAGCATCGAAAAACAACAACAACCTCAACATTGAAAAACACCAACAAATTCAACAACAACCTCAACATTGAAAAACAACAACAACCTCAACATTGAAAAACACCAATAAATTCAACAACAACTTCAACATTGAAAAACACCAACAAATTCAACAACAACCTCGAAATTGAAAAACACCAACAAATACAACAACAACCTCAACATTGAAAAACAACAACAACCTCAACATTGAAAAACACAAAACAAATTCAACAACAACCTCAACATTGAAAAACAACAACAACCTCAACATTGCAAAACACCAGCAAATTCAACAACAACCTCAACATTTAAAAACACCAACAAATTCAACAACAACCTCAACATTTAAAAACGCCAACAAATTTAACAACAACCTCAACATTGAAAAACAACAACCTCAACATTGAAAAACACCAACAAATTCAACAACAACCTCAACATTGAAAAACAGCAACAACCTCAACATTGAAAAACACCAACAAATTCAACAACAACCTCAACATTTAAAAACAACAACAACCTCAACATTGAAAAACACCAACAAATTCAACAACAACCTCAACATTGAAAAACAACAACAAATTCAACAATAACCTCAACATTGAAAAACAACAACAACCTCAACATTGAAAAAAAACCAAATTCAACAACAACCTCAACATTGAAAAACACCAACAAATTCAACAACAACCTCAACATTGAAAAACACCAACAAATTCATCAACAACCTCAACATTGAAAAACACCAACAAATTCAACAACAACCTCAACATTGAAAAACACCAACAAATTCAACAACAACCTCAGCATTGAAAAACAACAACAACCTCAACATTGAAAAAGACCAACAAATTCAACAACAACCTCAACATTGAAAAACAACAACAACCTCAACATTGAAAAGCACCAACAAATTCAACAACAACCTCAACATTTAAAAACACCAACAAATTCAACAACAACCTCAACATTGAAAAACAACAACCTCAACGTTGAAAAACACCAACAAATTCAACAACAACCTCAACATTGAAAAACAGCAACAACCTCAACATTGAAAAACACCAACAAATTCAACAACAACCTCAACATTGAAAAACACCAACAAATTCAACAACAACCTCAACATTGAAAAACACCAACAAATTCAACAACAACCTCAACATTGAAAAACAACAACAACCTCAACATTGAAAAACACCAACAAATTCAACAACAACCACAACATTGAAAAACACCAACAAATTCAACAACAACCTCAGCATTGAAAAACACCAACAAATTCAACAACAAACTCAACATTGAAAAACACCAACAAATTCAACAACAACCTCAACATTGAAAAACAACAACAACCTCAACATTGAAAAACACCAACAAATTCAACAACAACCTCAACATTGAAAACCACCAACAAATTCAACAACAACCTCAACATTGAAAAACAACAACAACCTCAACATTGAAAAACACCAACAAATTCAACAACAACCTCAACATTGAAAAACAACAACAACCTCAAAATTGGAAAACACCAACAAATTCAACAACAACCTCAACATTGAAAAACAACAACAAACTCAACATTGAAAAACACCAACAAATTCAACCACAACCTCAACATTGAAAAACAACAACAACCTCAACATTGAAAAACACCAACAAATTCAACAACAACCTCAACATTGAAAAACACCAACAAATTCAACAACAACCTCAACATTGAAAAACAACAACAACCTAAACATTGAAAAACACCAACAAATTCAACAACAACCTCAACATTGAAAAACAACAACAACCTCAACATTGAAAAACACCAACAAATTCAACAACAACCTCAACATTGAAAAACAACAACAACCTCAACATTGAAAAACACCAACAAATTCAACAACAACTTCAACATTGAAAAACACCAACAAATTCAACAACAACCTCGAAATTGAAAAACACCAACAAATACAACAACAACCTCAACATTGAAAAACAACAACAACCTCAACATTGAAAAACACAAAACAAATTCAACAACAACCTCAACATTGAAAAACAACAACAACCTCAACATTGCAAAACACCAGCAAATTCAACAAGAACCTCAACATTTAAAAACACCAACAAATTCAACAACAACCTCAACATTTAAAAACGCCAACAAATTTAACAACAACCTCAACATTGAAAAACAACAACCTCAACATTGAAAAACACCAACAAATTCAACAACAACCTCAACATTGAAAAACAGCAACAACCTCAACATTGAAAAACACCAACAAATTCAACAACAACTTCAACATTGAAAAACACCAACAAATTCAGCAACAACCTCAACATTGAAAAACACCGTCAAATTCAACAACAACCTCAACATTGAAAAACACCAACAAATTCAACAAAAACCTCAACATTGAAAACACCAACAAATTCAACAACAACCTCAACATTGAAAAACACCAACAAATTCAACAAAAAATTCAACATTGAAAAACACCAACAAATTCAACAACAACCCCGACATTGAAAAACACCAACAAATTCAACAACAACCTCAACTTTGAAAAACAACAACGACCTCATCATGGAAAAACACCAACAAATTCAACAACAACCTCAACATTGAAAAACAACAACATCCTCAAAATTGAAAAACACCAACAAATTCAACAACAACCCCAACATTTAAAAACAGCAACAACCTCAATTTTGAAAAACACCAACAATTTCAACAACAACCTCAACATTGAAAAACACAAACAAATTCAACAACAACCTCAACATTGAAAAACACCAACAAACTCAACAACAACCTCAACATTGAAAAACAACAACAACCTCAACATTGAAAAACACCAACAAATTCAACAACAACCTCAACATTGAAAAACACCAACAAATTCAACAACAACCTCAACATTGAAAAACACCAACAACCTCAACATTGAAAAACACCAACAAATTCAACAACAACCTCAACATTGAAAAACAACAACAACCTCAACATTGAAAAACACCAACAAATTCAACAACAACCTCAACATTGATAAACAACAACTACCTAAACATTGAGAAACACCAACAAATTCAACAACAACCTCAACATTGAAAAACAACAACAACCTCAACATTGAAAAACACCAACAAATTCAACAACAACCTCAACATTGAAAAACACCAACAAATTCAACAACAACCTTAGCATCGAAAAACAACAACAACCTCAACATTGAAAAACACCAACAAATTCAACAACAACCTCAACATTGAAAAACAACAACAACCTCAACATTGAAAAACACCAACAAATTCAACAACAACCTCAACATTGAAAAACAACAACAACCTCAACATTGAAAAACACCAACAAATTCAACAACAACCTCAACATTGAAAAACAACAACAAACTCAACATTGAAAAACACCAACAAATTCAACAATAACCTCAACATTGAAAAACAACAACAACCTCAACATTGAAAAAGACCAAATTCAACAACAACCTCAACATTGAAAAACACCAACAAATTCAACAACAACCTCAACATTTAAAAACACCAACAAATTCAACAACAACCTCAACATTGAAAACAACAACAACCTCAACATTGAAAAAGACCAACAAATTCAACAACAACCTCAACATTGAAAAACACCAACAAATTCAACAACAACCTCAGCATTGAAAAACAACAACAACCTCAACATTGAAAAAGACCAACATATTCAACAACAACCTCAACTTTGAAAAACAACAACAACCTCAACATTGAAAAACACCAACAAATTCAACAACAACCTCAAAATTTAAAAACACCAACAAATTCAACAACAACCTCAACATTGAAAAACAACAACCTCAACGTTGAAAAACACCAACAAATTCAACAACAACCTCAACATTGAAAAACAGCAACAACCTCAACATTGAAAAACACCAACAAATTCAACAACAACCTCAACATTGAAAAACACCAACAAATTCAACAACAACCTCAACATTGAAAAACACCAACAAATTCAACAACAACCTCAACATTTAAAAACGCCTACAAATTCAACAACAACCTCAACATTGAAAAACAACAACCTCAACATTGAAAAACACCAACAAATTCAACAACAACCTCAACATTGAAAAACAGCAACAACCTCAACATTGAAAAACACCAACAAATTCAACAACAACCTCAACATTGAAAAACACCAACAAATTCAACAACAACCTCAACATTGAAAAACACAAACAAATTCAACAACAAACTCAACATTGAAAAACACCAACAAATTCAACAACAACCTCAACATTGAAAAACAACAACAACCTCAACATTGAAAAACACCAACAAATTCAACAACAACCTCAACATTGAAAAGCACCAACAAATTCAACAACAACCTCAACATTGAAAAACAACAACAACCTCAACATTGAAAAACACCAACAAATTCAACAACAACCTCAACATTGAAAAACAACAACAACCTCAACATTGAAAAACACCAACAAATTCAACAACAACCTCAACATTGAAAAACAACAACAAACTCAACATTGAAAAACACCAACAAATTCAACAACAACCTCAACATTGAAAAACAACAACAACCTCAACATTGAAAAACACCAACAAATTTAACAACAACCTCAACATTGAAAAACACCAACAAATTCAACAACAACCTCAACATTGAAAAACAACAACAACCTAAACATTGAAAAACACCAACAAATTCAACAACAACCTCAACATTGAAAAACAACAACAACCTCAACATTGAAAAACACCAACAAATTCAACAACAACCTCAAGATTGAAAAACACCAACAAATTCAACAACAACCTTAGCATCGAAAAACAACAACAACATCAACATTGAAAAACACCAACAAATTCAACAACAACCTCAACATTGAAACACAACAACAACCTCAACATTGAAAAACACCAACAAATTCAACAACAACTTCAACATTGAAAAACACCAACAAATTCAACAACAACCTCGAAATTGAAAAACACCATCAAATACAACAACAACCTCAACATTGAACAACAACAACAACCTCAACATTGAAAAACAACAACAACCTCAACATTGCAAAACACCAGCAAATTCAACAACAATCTCAACATTTAAAAACACCAACAAATTCAACAACAACCTCAACATTTAAAAACGACAACAAATTTAACAACAACCTCAACATTGAAAAACAACAACCTCAACATTGAAAAACACCAACAAATTCAACAACAATCTCAACATTGAAAAACAGCAACAACCTCAACATTGAAAAACACCAACAAATTCAACAACAACCTCAACATTGAAAAACAACAACAACCTCAACATTGAAAAACACCAACAAATTCAACAACAACCTCAACATTGAAAAACAACAACAACCTCAACATTGAAAAACACCAACAAATTTAACAATAACCTCAACATTGAAAAACAACAACAACCTCAACATTGAAAAACACCAAATTCAACAACTACCTCAACACTGAAAAACACCAACAAATTCAACAACAACCTCAACATTGAAAAACACCAACAAATTCAACAACAACCTCAACATTGAAAAACAACAACAACCTCAACATTGAAAAACACCAACAAATTCAACAACAACCTCAACATTGAAAAACACCAACAAATTCAACAACAACCTCAACATTGAAAAACACCAACAACCTCAACATTGAAAAACACCAACAAATTCAACAACAACCTCAACATTGAAAAACAACAACAACCTCAACATTGAAAAACACCAACAAATTCAACAACAACCTCAACATTGAAAAACAACAACAAACTCAAGATTGAAAAACACCAACAAATTCAACAACAACCTCAACATTGAAAAACAACAACAACCTCAACATTGAAAAACACCAACAAAGTCAACATCAACTTCAACATTGAAAAACACCAACAAATTCAACAACAACCTCAACATTGAAAAACAACAACAGCCTCAACATTGAAAAACACCAACAAATTCAACAACAACCTCAACATTGAAAAACAACAACAACCTCAACATTGAAAAACACCAACAAATTCAACAACAACCTCAACATTGAAAAACAACAACAACCTAAACATTGAGAAACACCAACAAATTCAACAACAACTTTAGCATCGAAAAACAACAACAACCTCAACATTGAAAAACACCAACAAATTCAACAACAACCTCAACATTGAAAAACAACAACAACCTCAACATTGAAAAACACCAACAAATTCAACAATAACCTCAACATTGAAAAACAACAACAACCTCAACATTGAAAAACACCAAATTCAACAACAACCTCAACATTGAAAAACACCAACAAATTCAACAACAACCTCAACATTGAAAAACACCAACAAATTCAACAACAACCTCAACATTGAAAACAACAACAACCTCAACATTGAAAAACACCAACAAATTCAACAACAACCTCAACATTGAAAAACACCAACAAATTCAACAACAACCTCAGCATTGAAAAACAACAACAACCTCAACATTGAAAAAGACCAACAAATTCAACAACAACCTCAACATTGAAAAACAACAACAACCTCAACATTGAAAAACACCAACAAATTCAACAACAAACTCAACATTTAAAAACACCAACAAATTCAACAACAACCTCAACATTGAAAAACAACAACCTCAACGTTGAAAAACACCAACAAATTCAACAACAACCTCAACATTGAAAAACAGCAACAACCTCAACATTGAAAAACACCAACAAATTCAACAACAACCTCAACATTGAAAAACACCAACAAATTCAACAACAACCTCAACATTGAAAAACACCAACAAATTCAACAACAACCTCAACATTTAAAAACGCCAACAAATTCAACAACAACCTCAACATTGAAAAACAACAACCTCAACATTGAAAAACACCAACAAATTCAACAACAACCTCAACATTGAAAAACAGCAAACACCTCAACATTGAAAAACACCAACAAATTCAACAACAACCTCAACATTGAAAAACACCAACAAATTCAACAACAACCTCAACATTGAAAAACACCAACAAATTCAACAACAAACTCAACATTGAAAAACACCAACAAATTCAACAACAACCTCAACATTGAAAAACAACAACAACCTCAACATTGAAAAACACCAACAAATTCAACAAGAACCTCAACATTGAAAAGCACCAACAAATTCAACAACAACCTCAACATTGAAAAACAACAACAACCTCAACATTGAAAAACACCAACAAATTCAACAACAACCTCAACATTGAAAAACAACAACAACCTCAACATTGTAAAACACCAACAAATTCAACAACAACCTCAACATTGAAAAACAACAACAAACTCAACATTGAAAAACACCAACAAATTCAACAACAACCACAACATAGAAAAACAACAACAACCTCAACATTGAAAAACACCAACAAATTCAACAACAACCTCAACATTGAAAAACACCAACAAATTCAACAACAACCTCAACATTGAAAAACAACAACAACCTAAACATTGAAAAACACCAACAAATTCAACAACAACCTCAACATTGAAAAACAACAACAACCTCAACATTGAAAAACACCAACAAATTCAACAACAACCTCAACATTGAAAAACACCAACAAATTGAACAACAACCTTAGCATCGAAAAACAACAACAACCTCAACATTGAAAAACACCAACAAATTCAACAACAACCTCAACATTGAAAAACAACAACAACCTCAACATTGAAAAACACCAACAAATTCAACAACAACTTCAACATTGAAAAACAACAAACAAATTCAACAACAACCTCGAAATTGAAAAACACCAACAAATACAACAACAACCTCAACATTGAAAAACAACAACAACCTCAACATTGAAAAACACAAAACAAATTCAACAACAACCTCAACATTGAAAAACAACAGCAACCTCAACATTGCAAAACACCAGCAAATTCAACAACAACCTCAACATTTAAAAACACCAACGAATTCAACAACAACCTCAACATTTAAAAACGCCAACAACCTCAACATTGAAAAACACCAACAAATTCAACAACAACTTCAACATTGAAAAACAACAAACAAATTCAACAACAACCTCGAAATTGAAAAACACCAACAAATACAACAACAACCTCAACATTGAAAAACAACAACAACCTCAACATTGAAAAACACAAAACAAATTCAACAACAACCTCAACATTGAAAAACAACAGCAACCTCAACATTGAAAAACACCAACAAATTCAACAACAACCTCAACATTGAAAAACAACAACAAACTCAAGATTGAAAAACACCAACAAATTCAACAACAACCTCAACATTGAAAAACAACAACAACCTCAACATTGAAAAACACCAACAAAGTCAACATCAACTTCAACATTGAAAAACACCAACAAATTCAACAACAACCTCAACATTGAAAAACAACAACAGCCTCAACATTGAAAAACACCAACAAATTCAACAACAACCTCAACATTGAAAAACAACAACAACCTCAACATTGAAAAACACCAACAAATTCAACAACAACCTCAACATTGAAAAACAACAACAACCTAAACATTGAGAAACACCAACAAATTCAACAACAACTTTAGCATCGAAAAACAACAACAACCTCAACATTGAAAAACACCAACAAATTCAACAACAACCTCAACATTGAAAAACAACAACAACCTCAACATTGAAAAACACCAACAAATTCAACAATAACCTCAACATTGAAAAACAACAACAACCTCAACATTGAAAAACACCAAATTCAACAACAACCTCAACATTGAAAAACACCAACAAATTCAACAACAACCTCAACATTGAAAAACACCAACAAATTCAACAACAACCTCAACATTGAAAACAACAACAACCTCAACATTGAAAAACACCAACAAATTCAACAACAACCTCAACATTGAAAAACACCAACAAATTCAACAACAACCTCAGCATTGAAAAACAACAACAACCTCAACATTGAAAAAGACCAACAAATTCAACAACAACCTCAACATTGAAAAACAACAACAACCTCAACATTGAAAAACACCAACAAATTCAACAACAAACTCAACATTTAAAAACACCAACAAATTCAACAACAACCTCAACATTGAAAAACAACAACCTCAACGTTGAAAAACACCAACAAATTCAACAACAACCTCAACATTGAAAAACAGCAACAACCTCAACATTGAAAAACACCAACAAATTCAACAACAACCTCAACATTGAAAAACACCAACAAATTCAACAACAACCTCAACATTGAAAAACACCAACAAATTCAACAACAACCTCAACATTTAAAAACGCCAACAAATTCAACAACAACCTCAACATTGAAAAACAACAACCTCAACATTGAAAAACACCAACAAATTCAACAACAACCTCAACATTGAAAAACAGCAAACACCTCAACATTGAAAAACACCAACAAATTCAACAACAACCTCAACATTGAAAAACACCAACAAATTCAACAACAACCTCAACATTGAAAAACACCAACAAATTCAACAACAAACTCAACATTGAAAAACACCAACAAATTCAACAACAACCTCAACATTGAAAAACAACAACAACCTCAACATTGAAAAACACCAACAAATTCAACAAGAACCTCAACATTGAAAAGCACCAACAAATTCAACAACAACCTCAACATTGAAAAACAACAACAACCTCAACATTGAAAAACACCAACAAATTCAACAACAACCTCAACATTGAAAAACAACAACAACCTCAACATTGTAAAACACCAACAAATTCAACAACAACCTCAACATTGAAAAACAACAACAAACTCAACATTGAAAAACACCAACAAATTCAACAACAACCACAACATAGAAAAACAACAACAACCTCAACATTGAAAAACACCAACAAATTCAACAACAACCTCAGCATTGAAAAACACCAACAAATTCAACAACAACCTCAACATTGAAAAACAACAACAACCTAAACATTGAAAAACACCAACAAATTCAACAACAACCTCAACATTGAAAAACAACAACAACCTCAACATTGAAAAACACCAACAAATTCAACAACAACCTCAACATTGAAAAACACCAACAAATTGAACAACAACCTTAGCATCGAAAAACAACAACAACCTCAACATTGAAAAACACCAACAAATTCAACAACAACCTCAACATTGAAAAACAACAACAACCTCAACATTGAAAAACACCAACAAATTCAACAACAACTTCAACATTGAAAAACAACAAACAAATTCAACAACAACCTCGAAATTGAAAAACACCAACAAATACAACAACAACCTCAACATTGAAAAACAACAACAACCTCAACATTGAAAAACACAAAACAAATTCAACAACAACCTCAACATTGAAAAACAACAGCAACCTCAACATTGCAAAACACCAGCAAATTCAACAACAACCTCAACATTTAAAAACACCAACGAATTCAACAACAACCTCAACATTTAAAAACGCCAACAAATTTAACAACAACCTCAACATTGAAAAACAACAACCTCAACATTGAAAAACACCAACAAATTCAACAACAACCTCAACATTGAAAAACAGCAACAACCTCAACATTGAAAAACACCAACAAATTCAACAACAACCTCAACATTGAAAAACAACAACAACCTCAACATTGAAAAACACCAACAAATTCAACAACAACCTCAACATTGAAAAACAACAACAACCTCAACATTGAAAAACACCAACAAATTCAACAATAACCTCAACATTGAAAAACAACAACAACCTCAACATTGAAAAACACCAAATTCAACAACAACCTCAACATTGAAAAACACCAACAAATTCAACAACAACCTCAACATTGAAAAACACCAACAAATTCAACAACAACCTCAACATTGAAAAACAACAACAACCTCAACATTGAAAAACACCAACAAATTCAACAACAACCTCAACATTGAAAAACACCAACAAATTCAACAACAACCTCAGCATTGAAAAACAACAACAACCTCAACATTGAAAAAGACCAACAAATTCAACAACAACCTCAACATTGAAAAACAACAACAACCTCAACATTGAAAAACACCAACAAATTCAACAACAACCTCAACATTTAAAAACACCAACAAATTCAACAACAACCTCAACATTGAAAAACAACAACCTCAACGTTGAAAAACACCAACAAATTCAACAACAACCAAAACATTGAAAAACAGCAACAACCTCAACATTGAAAAACACCAACAAATTCAGCAACAACCTCAACATTGAAAAACACCAACAAATTCAACAACAACCTCAACATTGAAAAACACCAACAAATTCAACAACAACCTCAACATTTAAAAACGCCAACAAATTCAACAACAGCCTCAACATTGAAAAACAACAACCTCAACATTGAAAAACACCAACAAATTCAACAACAACCTCAACATTGAAAAACAGCAACAACCTCAACATTGAAAAACACCAACAAACTCAACAACAACCTCAACATTGAAAAACACCAACAAATTCAACAACAACCTCAACATTGAAAAACACCAACAAATTCAACAACAAACTCAGCATTGAAAAACACCAACAAATTCAACAACAACCTCAACATTGAAAAACAACAACAACCTCAACATTGAAAAACACCAACAAATTCAACAACAACCTCAACATTGAAAAGCACCAACAAATTCAACAACAACCTAAACATTGAAAAACAACAACAACCTCAACATTGAAAAACACCAACAAATTCAACAACAACCTCAACATTGAAAAACAACAACAACCTCAACATTGAAAAACACCAACAAATTCAACAACAACCTCAACATTGAAAAACAACAACAAACTCAACATTGAAAAACACCAACAAATTCAACAACAACCTGAACATTGAAAAATAACAACAAATTCAACAACAACCTCAACATTGAAAAACAACAACAACCTAAACATTGAAAAACACCAACAAATTCAACAACAACCTCACCATTGAAAAACAACAACAACCTCAACATTGAAAAACACCAACAAATTCAACAACAACCTCAACATTGAAAAACACCAACAAATTCAACAACAACCTTAGCATCGAAAAACAACAACAACCTCAACATTGAAAAACACCAACAAATTCAACAACAACCTCAACATTGAAAAACAACAACAACCTCAACATTGAAAAACACCAACAAATTCAACAACTACTTCAACATTGAAAAACACCAACAAATTCAACAACAACCTCGAAATTGAAAAACACCAACAAATACAACAACAACCTCAACATTGAAAAACAACAACAACCTCAACATTGAAAAATACAAAACAAATTCAACAACAACCTCAACATTGAAAAACAACAACAACCTCAACATTTCAAAACACCAGCAAATTCAACAACAACCTCAACATTTAAAAACACCAACAAATTCAACAACAACCTCAACATTTAAAAACGCCAACAAATTTAACAACAACCTCAACATTGAAAAACAACAACCTCAACATTGAAAAACACCAACAAATTCAACAACAACCTCAACATTGAAAAACAGCAACAACCTCAACATTGAAAAACACCAACAAATTCAACAACAACTTCAACATTGAAAAACACCAACAAATTCAGCAACAGCCTCGACATTGAAAAACACCATCAAATTCAACAACAACCTCAACATTGAAAAACACCAACAAATTCAACAAAAACCTCAACATTGAAAACACCAACAAATTCAACAACAACCTCAACATTAAAAAAGCCAACAAATTCAACAACAACCTCAACATTGAAAAACAACAACCTCAATATTGAAAAACACCAACAAATTCAACAAAAAATTCAACATTGAAAAACACCAACAAATTCAACAACAACCCCGACATTGAAAAACACCAACAAATTCAACAACAACCTCAACTTTGAAAAACAACAACAACTTTCATCATGGAAAAACACCAACAAATTCAACAACAACCTCAACATTGAAAAACAACAAGATCCTCAAAATTGAAAAACACCAACAAATTCAACAACAACCTCAACATTGAAAAACAACAACAACCTCAACATTGAAAAACACCAACAAATTCAACAACAACCTCAACATTGAAAAACAACAACAAACTCAACATTGAAAAACACCAACAAATTCAACAATAACCTGAACATTGAAAAATAACAACAACCTCAACATTGAAAAACACCAACAAATTCAACAACAACCTCAACATTGAAAAACACCAACAAATTCAACAACAACCTTAGCATCGAAAAACAACAACAACCTCAACATTGAAAAACACCAACAAATTCAACAACAACCTCAACATTGAAAAACAACAACAACCTCAACATTGAAAAACACCAACAAATTCAACAACAACTTCAACATTGAAAAACACCAACAAATTCAACAACAACCTCGAAATTGAAAAACACCAACAAATACAACAACAACCTCAACATTGAAAAACAACAACAACCTCAACATTGAAAAACACAAAACAAATTCAACAACAACCTCAACATTGAAAAACAACAACAACCTCAACATTGCAAAACACCAGCAAATTCAACAACAACCTCAACATTTAAAAACACCAACAAATTCAACAACAACCTCAACATTTAAAAACGCCAACAAATTTAACAACAACCTCAACATTGAAAAACAACAACCTCAACATTGAAAAACACCAACAAATTCAACAACAACATCAACATTGAAAAACAGCAACAACCTCAACATTGAAAAACACCAACAAATTCAACAACAACTTCAACATTGAAAAACACCAACAAATTCAGCAACAGCCTCGACATTGAAAAACACCATCAAATTCAACAACAACCTCAACATTGAAAAACACCAACAAATTCAACAAAAACCTCAACATTGAAAACACCAACAAATTCAACAACAACCTCAACATTAAAAAAGCCAACAAATTCAACAACAACCTCAACATTGAAAAACAACAACCTCAACATTGAAAAACACCAACAAATTCAACAAAAAATTCAACATTGAAAAACACCAACAAATTCAACAACAACCCCGACATTGAAAAACACCAACAAATTCAACAACAACCTCAACTTTGAAAAACAACAACAACTTTCATCATGGAAAAACACCAACAAATTCAACAACAACCTCAACATTGAAAAACAACAACATCCTCAAAATTGAAAAACACCAACAAATTCAGCAACAACCCCAACATTTAAAAACAACAACAACCTCAACATTGAAAAACACCAACAATTTCAACAACAACCTCAACATTGAAAAACACCAACAAATTCAACAACAACCTCAACATTGAAATACACCAACAAACTAAACAACAACCTCAACATTGAAAAAGAACAGCAACCTCAACATTGAAAAACACCAACAAATTCAACAACAACCTCAACATTAAAAAACACCAACAAATTCAACAACAACCTCAACATTGAAAAACACCAACAACCTCAACATTGAAAAACACCAACAAATTCAACAACAACCTCAACATTGAAAAACAACAACAACCTCAACTTTGAAAAACACCAACAAATTCAACAACAACCTCAACATTGAAAAACAACAACAAACTCAACATTGAAAAACACCAACAAATTCAACAACAACCTCAACATTGAAAAACAACAACAACCTCAACATTGAAAAACACCAACAAATTCAACAACAACTTCAACATTGAAAAACACCAACAAATTCAACAACAACCTCAACATTGAAAAACAACAGCAGCCTCAACATTGAAAAACACCAACAAATTCAACAACAACCTCAACATTGAAAAACAACAACAACCTCAACATTGAAAAACACCAACAAATTCAACAACAACCTCAACATTGAAAAACAACAACAACCTAAACATTGAGAAACACCAACAAATTCAACAACAACCTCAACATTGAAAAACAACAACAACCTCAACATTGAAAAACACCAACAAATTCAACAACAACCTCAACTTTGAAAAACAACAACAACCTCAAAATTGAAAAACACCAACAAATTCAACAACAACCCCAACATTTAAAAACAACAACAACCTCAACATTGAAAAACACCAACAATTTCAACAACAACCTCAACATTGAAAAACACCAACAAATTCAACAACAACCTCAACATTGAAAAACAACAACAACCTCAACATTGAAAAACACCAACAAATTCAACAACAACCTCAACATTGAAAAACACCAACAAATTCAACAACAACCTTAGCATCGAAAAACAACAACAACCTCAACATTGAAAAACACCAACAAATTCAACAACAACCTCAACATTGAAAAACAACAACAACCTCAACATTGAAAAACACCAACAAATTCAACAACAACCTCGAAATTGAAAAACACCAACAAATACAACAATAACCTCAACATTGAAAAACAACAACAACCTCAACATTGAAAAACACCAACAAATTCAACAACAACCTCAACATTGAAAAACAACAACAAGCTCAACATTGCAAAACACCAGCAAATTCAACAACAACCTCAACATTTAAAAACACCAACAAATTCAACAACAACCTCAACATTTAAAAACGCCAACAAATTCAACAACAACCTCAACATTGAAAAACAACATCCTCAACATTGAAAAACACCAACAAATTCAACAACAACCTCAACATTGAAAAACAGCAACAACCTCAACATTGAAAAACACCAACAAATTCAACAACAACTTCAACATTGAAAAACACCAACAAATTCAACAACAACCCCGACATTGAAAAACACCAACAAATTCAACAACAACCTCAACTTTGAAAAACAACAACAACCTCAAAATTGAAAAACACCAACAAATTCAACAACAACCCCAACATTTAAAAACAACAACAACCTCAACATTGAAAAACACCAACAATTTCAACAACAACCTCAACATTGAAAAACACCAACAAATTCAACAACAACCTCAACATTGAAAAACAACAACAACCTCAACATTGAAAAACACCAACAAATTCAACAACAACCTCAACATTGAAAAACAACAACAAACTCAACATTGAAAAACACCAACAAATTCAACAACAACCTCAACATTGAAAAACAACAACAACCTCAACATTGAAAAACACCAACAAATTCAACAACAACCTCAACATTGAAAAACACCAACAAATTCAACAACAACCTCAACATTGAAAAACAACAACAACCTCAACATTGAAAAACACCAACAAATTCAACAACAACTTCAACATTGAAAAACACCAACAAATTCAACAACAACCTCGAAATTGAAAAACACCAACAAATACAACAACAACCTCAACATTGAAAAACAACAACAACCTCAAAATTGAAAAACACAAAACAAATTCAACAACAACCTCAACATTGAAAAACAACAACAACCTCAACATTGCAAAACACCAGCAAATTCAACAACAACCTCAACATTTAAAAACACCAACAAATTCAACAACAACCTCAACATTTAAAAACGCCAACAAATTTAACAACAACCTCAACATTGAAAAACAACAACCTCAACATTGAAAAACACCAACAAATTCAACAACAACCTCAACATTGAAAAACAGCAACAACCTCAACATTGAAAAACAACAACAAATTCAACAACAACCTCAACATTGAAAAACAACAACAACCTCAACATTGAAAAACACCAACAAATTCAACAACAACCTCAACATTGAAAAACAACAACAACCTCAACATTGAAAAACACCAACAAATTCAACAATAACCTCAACATTGAAAGACAACAACAACGTCAACATTGAAAAACACCAAATTCAACAACAACCTCAACATTGAAAAACACCAACAAATTCAACAACAACCTCAACATTGAAAAACACCAACAAATTCAACAACAACCTCAACATTGAAAAACAACAACAACCTCAACATTGAAAAACACCAACAAATTCAACAACAACCTCAACATTGAAAAACACCAACAAATTCAACAACAACCTCAACATTGAAAAACACCAACAACCTCAACATTGAAAAACACCAACAAATTCAACAACAACCTCAACATTGAAAAACAACAACAACCTCAACATTGAAAAACACCAACAAATTCAACAATAACCTCAACATTGAAAAACAACAACAACCTCAACATTGAAAAACACCAAATTCAACAACAACCTCAACATTGAAAAACACCAACAAATTCAACAACAACCTCAACATTGAAAAACACCAACAAATTCAACAACAACCTCAACATTGAAAACAACAACAACCTCAACATTGAAAAACACCAACAAATTCAACAACAACCTCAACATTGAAAAACACCAACAAATTCAACAACAACCTCAGCATTGAAAAACAACAACAACCTCAACATTGAAAAAGACCAACAAATTCAACAACAACCTCAACATTGAAAAACAACAACAACCTCAACATTGAAAAACACCAACAAATTCAACAACAACCTCAACATTTAAAAACACCAACAAATTCAACAACAACCTCAACATTGAAAAACAACAACCTCAACGTTGAAAAACACCAACAAATTCAACAACAACCTCAACATTGAAAAACACCAACAAATTCAACAACAACCTCAACATTGAAAAACACCAACAAATTCAACAACAACCTCAACATTTAAAAACTCCAACAAATTCAACAACAACCTCAACATTGAAAAACAACAACCTCAACATTGAAAAACACCAACAAATTCAACAACAACCTCAACATTGAAAAACAGCAAACACCTCAACATTGAAAAACACCAACAAATTCAACAACAACCTCAACATTGAAAAACACCAACAAATTCAACAACAACCTCAACATTGAAAAACACAAACAAATTCAACAACAAACTCAACATTGAAAAACACCAACAAATTCAACAACAACCTCAACATTGAAAAACAACAACAACCTCAACATTGAAAAACACCAACAAATTCAACAACAACCTCAACATTGAAAAGCACCAACAAATTCAACAACAACCTCAACATTGAAAAACAACAACAACCTCAACATTGAAAAACACCAACAAATTCAACAACAACCTCAACATTGAAAAACAACAACAACCTCAACATTGAAAAACACCAACAAATTCAACAACAACCTCAACATTGAAAAACAACAACAAACTCAACATTGAAAAACACCAACAAATTCAACAACAACCTCAACATTGAAAAACAACAACAACCTCAACATTGAAAAACACCAACAAATTCAACAACAACCTCAACATTGAAAAACACCAACAAATTCAACAACAACCTCAACATTGAAAAACAACAACAACCTAAACATTGAAAAACACCAACAAATTCAACAACAACCTCAACATTGAAAAACAACAACAACCTCAACATTGAAAAACACCAACAAATTCAACAACAACCTCAACATTGAAAAACACCAACAAATTCAACAACAACCTTAGCATCGAAAAACAACAACAACCTCAACATTGAAAAACACCAACAAATTCAACAACAACCTCAACATTGAAAAACAACAACAACCTCAACATTGAAAAACACCAACAAATTCAACAACAACTTCAACATTGAAAAACACCAACAAATTCAACAACAACCTCGAAATTGAAAAACACCAACAAATACAACAACAACCTCAACATTGAAAAACAACAACAACCTCAACATTGAAAAACACAAAACAAATTCAACAACAACCTCAACATTGAAAAACAACAACAACCTCAACATTGCAAAACACCAGCAAATTCAACAACAACCTCAACATTTAAAAACACCAACAAATTCAACAACAACCTCAACATTTAAAAACGCCAACAAATTTAACAACAACCTCAACATTGAAAAACAACAACCTCAACATTGAAAAACACCAACAAATTCAACAACAACCTCAACATTGAAAAACAGCAACAACCTCAACATTGAAAAACACCAACAAATTCAACAACAACCTCAACATTGAAAAACAACAACAACCTCAACATTGAAAAACACCAACAAATTCAACAACAACCTCAACATTGAAAGCAACAACAACCTCAACATTGAAAAACACCAACAAATTCAACAATAACCTCAACATTGAAAAACAACAACAACCTCAACATTGAAAAACACCAAATTCAACAACAACCTCAACATTGAAAAACACCAAGAAATTCAACAACAACCTCAACATTGAAAAACACCAACAAATTCAACAGCAACCTCAACATTGAAAAACAACAACTACCTCAACATTGAAAAACACCAACAAATTCAACAACAACCTCAACATTGAAAAACACCAACAAATTCAACAACAACCTCAGCATTGAAAAACAACAACAACCTCAACATTGAAAAAGACCAACAAATTCAACAACAACCTCAACATTGAAAAACAACAACAACCTCAACATTGAAAAACACCAACAAATTCAACAACAACCTCAACCTTTAAAAACACCAACAAATTCAACAACAACCTCAACATTGAAAAACAACAACCTCAACATTGAAAAACACCAACAAATTCAACAACAACCTCAACATTGAAAAACAGCAACAACCTCAACATTGAAAAACACCAACAAATTCAACAACAACCTCAACATTGAAAAACACCAACAAATTCAACAACAACCTCAACATTGAAAAACACCAACAAATTCAACAACAACCTCAACATTTAAAAACGCCAACAAATTCAACAACAGCCTCAACATTGAAAAACAACAACCTCAACATTGAAAAACACCAACAAATTCAACAACAACCTCAACATTGAAAAACAGCGACAACCTCAACATTGAAAAACACCAACAAACTCAACAACAACCTCAACATTGAAAAACACCAACAAATTCAACAACAACCTCAACATTGAAAAACACCAACAAATTCAACAACAAACTCAACATTGAAAAACACCAACAAATTCAACAACAACCTCAACATTGAAAAACAACAACAACCTCAGCATTGAAAAACACCAACAAATTCAACAACAACCTCAACATTGAAAAGCACCAACAAATTCAACAACAACCTAAACATTGAAAAACAACAACAACCTCAACATTGAAAAACACCAACAAATTCAACAACAACCTCAACATTGAAAAACAACAACAACCTCAACATTGAAAAACACCAACAAATTCAACAACAACCTCAACATTGAAAAACAACAACAAACTCAACATTGAAAAAGACCAACAAATTCAACAACAACCTGAACATTGAAAAACAACAACAACCTCAACATTGAAAAACACCAACAAATTCAACAACAACCTCAACATTGAAAAACACCAACAAATTCAACAACAACCTCAACATTGAAAAACAACAACAACCTAAACATTGAAAAACACCAACGAATTCAAAAACAACCTCAACATTGAAAAACAACAACAACCTCAACATTGAAAAACACCAACAAATTCAACAACAACCTCAACTTTGAAAAACACCAACAAATTCAACAACAACCTTAGCATCGAAAGACAACAACAACCTCAACATTGAAAAACACCAACAAATTCAACAACAACCTCAACATTGAAAAACAACAACAACCTCAACATTGAAAAACACCAAAAATTCAACAACAACTTCAACATTGAAAAACACCAACAAATTCAACAACAACCTCGAAATTGAAAAACACCAACAAATACAACAACAACCTCAACATTGAAAAACAACAACAACCTCAACATTGAAAAACACAAAACAAATTCAGCAACAACCTCAACATTGAAAAACAACAACAACCTCAACATTGCAAAACACCAGCAAATTCAACAACAACCTCAACATTTAAAAACACCAACAAATTCAACAACAACCTCAACATTTAAAAACGCCAACAAATTTAACAACAACCTCAACATTGAAAAACAACAACCTCAACATTGAAAAACACCAACAAATTCAACAACAACCTCAACATTGAAAAACAGCAACAACCTCAACATTGAAAAACACCAACAAATTCAACAACAACTTCAACATTGAAAAACACCAACAAATTCAGCAACAGCCTCGACATTGAAAAACACCATCAAATTCAACAACAACCTCAACATTGAAAAACACCAACAAATTCAACAAAAACCTCAACATTGAAAACACCAACAAATTCAACAACAACCTCAACATTAAAAAAGCCAACAAATTCAACAACAACCTCAACATTGAAAAACAACAACCTCAACATTGAAAAACACTAACAAATTCAACAAAAAATTCAACATTGAAAAACACCAACAAATTCAACAACAACCCCGACATTGAAAAACACCAACAAATTCAACAACAACCTCAACTTTGAAAAACAACAACAACTTTCATCATGGAAAAACACCAACAAATTCAACAACAACCTCAACATTGAAAAACAACAACATCCTCAAAATTGAAAAACACCAACAAATTCAACAACAACCCCAACATTTAAAAACAACAACAACCTCAACATTGAAAAACACCAACAATTTCAACAACAACCTCAACATTGAAAAACACCAACAAATTCAACAACAACCTCAACATTGAAAAACACCAACAAACTCAACAACAACCTCAACATTGAAAAACAACAACAACCTCAACATTGAAAAACACCAACAAATTTAACAACAATCTCAACATTGAAAAACAACAACAACCTCAACATTGAAAAACACCAACAAATTCAACAACAACCTCAACATTGAAAGCAACAACAACCTCAACATTGAAAAACACCAACAAATTCAACAACAACCTCAACATTGAAAAACAACAACAAACTCAACATTGAAAAACACCAACAAATTCAACAACAACCTCAACATTGAAAAACAACAACAACCTCAACATTGAAAAACACCAACAAATTCAACAACAACCTCAACATTGAAAAACACCAACAAATTCAACAACAACCTCAACATTGAAAAACAACAACAACCTAAACATTGAAAAACACCAACAAATTCAACAACAACCTCAACATTGAAAAACAACAACAACCTCAACATTGAAAAACACCAACAAATTCAACAACAACCTCAACATTGAAAAACACCAACAAATTCAACAACAACCTCAACCTTTAAAAACACCAACAAATTCAACAACAACCTCAACATTGAAAAACAACAACCTCAACATTGAAAAACACCAACAAATTCAACAACAACCTCAACATTGAAAAACAGCAACAACCTCAACATTGAAAAACACCAACAAATTCAACAACAACCTCAACATTGAAAAACACCAACAAATTCAACAACAACCTCAACATTGAAAAACACCAACAAATTCAACAACAACCTCAACATTTAAAAACGCCAACAAATTCAACAACAGCCTCAACATTGAAAAACAACAACCTCAACATTGAAAAACACCAACAAATTCAACAACAACCTCAACATTGAAAAACAGCGACAACCTCAACATTGAAAAACACCAACAAACTCAACAACAACCTCAACATTGAAAAACACCAACAAATTCAACAACAACCTCAACATTGAAAAACACCAACAAATTCAACAACAAACTCAACATTGAAAAACACCAACAAATTCAACAACAACCTCAACATTGAAAAACAACAACAACCTCAGCATTGAAAAACACCAACAAATTCAACAACAACCTCAACATTGAAAAGCACCAACAAATTCAACAACAACCTAAACATTGAAAAACAACAACAACCTCAACATTGAAAAACACCAACAAATTCAACAACAACCTCAACATTGAAAAACAACAACAACCTCAACATTGAAAAACACCAACAAATTCAACAACAACCTCAACATTGAAAAACAACAACAAACTCAACATTGAAAAACACCAACAAATTCAACAACAACCTGAACATTGAAAAACAACAACAACCTCAACATTGAAAAACACCAACAAATTCAACAACAACCTCAACATTGAAAAACACCAACAAATTCAACAACAACCTCAACATTGAAAAACAACAACAACCTAAACATTGAAAAACACCAACGAATTCAACAACAACCTCAACATTGAAAAACAACAACAACCTCAACATTGAAAAACACCAACAAATTCAACAACAACCTCAACATTGAAAAACACCAACAAATTCAACAACAACCTTAGCATCGAAAGACAACAACAACCTCAACATTGAAAAACACCAACAAATTCAACAACAACCTCAACATTGAAAAACAACAACAACCTCAACATTGAAAAACACCAAAAATTCAACAACAACTTCAACATTGAAAAACACCAACAAATTCAACAACAACCTCGAAATTGAAAAACACCAACAAATACAACAACAACCTCAACATTGAAAAACAACAACAACCTCAACATTGAAAAACACAAAACAAATTCAGCAACAACCTCAACATTGAAAAACAACAACAACCTCAACATTGCAAAACACCAGCAAATTCAACAACAACCTCAACATTTAAAAACACCAACAAATTCAACAACAACCTCAACATTTAAAAACGCCAACAAATTTAACAACAACCTCAACATTGAAAAACAACAACCTCAACATTGAAAAACACCAACAAATTCAACAACAACCTCAACATTGAAAAACAGCAACAACCTCAACATTGAAAAACACCAACAAATTCAACAACAACTTCAACATTGAAAAACACCAACAAATTCAGCAACAGCCTCGACATTGAAAAACACCATCAAATTCAACAACAACCTCAACATTGAAAAACACCAACAAATTCAACAAAAACCTCAACATTGAAAACACCAACAAATTCAACAACAACCTCAACATTAAAAAAGCCAACAAATTCAACAACAACCTCAACATTGAAAAACAACAACCTCAACATTGAAAAACACCAACAAATTCAACAAAAAATTCAACATTGAAAAACACCAACAAATTCAACAACAACCCCGACATTGAAAAACACCAACAAATTCAACAACAACCTCAACTTTGAAAAACAACAACAACTTTCATCATGGAAAAACACCAACAAATTCAACAACAACCTCAACATTGAAAAACAACAACATCCTCAAAATTGAAAAACACCAACAAATTCAACAACAACCCCAACATTTAAAAACAACAACAACCTCAACATTGAAAAACACCAACAATTTCAACAACAACCTCAACATTGAAAAACACCAACAAATTCAACAACAACCTCAACATTGAAAAACACCAACAAACTCAACAACAACCTCAACATTGAAAAACAACAACAACCTCAACATTGAAAAACACCAACAAATTTAACAACAACCTCAACATTGAAAAACAACAACAACCTCAACATTGAAAAACACCAACAAATTCAACAACAACCTCAACATTGAAAGCAACAACAACCTCAACATTGAAAAACACCAACAAATTCAACAATAACCTCAACATTGAAAAACAACAACAACCTCAACATTGAAAAACACCAAATTCAACAACAACCTCAACATTGAAAAACACCAAGAAATTCAACAACAACCTCAACATTGAAAAACACCAACAAATTCAACAACAACCTCAACATTGAAAAACAACAACTACCTCAACATTGAAAAACACCAACAAATTCAACAACAACCTCAACATTGAAAAACACCAACAAATTCAACAACAACCTCAGCATTGAAAAACAACAACAACCTCAACATTGAAAAAGACCAACAAATTCAACAACAACCTCAACATTGAAAAACAACAACAACCTCAACATTGAAAAACAACAACAAATTCAACAACAACCTCAACATTTAAAAACACCAACAAATTCAACAACAACATCAACATTGAAAAACAACAACCTCAACATTGAAAAACACCAACAAATTCAACAACAACCTCAACATTGAAAAACAGCAACAACCTCAACATTGAAAAACACCAACAAATTCAACAACAACCTCAACATTGAAAAACACCAACAAATTCAACAACAACCTCAACATTTAAAAACGCCAACAAATTCAACAACAGCCTCAACATTGAAAAACAACAACCTCAACATTGAAACACACCAACAAATTCAACAACAACCTCAACATTGAAAAACAGCAACAACCTCAACATTGAAAAACACCAACAAACTCAACAACAACCTCAACATTGAAAAACACCAACAAATTCAACAACAACCTCAACATTGAAAAACACCAACAAATTCAACAACAAACTCAACATTGAAAAACACCAACAAATTCAACAACAACCTCAACATTGAAAAACAACAACAACCTCAGCATTGAAAAACACCAACAAATTCAACAACAACCTCAACATTGAAAAGCACCAACAAATTCAACAACAACCTAAACATTGAAAAACAACAACAACCTCAACATTGAAAAACACCAACAAATTCAACAACAACCTCAACATTGAAAAACAACAACAACCTCAACATTGAAAAACACCAACAAATTCAACAACAACCTCAACATTGAAAAACAACAACAAACTCAACATTGAAAAACACCAACAAATTCAACAACAACCTGAACATTGAAAAACAACAACAACCTCAACATTGAAAAACACCAACAAATTCAACAACAACCTCAACATTGAAAAACACCAACAAATTCAACAACAACCTCAACATTGAAAAACAACAACAACCTAAACATTGAAAAACACCAACGAATTCAACAACAACCTCAACATTGAAAAACAACAACAACCTCAACATTGAAAAACACCAACAAATTCAACAACAACCTCAACATTGAAAAACACCAACAAATTCAACAACAACCTTAGCATCGAAAAACAACAACAACCTCAACATTGAAAAACACCAACAAATTCAACAACAACCTCAACATTGAAAAACAACAACAACCTCAACATTGAAAAACACCAAAAATTCAACAACAACTTCAACATTGAAAAACACCAACAAATTCAACAACAACCTCGAAATTGAAAAACACCAACAAATACAACAACAACCTCAACATTGAAAAACAACAACAACCTCAACATTGAAAAACACAAAACAAATTCAGCAACAACCTCAACATTGAAAAACAACAACAACCTCAACATTGCAAAACACCAGCAAATTCAACAACAACCTCAACGTTTAAAAACACCAACAAATTCAACAACAACCTCAACATTTAAAAACGCCAACAAATTTAACAACAACCTCAACATTGAAAAACAACAACCTCAACATTGAAAAACACCAACAAATTCAACAACAACCTCAACATTGAAAAACAGCAACAACCTCAACATTGAAAAACACCAACAAATTCAACAACAACTTCAACATTGAAAAACACCAACAAATTCAGCAACAGCCTCGACATTGAAAAACACCATCAAATTCAACAACAACCTCAACATTGAAAAACACCAACAAATTCAACAAAAACCTCAACATTGAAAACACCAACAAATTCAACAACAACCTCAACATTAAAAAAGCCAACAAATTCAACAACAACCTCAACATTGAAAAACAACAACCTCAACATTGAAAAACACCAACAAATTCAACAAAAAATTCAACATTGAAAAACACCAACAAATTCAACAACAACCCCGACATTGAAAAACACCAACAAATTCAACAACAACCTCAACTTTGAAAAACAACAACAACTTTCATCATGGAAAAACACCAACAAATTCAACAACAACCTCAACATTGAAAAACAACAACATCCTCAAAATTGAAAAACACCAACAACTTCAACAACAACCCCAACATTTAAAAACAACAACAACCTCAACATTGAAAAACACCAACAATTTCAACAACAACCTCAACATTGAAAAACACCAACAAATTCAACAACAACCTCAACATTGAAAAACACCAACAAACTCAACAACAACCTCAACATTGAAAAACAACAACAAACTCAACATTGAAAAACACCAACAAATTCAACAACAACCTCAACATTAAAAAACACCAACAAATTCAACAACAACCTCAACATTGAAAAACACCAACAACTTCAACATTGAAAAACACCAACAAATTCAACAACAACCTCAACATTGAAAAACAACAACAACCTCAACATTGAAAAACACCAACAAATTCAACAACAACCTCAACATTGAAAAACAAGAACAAACTCAACATTGAAAAACACCAACAAATTCAACAACAACCTCAACATTGAAAAACAACAACAACCTCAACATTGAAAAACACCAACAAATTCAACAACAACTTCAACATTGAAAAACACCAACAATTTCAACAACAACCTCAACATTGAAAAACAACAGCAGCCTCAACATTGAAAAACAACAACAAATTCAACAACAACCTCAACATTTAAAAACACCAACAAATTCAACAACAACCTCAACATTTAAAAACGCCAACAAATTTAACAACAACCTCAACATTGAAAAACAACAACCTCAACATTGAAAAACACCAACAAATTCAACAACAACCTCAACATTGAAAAACAGCAACAACCTCAACATTGAAAAACACCAACAAATTCAACAACAACTTCAACATTGAAAAACACCAACAAATTCAGCAACAGCCTCGACATTGAAAAACACCATCAAATTCAACAACAACCTCAACATTGAAAAACACCAACAAATTCAACAAAAACCTCAACATTGAAAACACCAACAAATTCAAAAACAACCTCAACATTAAAAAAGCCAACAAATTCAACAACAACCTCAACATTGAAAAACAACAACCTCAACATTGAAAAACACCAACAAGTTCAACAAAAAATTCAACATTGAAAAACACCAACAAATTCAACAACAACCCCGACATTGAAAAACACCAACAAATTCAACAACAACCTCAACTTTGAAAAACAACAACAACTTTCATCATGGAAAAACACCAACAAATTCAACAACAACCTCAACATTGAAAAACAACAACATCCTCAAAATTGAAAAACACCAACAAATTCAACAACAACCCCAACATTTAAAAACAACAACAACCTCAACATTGAAAAACACCAACAATTTCAACAACAACCTCAACATTGAAAAACACCAACAAATTCAACAACAACCTCAACATTGAAAAACACCAACAAACTCAACAACAACCTCAACATTGAAAAACAACAACAACCTCAACATTGAAAAACACCAACAAATTCAACAACAACCTCAACATTAAAAAACACCAACAAATTCAACAACAACCTCAACATTGAAAAACACCAACAACTTCAACATTGAAAAACACCAACAAATTCAACAACAACCTCAACATTGAAAAACAACAACAACCTCAACATTGAAAAACACCAACAAATTCAACAACAACCTCAACATTGAAAAACAACAACAAACTCAACATTGAAAAACACCAACAAATTCAACAACAACCTCAACATTGAAAAACAACAACAACCTCAACATTGAAAAACACCAACAAATTCAACAACAACTTCAACATTGAAAAACACCAACAAATTCAACAACAACCTCAACATTGAAAAACAACAGCAGCCTCAACATTGAAAAACAACAACAAATTCAACAACAACCTCAACATTTAAAAACACCAACAAATTCAACAACAACCTCAACATTTAAAAACGCCAACAAATTTAACAACAACCTCAACATTGAAAAACAACAACCTCAACATTGAAAAACACCAACAAATTCAACAACAACCTCAACATTGAAAAACAGCAACAACCTCAACATTGAAAAACACCAACAAATTCAACAACAACTTCAACATTGAAAAACACCAACAAATTCAGCAACAGCCTCGACATTGAAAAACACCATCAAATTCAACAACAACCTCAACATTGAAAAACACCAACAAATTCAACAAAAACCTCAACATTGAAAACACCAACAAATTCAACAACAACCTCAACATTAAAAAAGCCAACAAATTCAACAACAACCTCAACATTGAAAAACAACAACCTCAACATTGAAAAACACCAACAAATTCAACAAAAAATTCAACATTGAAAAACACCAACAAATTCAACAACAACCCCGACATTGAAAAACACCAACAAATTCAACAACAACCTCAACTTTGAAAAACAACAACAACTTTCATCATGGAAAAACACCAACAAATTCAACAACAACCTCAACATTGAAAAACAACAACATCCTCAAAATTGAAAAACACCAACAAATTCAACAACAACCCCAACATTTAAAAACAACAACAACCTCAACATTGAAAAACACCAACAATTTCAACAACAACCTCAACATTGAAAAACACCAACAAATTCAACAACAACCTCAACATTGAAAAACACCAACAAACTCAACAACAACCTCAACATTGAAAAACAACAACAACCTCAACATTGAAAAACACCAACAAATTTAACAACAACCTCAACATTGAAAAACAACAACAACCTCAACATTGAAAAACACCAACAAATTCAACAACAACCTCAACATTGAAAGCAACAACAACCTCAACATTGAAAAACACCAACAAATTCAACAATAACCTCAACATTGAAAAACAACAACAACCTCAACATTGAAAAACACCAAATTCAACAACAACCTCAGCATTGAAAAACACCAAGAAATTCAAGAACAACCTCAACATTGAAAAACACCAACAAATTCAACAACAACCTCAACATTGAAAAACAACAACTACCTCAACATTGAAAAACACCAACAAATTCAACAACAACCTCAACATTGAAAAACACCAACAAATTCAACAACAACCTCAGCATTGAAAAACAACAACAACCTCAAAATTGAAAAAGACCAACAAATTCAACAACAACCTCAACATTGAAAAACAACAACAACCTCAACATTGAAAAACAACAACAAATTCAACAACAACCTCAACATTTAAAAACACCAACAAATTCAACAACAACCTCAACATTGAAAAACAACAACCTCAACATTGAAAAACACCAACAAATTCAACAACAACCTCAACATTGAAAAACAGCAACAACCTGAACATTGAAAAACACCAACAAATTCAACAACAACCTCAACATTGAAAAACACCAACAAATTCAACAACAACCTCAACATTGAAAAACACCAACAAATTCAACAACAACCTCAACATTTAAAAACGCCAACAAATTCAACAACAGCCTCAACATTGAAAAACAACAACCTCAACATTGAAACACACCAACAAATTCAACAACAACCTCAACATTGAAAAACAGCAACAACCTCAACATTGAAAAACACCAACAAACTCAACAACAACCTCAACATTGAAAAACACCAACAAATTCAACAACAACCTCAACATTGAAAAACACCAACAAATTCAACAACAAACTCAACATTGAAAAACACCAACAAATTCAACAACAACCTCAACATTGAAAAACAACAACAACCTCAGCATTGAAAAACACCAACAAATTCAACAACAACCTCAACATTGAAAAGCACCAACAAATTCAACAACAACCTAAACATTGAAAAACAACAACAACCTCAACATTGAAAAACACCAACAAATTCAACAACAACCTCAACATTGAAAAACAACAACAACCTCAACATTGAAAAACACCAACAAATTCAACAACAACCTCAACATTGAAAAACAACAACAAACTCAACATTGAAAAACACCAACAAATTCAACAACAACCTGAACATTGAAAAACAACAACAACCTCAACATTGAAAAACACCAACAAATTCAACAACAACCTCAACATTGAAAAACACCAACAAATTCAACAACAACCTCAACATTGAAAAACAACAACAACCTAAACATTGAAAAACACCAACGAATTCAACAACAACCTCAACATTGAAAAACAACAACAACCTCAACATTGAAAAACACCAACAAATTCAACAACAACCTCAACATTGAAAAACACCAACAAATTCAACAACAACCTTAGCATCGAAAAACAACAACAACCTCAACATTGAAAAACACCAACAAATTCAACAACAACCTCAACATTGAAAAACAACAACAACCTCAACATTGAAAAACACCAAAAATTCAACAACAACTTCAACATTGAAAAACACCAACAAATTCAACAACAACCTCGAAATTGAAAAACACCAACAAATACAACAACAACCTCAACATTGAAAAACAACAACAACCTCAACATTGAAAAACACAAAACAAATTCAGCAACAACCTCAACATTGAAAAACAACAACAACCTCAACATTGCAAAACACCAGCAAATTCAACAACAACCTCAACGTTTAAAAACACCAACAAATTCAACAACAACCTCAACATTTAAAAACGCCAACAAATTTAACAACAACCTCAACATTGAAAAACAACAACCTCAACATTGAAAAACACCAACAAATTCAACAACAACCTCAACATTGAAAAACAGCAACAACCTCAACATTGAAAAACACCAACAAATTCAACAACAACTTCAACATTGAAAAACACCAACAAATTCAGCAACAGCCTCGACATTGAAAAACACCATCAAATTCAACAACAACCTCAACATTGAAAAACACCAACAAATTCAACAAAAACCTCAACATTGAAAACACCAACAAATTCAACAACAACCTCAACATTAAAAAAGCCAACAAATTCAACAACAACCTCAACATTGAAAAACAACAACCTCAACATTGAAAAACACCAACAAATTCAACAAAAAATTCAACATTGAAAAACACCAACAAATTCAACAACAACCCCGACATTGAAAAACACCAACAAATTCAACAACAACCTCAACTTTGAAAAACAACAACAACTTTCATCATGGAAAAACACCAACAAATTCAACAACAACCTCAACATTGAAAAACAACAACATCCTCAAAATTGAAAAACACCAACAACTTCAACAACAACCCCAACATTTAAAAACAACAACAACCTCAACATTGAAAAACACCAACAATTTCAACAACAACCTCAACATTGAAAAACACCAACAAATTCAACAACAACCTCAACATTGAAAAACACCAACAAACTCAACAACAACCTCAACATTGAAAAACAACAACAAACTCAACATTGAAAAACACCAACAAATTCAACAACAACCTCAACATTAAAAAACACCAACAAATTCAACAACAACCTCAACATTGAAAAACACCAACAACTTCAACATTGAAAAACACCAACAAATTCAACAACAACCTCAACATTGAAAAACAACAACAACCTCAACATTGAAAAACACCAACAAATTCAACAACAACCTCAACATTGAAAAACAAGAACAAACTCAACATTGAAAAACACCAACAAATTCAACAACAACCTCAACATTGAAAAACAACAACAACCTCAACATTGAAAAACACCAACAAATTCAACAACAACTTCAACATTGAAAAACACCAACAATTTCAACAACAACCTCAACATTGAGAAACAACAGCAGCCTCAACATTGAAAAACAACAACAAATTCAACAACAACCTCAACATTTAAAAACACCAACAAATTCAACAACAACCTCAACATTTAAAAACGCCAACAAATTTAACAACAACCTCAACATTGAAAAACAACAACCTCAACATTGAAAAACACCAACAAATTCAACAACAACCTCAACATTGAAAAACAGCAACAACCTCAACATTGAAAAACACCAACAAATTCAACAACAACTTCAACATTGAAAAACACCAACAAATTCAGCAACAGCCTCGACATTGAAAAACACCATCAAATTCAACAACAACCTCAACATTGAAAAACACCAACAAATTCAACAAAAACCTCAACATTGAAAACACCAACAAATTCAAAAACAACCTCAACATTAAAAAAGCCAACAAATTCAACAACAACCTCAACATTGAAAAACAACAACCTCAACATTGAAAAACACCAACAAATTCAACAAAAAATTCAACATTGAAAAACACCAACAAATTCAACAACAACCCCGACATTGAAAAACACCAACAAATTCAACAACAACCTCAACTTTGAAAAACAACAACAACTTTCATCATGGAAAAACACCAACAAATTCAACAACAACCTCAACATTGAAAAACAACAACATCCTCAAAATTGAAAAACACCAACAAATTCAACAACAACCCCAACATTTAAAAACAACAACAACCTCAACATTGAAAAACACCAACAATTTCAACAACAACCTCAACATTGAAAAACACCAACAAATTCAACAACAACCTCAACATTGAAAAACACCAACAAACTCAACAACAACCTCAACATTGAAAAACAACAACAACCTCAACATTGAAAAACACCAACAAATTCAACAACAACCTCAACATTAAAAAACACCAACAAATTCAACAACAACCTCAACATTGAAAAACACCAACAACTTCAACATTGAAAAACACCAACAAATTCAACAACAACCTCAACATTGAAAAACAACAACAACCTCAACATTGAAAAACACCAACAAATTCAACAACAACCTCAACATTGAAAAACAACAACAAACTCAACATTGAAAAACACCAACAAATTCAACAACAACCTCAACATTGAAAAACAACAACAACCTCAACATTGAAAAACACCAACAAATTCAACAACAACTTCAACATTGAAAAACACCAACAAATTCAACAACAACCTCAACATTGAAAAACAACAGCAGCCTCAACATTGAAAAACAACAACAAATTCAACAACAACCTCAACATTTAAAAACACCAACAAATTCAACAACAACCTCAACATTTAAAAACGCCAACAAATTTAACAACAACCTCAACATTGAAAAACAACAACCTCAACATTGAAAAACACCAACAAATTCAACAACAACCTCAACATTGAAAAACAGCAACAACCTCAACATTGAAAAACACCAACAAATTCAACAACAACTTCAACATTGAAAAACACCAACAAATTCAGCAACAGCCTCGACATTGAAAAACACCATCAAATTCAACAACAACCTCAACATTGAAAAACACCAACAAATTCAACAAAAACCTCAACATTGAAAACACCAACAAATTCAACAACAACCTCAACATTAAAAAAGCCAACAAATTCAACAACAACCTCAACATTGAAAAACAACAACCTCAACATTGAAAAACACCAACAAATTCAACAAAAAATTCAACATTGAAAAACACCAACAAATTCAACAACAACCCCGACATTGAAAAACACCAACAAATTCAACAACAACCTCAACTTTGAAAAACAACAACAACTTTCATCATGGAAAAACACCAACAAATTCAACAACAACCTCAACATTGAAAAACAACAACATCCTCAAAATTGAAAAACACCAACAAATTCAACAACAACCCCAACATTTAAAAACAACAACAACCTCAACATTGAAAAACACCAACAATTTCAACAACAACCTCAACATTGAAAAACACCAACAAATTCAACAACAACCTCAACATTGAAAAACACCAACAAACTCAACAACAACCTCAACATTGAAAAACAACAACAACCTCAACATTGAAAAACACCAACAAATTCAACAACAACCTCAACATTAAAAAACACCAACAAATTCAACAACAACCTCAACATTGAAAAACACCAACAACTTCAACATTGAAAAACACCAACAAATTCAACAACAACCTCAACATTGAAAAACAACAACAACCTCAACATTGAAAAACACCAACAAATTCAACAACAACCTCAACATTGAAAAACAACAACAAACTCAACATTGAAAAACACCAACAAATTCAACAACAACCTCAACATTGAAAAACAACAACAACCTCAACATTGAAAAACACCAACAAATTCAACAACAACTTCAACATTGAAAAACACCAACAAATTCAACAACAACCTCAACATTGAAAAACAACAGCAGCCTCAACATTGAAAAACAACAACAAATTCAACAACAACCTCAACATTTAAAAACACCAACAAATTCAACAACAACCTCAACATTTAAAAACGCCAACAAATTTAAAAACAACCTCAACATTGAAAAACAACAACCTCAACATTGAAAAACACCAACAAATTCAACAACAACCTCAACATTGAAAAACAGCAACAACCTCAACATTGAAAAACAACAACAAATTCAACAACAACTTCAACATTGAAAAACACCAACAAATTCAGCAACAGCCTCGACATTGAAAAACACCATCAAATTCAACAACAACCTCAACATTGAAAAACACCAACAAATTCAACAAAAACCTCAACATTGAAAACACCAACAAATTCAACAACAACCTCAACATTAAAAAAGCCAACAAATTCAACAACAACCTCAACATTGAAAAACAACAACCTCAACATTGAAAAACACCAACAAATTCAACAAAAAATTCAACATTGAAAAACACCAACAAATTCAACAACAACCCCGAAATTGAAAAACACCAACAAATTCAACAACAACCTCAACTTTGAAAAACAACAACAACTTTCATCATGGAAAAACACCAACAAATTCAACAACAACCTCAACATTGAAAAACAACAACATCCTCAAAATTGAAAAACACCAACAAATTCAACAACAACCCCAACATTTAAAAACAACAACAACCTCAACATTGAAAAACACCAACAATTTCAACAACAACCTCAACATTGAAAAACACCAACAAATTCAACAACAACCTCAACATTGAAAAACACCAACAAACTCAACAACAACCTCAACATTGAAAAACAACAACAACCTCAACATTGAAAAACACCAACAAATTCAACAACAACCTCAACATTAAAAAACACCAACAAATTCAACAACAACCTCAACATTGAAAAACACCAACAACTTCAACATTGAAAAACACCAACAAATTCAACAACAACCTCAACATTGAAAAACAACAACAACCTCAACATTGAAAAACACCAACAAATTCAACAACAACCTCAACATTGAAAAACAACAACAACCTCAACATTGAAAAACACCAACAAATTCAACAACAACCTCAACATTGAAAAACACCAACAAACTCAACAACAACCTCAACATTGAAAAACAACAACAAACTCAACATTGAAAAACACCAACAAATTCAACAACAACCTCAACATTAAAAAACACCAACAAATTCAACAACAACCTCAACATTGAAAAACACCAACAACTTCAACATTGAAAAACACCAACAAATTCAACAACAACCTCAACATTGAAAAACAACAACAACCTCAACATTGAAAAACACCAACAAATTCAACAACAACCTCAACATTGAAAAACAAGAACAAACTCAACATTGAAAAACACCAACAAATTCAACAACAACCTCAACATTGAAAAACAACAACAACCTCAACATTGAAAAACACCAACAAATTCAACAACAACTTCAACATTGAAAAACACCAACAATTTCAACAACAACCTCAACATTGAAAAACAACAGCAGCCTCAACATTGAAAAACAACAACAAATTCAACAACAACCTCAACATTTAAAAACACCAACAAATTCAACAACAACCTCAACATTTAAAAACGCCAACAAATTTAACAACAACCTCAACATTGAAAAACAACAACCTCAACATTGAAAAACACCAACAAATTCAACAACAACCTCAACATTGAAAAACAGCAACAACCTCAACATTGAAAAACACCAACAAATTCAACAACAACTTCAACATTGAAAAACACCAACAAATTCAGCAACAGCCTCGACATTGAAAAACACCATCAAATTCAACAACAACCTCAACATTGAAAAACACCAACAAATTCAACAAAAACCTCAACATTGAAAACACCAACAAATTCAAAAACAACCTCAACATTAAAAAAGCCAACAAATTCAACAACAACCTCAACATTGAAAAACAACAACCTCAACATTGAAAAACACCAACAAATTCAACAACAACCCCGACATTGAAAAACACCAACAAATTCAACAACAACCTCAACTTTGAAAAACAACAACAACTTTCATCATGGAAAAACACCAACAAATTCAACAACAACCTCAACATTGAAAAACAACAACATCCTCAAAATTGAAAAACACCAACAAATTCAAGAACAACCCCAACATTTAAAAACAACAACAACCTCAACATTGAAAAACACCAACAATTTCAACAACAACCTCAACATTGAAAAACACCAACAAATTCAACAACAACCTCAACATTGAAAAACACCAACAAACTCAACAACAACCTCAACATTGAAAAACAACAACAACCTCAACATTGAAAAACACCAACAAATTCAACAACAACCTCAACATTAAAAAACACCAACAAATTCAACAACAACCTCAACATTGAAAAACACCAACAACTTCAACATTGAAAAACACCAACAAATTCAACAACAACCTCAACATTGAAAAACAACAACAACCTCAACATTGAAAAACACCAACAAATTCAACAACAACCTCAACATTGAAAAACAACAACAAACTCAACATTGAAAAATACCAACAAATTCAACAACAACCTCAACATTGAAAAACAACAACAACCTCAACATTGAAAAACACCAACAAATTCAACAACAACTTCAACATTGAAAAACACCAACAAATTCAACAACAACCTCAACATTGAAAAACAACAGCAGCCTCAACATTGAAAAACAACAACAAATTCAACAACAACCTCAACATTTAAAAACACCAACAAATTCAACAACAACCTCAACATTTAAAAACGCCAACAAATTTAACAACAACCTCAACATTGAAAAACAACAACCTCAACATTGAAAAACACCAACAAATTCAACAACAACCTCAACATTGAAAAACAGCAACAACCTCAACATTGAAAAACACCAACAAATTCAACAACAACTTCAACATTGAAAAACACCAACAAATTCAGCAACAGCCTCGACATTGAAAAACACCATCAAATTCAACAACAACCTCAACATTGAAAAACACCAACAAATTCAACAAAAACCTCAACATTGAAAACACCAACAAATTCAACAACAACCTCAACATTAAAAAAGCCAACAAATTCAACAACAACCTCAACATTGAAAAACAACAACCTCAACATTGAAAAACACCAACAAATTCAACAAAAAATTCAACATTGAAAAACACCAACAAATTCAACAACAACCCCGACATTGAAAAACACCAACAAATTCAACAACAACCTCAACTTTGAAAAACAACAACAACTTTCATCATGGAAAAACACCAACAAATTCAACAACAACCTCAACATTGAAAAACAACAACATCCTCAAAATTGAAAAACACCAACAAATTCAACAACAACCCCAACATTTAAAAACAACAACAACCTCAACATTGAAAAACACCAACAATTTCAACAACAACCTCAACATTGAAAAACACCAACAAATTCAACAACAACCTCAACATTGAAAAACACCAACAAACTCAACAACAACCTCAACATTGAAAAACAACAACAACCTCAACATTGAAAAACACCAACAAATTCAACAACAACCTCAACATTAAAAAACACCAACAAATTCAACAACAACCTCAACATTGAAAAACACCAACAACTTCAACATTGAAAAACACCAACAAATTCAACAACAACCTCAACATTGAAAAACAACAACAACCTCAACATTGAAAAACACCAACAAATTCAACAACAACCTCAACATTGAAAAACAACAACAAACTCAACATTGAAAAACACCAACAAATTCAACAACAACCTCAACATTGAAAAACAACAACAACCTCAACATTGAAAAACACCAACAAATTCAACAACAACTTCAACATTGAAAAACACCAACAAATTCAACAACAACCTCAACATTGAAAAACAACAGCAGCCTCAACATTGAAAAACAACAACAAATTCAACAACAACCTCAACATTTAAAAACACCAACAAATTCAACAGCAACCTCAACATTTAAAAACGCCAACAAATTTAAAAACAACCTCAACATTGAAAAACAACAACCTCAACATTGAAAAACACCAACAAATTCAACAACAACCTCAACATTGAAAAACAGCAACAACCTCAACATTGAAAAACAACAACAAATTCAACAACAACTTCAACATTGAAAAACACCAACAAATTCAGCAACAGCCTCGACATTGAAAAACACCATCAAATTCAACAACAACCTCAACATTGAAAAACACCAACAAATTCAACAAAAACCTCAACATTGAAAACACCAACAAATTCAACAACAACCTCAACATTAAAAAAGCCAACAAATTCAACAACAACCTCAACATTGAAAAACAACAACCTCAACATTGAAAAACACCAACAAATTCAACAAAAAATTCAACATTGAAAAACACCAACAAATTCAACAACAACCCCGAAATTGAAAAACACCAACAAATTCAACAACAACCTCAACTTTGAAAAACAACAACAACTTTCATCATGGAAAAACACCAACAAATTCAACAACAACCTCAACATTGAAAAACAACAACATCCTCAAAATTGAAAAACACCAACAAATTCAACAACAACCCCAACATTTAAAAACAACAACAACCTCAACATTGAAAAACACCAACAATTTCAACAACAACCTCAACATTGAAAAACACCAACAAATTCAACAACAACCTCAACATTGAAAAACACCAACAAACTCAACAACAACCTCAACATTGAAAAACAACAACAACCTCAACATTGAAAAACACCAACAAATTCAACAACAACCTCAACATTAAAAAACACCAACAAATTCAACAACAACCTCAACATTGAAAAACACCAACAACTTCAACATTGAAAAACACCAACAAATTCAACAACAACCTCAACATTGAAAAACAACAACAACCTCAACATTGAAAAACACCAACAAATTCAACAACAACCTCAACATTGAAAACTAACAACAAACTCAACATTGAAAAACACCAACAAATTCAACAACAACCTCAACATTGAAAAACAACAACAACCTCAACATTGAAAAACACCAACAAATTCAACAACAACTTCAACATTGAAAAACACCAACAAATTCAACAACAACCTCAACATTGAAAAACAACAGCAGCCTCAACATTGAAAAACAACAACAAATTCAACAACAACCTCAACATTGAAAAACAACAACAACCTCAACATTTAAAAACACCAACAAATTCAACAACAACCTCAACATTGAAAAACAACAACAACCTAAACATTCAGAAACACCAACAAATTCAACAACAACCTCAACATTGAAAAACAACAACAACCTCAACATTGAAAAACACCAACAAATTCAACAACAACCCCGACATTGAAAAACACCAACAAATTCAACAACAACCTCAACTTTGAAAAACAACAACAACTTTCATCATGGAAAAACACCAAGAAATTCAACAACAACCTCAACATTGAAAAACAACAACATCCTCAAAATTGAAAAACACCAACAAATTCAACAACAACCCCAACATTTAAAAACAACAACAACCTCAACATTGAAAAACACCAACAATTTCAACAACAACCTCAACATTGAAAAACACCAACAAATTCAACAACAACCTCAACATTGAAAAACACCAACAAACTCAACAACAACCTCAACATTGAAAAACAACAACAACCTCAACATTGAAAAACACCAACAAATTCAACAACAACCTCAACATTAAAAAACACCAACAAATTCAACAACAACCTCAACATTGAAAAACACCAACAACTTCAACATTGAAAAACACCAACAAATTCAACAACAACCTCAACATTGAAAAACAACAACAACCTCAACATTGAAAAACACCAACAAATTCAACAACAACCTCAACATTGAAAAACAACAACAAACTCAACATTGAAAAACACCAACAAATTCAACAACAACCTCAACATTGAAAAACAACAACAACCTCAACATTGAAAAACACCAACAAATTCAACAACAACTTCAACATTGAAAAACACCAACAAATTCAACAACAACCTCAACATTGAAAAACAACAGCAGCCTCAACATTGAAAAACAACAACAAATTCAACAACAACCTCAACATTTAAAAACACCAACAAATTCAACAACAACCTCAACATTTAAAAACGCCAACAAATTTAACAACAACCTCAACATTGAAAAACAACAACCTCAACATTGAAAAACACCAACAAATTCAACAACAACCTCAACTTTGAAAAACAGCAACAACCTCAACATTGAAAAACACCAACAAATTCAACAACAACTTCAACATTGAAAAACACCAACAAATTCAGCAACAGCCTCGACATTGAAAAACACCATCAAATTCAACAACAACCTCAACATTGAAAAACACCAACAAATTCAACAAAAACCTCAACATTGAAAACACCAACAAATTCAACAACAACCTCAACATTAAAAAAGCCAACAAATTCAACAACAACCTCAACATTGAAAAACAACAACCTCAACATTGAAAAACACCAACAAATTCAACAAAAAATTCAACATTGAAAAACACCAACAAATTCAAGAACAACCCCGACATTGAAAAACACCAACAAATTCAACAACAACCTCAACTTTGAAAAACAACAACAACTTTCATCATGGAAAAACACCAACAAATTCAACAACAACCTCAACATTGAAAAACAACAACATCCTCAAAATTGAAAAACATCAACAAATTCAACAACAACCCCAACATTTAAAAACAACAACAACCTCAACATTGAAAAACACCAACAATTTCAAACAACAACCTCAACATTGAAAAACACCAACAAATTCAACAACAACCTCAACATTGAAAAACACCAACAAACTCAACAACAACCTCAACATTGAAAAACAACAACAACCTCAACATTGAAAAACACCAACAAATTCAACAACAACCTCAACATTAAAAAACACCAACAAATTCAACAACAACCTCAACATTGAAAAACACCAACAACTTCAACATTGAAAAACACCAACAAATTCAACAACAACCTCAACATTGAAAAACAACAACAACCTCAACATTGAAAAACACCAACAAATTCAACAACAACCTCAACATTGAAAAACAACAACAAACTCAACATTGAAAAACACCAACAAATTCAACAACAACCTCAACATTGAAAAACAACAACAACCTCAACATTGAAAAACACCAACAAATTCAACAACAACTTCAACATTGAAAAACACCAACAAATTCAACAACAACCTCAACATTGAAAAACAACAGCAGCCTCAACATTGAAAAACAACAACAAATTCAACAACAACCTCAACATTTAAAAACACCAACAAATTCAACAACAACCTCAACATTTAAAAACGCCAACAATTTAACAACAACCTCAACATTGAAAAACAACAACCTCAACATTGAAAAACACCAACAAATTCAACAACAACCTCAACATTGAAAAACAGCAACAACCTCAACATTGAAAAACACCAACAAATTCAACAACAACTTCAACATTGAAAAACACCAACAAATTCAGCAACAGCCTCGACATTGAAAAACACCATCAAATTCAACAACAACCTCAACATTGAAAAACACCAACAAATTCAACAAAAACCTCAACATTGAAAACACCAACAAATTCAACAACAACCTCAACATTAAAAAGGCCAACAAATTCAACAACAACCTCAACATTGAAAAACAACAACCTCAACATTGAAAAACACCAACAAATTCAACAAAAAATTCAACATTGAAAAACACCAACAAATTCAACAACAACCCCGACATTGAAAAACACCAACAAATTCAACAACAACCTCAACTTTGAAAAACAACAACAACTTTCATCATGGAAAAACACCAACAAATTCAACAACAACCTCAACATTGAAAAACAACAACATCCTCAAAATTGAAAAACACCAACAAATTCAACAACAACCCCAACATTTAAAAACAACAACAACCTCAACATTGAAAAACACCAACAATTTCAACAACAACCTCAACATTGAAAAACACCAACAAATTCAACAACAACCTCAACATTGAAAAACACCAACAAACTCAACAACAACCTCAACATTGAAAAACAACAACAACCTCAACATTGAAAAACACCAACAAATTCAACAACAACCTCAACATTAAAAAACACCAACAAATTCAACAACAACCTCAACATTGAAAAACACCAACAACTTCAACATTGAAAAACACCAACAAATTCAACAACAACCTCAACATTGAAAAACAACAACAACCTCAACATTGAAAAACACCAACAAATTCAACAACAACCTCAACATTGAAAAACAACAACAAACTCAACATTGAAAAACACCAACAAATTCAACAACAACCTCAACATTGAAAAACAACAACAACCTCAACATTGAAAAACACCAACAAATTCAACAACAACTTCAACATTGAAAAACACCAACAAATTCAACAACAACCTTAACATTGAAAAACAACAGCAGCCTCAACATTGAAAAACAACAACAAATTCAACAACAACCTCAACATTTAAAAACACCAACAAATTCTACAACAACCTCAACATTTAAAAACGCCAACAAATTTAACAACAACCTCAACATTGAAAAACAACAACCTCAACATTGAAAAACACCAACAAATTCAACAACAACCTCAACATTGAAAAACAGCAACAACCCCAACATTGAAAAACACCAACAAATTCAACAACAACTTCAACATTGAAAAAGACCAACAAATTCAGCAACAGCCTCGACATTGAAAAACACCATCAAATTCAACAACAACCTCAACATTGAAAAAACACCAACAAATTCAACAAAAACCTCAACATTGAAAACACCAACAAATTCAACAACAACCTCAACATTAAAAAAGCCAACAAATTCAACAACAACCTCAACATTGAAAAACAACAACCTCAACATTGAAAAACACCAACAAATTCAACAAAAAATTCAACATTGAAAAACACCAACAAATTCAACAACAACCCCGACATTGAAAAAACACCAACAAATTCAACAACAACCTCAACTTTGAAAAACAACAACAACTTTCATCATGGAAAAACACCAACAAATTCAACAACAACCTCAACATTGAAAAACAACAACATCCTCAAAATTGAAAAACACCAACAAATTCAACAACAACCCCAACATTTAAAAACAACAACAACCTCAACATTGAAAAACACCAACAATTTCAACAACAACCTCAACATTGAAAAACACCAACAAATTCAACAACAACCTCAACATTGAAAAACACCAACAAACTCAACAACAACCTCAACATTGAAAAACAACAACAACCTCAACATTGAAAAACACCAACAAATTCAACAACAACCTCAACATTAAAAAACACCAACAAATTCAACAACAACCTCAACATTGAAAAACACCAACAACTTCAACATTGAAAAACACCAACAAATTCAACAACAACCTCAACATTGAAAAACAACAACAACCTCAACATTGAAAAACACCAACAAATTCAACAACAACCTCAACATTGAAAAACAACAACAAACTCAACATTGAAAAACACCAACAAATTCAACAACAACCTCAACATTGAAAAACAACAACAACCTCAACATTGAAAAACACCAACAAATTCAACAACAACTTCAACATTGAAAAACACCAACAAATTCAACAACAACCTCAACATTGAAAAACAACAGCAGCCTCAACATTGAAAAACAACAACAAGTTCAACAACAACCTCAACATTGAAAAACAACAACAACCTCAACATTGAAAAACACCAACAAATTCAACAACAACCTCAACATTGAAAAACAACAACAACCTAAACATTCAGAAACACCAACAAATTCAACAACAACCTCAACATTGAAAAAAAACAAGAACCTCAACATTGAAAAACACCAACAAATTCAACAACAACCTCAACATTGAAAAACACCAACAAATTCAACAACAACCTTAGCATCGAAAAACAACAACAACCTCAACATTGAAAAACACCAACAAATTCAACAACAACCTCAACATTGAAAAACAACAACAACCTCAACATTGAAAAACACCAACAAATTCAACAACAACTTCAACATTGAAATACAACAACAACCTCAACATTGAAAAACACCAACAAATTCAACAACAACCTCAACATTGAAAAACAACAACAAGCTCAACATTGCAAAACACCAGCAAATTCAACAACAACCTCAACATTTAAAAACACCAACAAATTCAACAACAACCTCAACATTTAAAAACGCCAACAAATTCAACAACAACCTCAACATTGAAAAACAACAACCTCAACATTGAAAAACACCAACAAATTCAACAACAACCTCAACATTGAAAAACAGCAACAACCTCAACATTGAAAAACACCAACAAATTCAACAACAACTTCAACATTGAAAAACACCAACAAATTCAACAACAACCCCGACATTGAAAAACACCAACAAATTCAACAACAACCTCAACTTTGAAAAACAACAACAACCTCATCATGGAAAAACACCAACAAATTCAACAACAACCTCAACATTGAAAAACAACAACATCCTCAAAATTGAAAAACACCAACAAATTCAACAACAACCCCAACATTTAAAAACAACAACAACCTCAACATTGAAAAACACCAACAATTTCAACAACAACCTCAACATTGAAAAACACCAACAAATTCAACAACAACCTCAACATTGAAAAACACCAACAAACTCAACAACAACCTCAACATTGAAAAACAGCAACAACCTCAACATTGAAAAACACCAACAAATTCAACAACAACCTCAACATTGAAAAACACCAACAACCTCAACATTGAAAAACACAAATTCAACAACAATCTCAACATTGAAAAACAACAACAACCTCAACATTGAAAAACACCAACAAATTCAACAACAACCTCAACATTGAAAAACAACAACAAACTCAACATTGAAATACACCAACAAATTCAACAACAACCTCAACATTGAAAAACAACAACAACCTCAACATTGAAAAACACGAACAAATTCAACAACAACTTCAACATTGAAAAACACCAACAAATTCAACAACAACCTCAACATTGAAAAACAACAGCCTCAACATTGAAAAACACCAACAAATTCAACAACAACCTCAACATTGAAAAACAACAACAACCTCAACATTGAAAAACACCAACAAATTCAACAACAACCTCAACATTGAAAAGCAACAACAACCTAAACATTGAAAAACACCAACAAATTCAACAACAACCTCACCATTGAAAAACAACAACAACCTCAACATTGAAAAACACCAACAAATACAACAACAACCTCAACGTTGAAAAACACCAACAAATTCAACAACAACCTTAGCATCGAAAAACAACAACAACCTCAACATTGAAAAACACCAACAAATTCAACAACAACCTCAACATTGAAAAACAACAATAACCTCAACATTGAAAAACACCAACAAATTCAACAACAACTTCAACATTGAAAAACAGCAACAAATTCAACAACAACCTCGAAATTGAAAAACACCAAAAAATACAACAACAACCTCAACATTGAAAAACAACAACAACCTCAACATTGAAAAACACCAACAAATTCAACAACAACCTCAACATTGAGTAACAACAACAACATCAACATTGCAAAACACCAGCAAATTCAACAACAACCTCAACATTTGAAAACACCAACAAATTCAACAACAACCTCAACATTTAAAAACGCCAACAAATTCAACAACAACCTCAACATTGAAAAACAACAACCTCAACATTGAAAAACACCAACAAATTCAACAACAACCTCAACATTGAAAAACAGCAACAACCTCAACATTGAAAAACACCAACAAATTCAACAACAACTTCAACATTGAAAAACACCAACAAATTCAGCAACAACCTCGACATTGAAAAGCACCATCAAATTCAACAACAACCTCAACATTGAAAAACACCAACAAATTCAACAAAAACCTCAACATTGAAAACACCAACAAATTCAACAACAACCTCAACATTAAAAAAGCCAACAAATTCAACAACAACCTCAACATTGAAAAACAAAAACCTCAACATTGAAAAACACCAACAAATTCAACAAAATATTCAACATTGAAAAACATCAACAAATTCAACAACAACCCCGACATTGAAAAACACCAACAAATTCAACAACAACCTCAACTTTGAAAAACAACAACAACCTCATCATGGAAAAACACCAACAAATTCAACAACAACCTCAACATTGAAAAACAACAACATCCTCAAAATTGAAAAACACCAACAAATTCAACAACAACCCCAACATTTAAAAACAACAACAACCTCAACATTGAAAAACACCAACCATTTCAACAACAACCTCAACATTGAAAAACACCAGCAAATTCAACAACAACCTCAACATTGAAAAACACCAACAAACTCAACAACAACCTCAACATTGAAAAACAACAACAACCTCAACATTGAAAAACACCAACAAATTCAACAACAACCTCAACATTGAAAAACACCAACAAATTCAACAACAACCTCAACATTGAAGAACACCAACAACCTCAACATTGAAAAACACCAACAAATTCAACAACAACCTCCACATTGAAAAACAACAACAACCTCAACATTGAAAAACACCAACAAATTCAACAACAACCTCAACATTGAAAAACAACAACAAACTCAACATTGAAAAACACCAACAAATTCAACAACAACCTCAACATTGAAAAACAGCAACAACCTCAACATTGAAAAACACCAACAAATTCAACAACAACTTCAAAATTGAAAAACACCAACAAATTCAGCAACAGCCTCGACATTGAAAAACGCCATCAAATTCAACAACAACCTCAACATTGAAAAACACCAACAAATTCAACAAAAACCTCAACATTGAAAACACCAACAAATTCAACAACAACCTCAACATTAAAAAAGCCAACAAATTCAACAACAACCTCAACATTGAAAAACAACAACCTCAACATTGAAAAACACCATCAAATTCAACAAAAAATTCAACATTGAAAAACACGAACAAATTCAACAACAACCCCGACATTGAAAAACACCAACAAATTCACCAACAACCTCAACTTTGAAAAACAACAACAACTTTCATCATGGAAAAACACCAACAAATTCAACAACAACCTCAACATTGAAAAACAACAACATCCTCAAAATTGAAAAACACCAACAAATTCAACAACAACCCCAACATTTAAAAACAACAACAACCTCAACATTGAAAAACACCAACAATTTCAACAACAACCTCAACATTGAAAAACACCAACAAATTCAACAACAACCTCAACATTGAAAAACACCAACAAACTCAACAACAACCTCAACATTGAAAAACAACAACAACCTCAACATTGAAAAACACCAACAAATTCAACAACAACCTCAACATTAAAAAACACCAACAAATTCAACAACAACCTCAACATTGAAAAACACCAACAACCTCAACATTGAAAAACACCAGCAAATTCAACAACAACCTCCACATTGCAAAACAACAACAACCTCAACATAGAAAAACACCAACAAATTCAACAACAACCTCAACATTGAAAAACAACAACAAACTCAACATTGAAAAACACCAACAAATTCAACAACAACCTCAACATTGAAAAACACCAACAAATTCAACAACAACTTCAACATTGAAAAACACCAACAAATTCAACAACAACCTCAACATTGAAAAACAACAGCTGCCTCAACATTGAAAAACACCAACAAATTCAACAACAACCTCAACATTGAAAAACAACAACAACCTCAACATTGAAAAACACCAACAAATTCAACAACAACCTCAACATTGAAAAACAACAACAACCTAAACATTGAGAAACACCAACAAATTCAACAACAACCTCAACATTGAAAAACAACAACAACCTCAACATTGAAAAACACCAACAAATTCAACAACAACCTCAACATTGAAAAACACCAACAAATTCAACAACAACCTTAGCATCGAAAAACAACAACAACCTCAACATTGAAAAACACCAACAAATTCAACAACAACCTCAACATTGAAAAACAACAACAACCTCAACATTGAAAAACACCAACAAATTCAACAACAACTTCAACATTGTAAAACACCAACAAATTCAACAACAACCTCGAAATTGAAAAACACCAACAAATACAACAACAACCTCAACATTGAAAAACAACAACAACCTCAACATTGAAAAACACCAACAAATTCAACAACAACCTCAACATTGAAAAACAACAACCTCAACATTGAAAAACACCAACAAATTCAACAACAACCTCAACATTGAAAAACAGCAACAACCTCAACATTGAAAAACACCAACAAATTCAACAACAACTTCAACATTGAAAAACACCAACAAATTCAACAACAACCCCTACATTGAAAAACACCAACAAATTCAACAACAACCTCAACTTTGAAAAACAACAACAACCTCATCATGGAAAAACACCAACAAATTCAACAACAACCTCAACATTGAAAAACAGCAACAACCTCAACATTGAAAAAGACCAACAAATTGAACAACAACTTCAACATTGAAAAACAACAACAAATTCAGCAACAGCCTCGACATTGAAAAACACCATCAAATTCAACAACAACCTCAACATTGAAAAACACCAACAAATTCAACAAAAACCTCAACATTGAAAACACCAACAAATTCAACAACAACCTCAACATTAAAAAAGCCAACAAATTCAACAACAACCTCAACATTGAAAAACAACAACCTCAACATTGAAAAACACCAACAAATTCAACAAAAAATTCAACATTGAAAAACACCAACAAATTCAACAACAACCCCGACATTGAAAAACACCAACAAATTCAACAACAACCTCAACTTTGAAAAACAACAACAACTTTCATCATGGAAAAACACCAACAAATTCAACAACAACCTCAACATTGAAAAACAACAACATCCTCAAAATTGAAAAACACCAACAAATTCAACAACAACCCCAACATTTAAAAACAACAACAACCTCAACATTGAAAAACACCAACAATTTCAACAACAACCTCAACATTGAAAAACACCAACAAATTCAACAACAACCTTAACATTGAAAAACACCAACAAACTCAACAACAACCTCAACATTGAAAAACAACAACAACCTCAACATTGAAAAACACCAACAAATTCAACAACAACCTCAAAATTAAAAAACACCAACAAATTCAACAACAACCTCAACATTGAAAAACACCAACAACTTCAACATTGAAAAACACCAACAAATTCAACAACAACCTCAACATTGAAAAACAACAACAACCTCAACATTGAAAAACACCAACAAATTCAACAACAACCTCAACATTGAAAAACAACAACAAACTCAACATTGAAAAACACCAACAAATTCAACAACAACCTCAACATTGAAAAACAACAACAACCTCAACATTGAAAAACACCAACAAATTCAACAACAACTTCAACATTGAAAAACACCAACAAATTCAACAACAACCTCAACATTGAAAAACAACAGCAGCCTCAACATTGAAAAACAACAACAAATTCAACAACAACCTCAACATTTAAAAACACCAACAAATTCAACAACAACCTCAACATTTAAAAACGCCAACAAATTTAACAACAACCTCAACATTGAAAAACAACAACCTCAACATTGAAAAACACCAACAAATTCAACAACAACCTCAACATTGAAAAACAGCAACTACCTCAACATTGAAAAACACCAACAAATTCAACAACAACTTCAACATTGAAAAACACCAACAAATTCAGCAACAGCCTCGACATTGAAAAACACCATCAAATTCAACAACAACCTCCACATTGAAAAACACCAACAAATTCAACAAAAACCTCAACATTGAAAACACCAACAAATTCAACAACAACCTCAACATTAAAAAAGCCAACAAATTCAACAACAACCTCAACATTGAAAAACAACAACCTCAACATTGAAAAACACGAACAAATTCAACAAAAAATTCAACATTGAAAAACACCAACAAATTCAACAAAAACCCCGACATTGAAAAACACCAACAAATTCAACAACAACCTCAACTTTGAAAAACAACAACAACTTTCATCATGGAAAAACACCAACAAATTCAACAACAACCTCAACATTGAAAAACAACAACATCCTCAAAATTGAAAAACACCAACAAATTCAACAACAACCCCAACATTTAAAAACAACAACAACCTCAACATTGAAAAACACCAACAATTTCAACAACAACCTCAACATTGAAAAACACCAACAAATTCAACAACAACCTCAACATTGAAAAACACCAACAAACTCAACAACAACCTCAACATTGAAAAACAACAACAACCTCAACATTGAAAAACACCAACAAATTCAACAACAACCTCAACATTAAAAAACACCAACAAATTCAACAACAACCTCAACATTGAAAAACACCAACAACTTCAACATTGAAAAACACCAACAAATTCAACAACAACCTCAACATTGAAAAACAACAACAACCTCAACATTGAAAAACACCAACAAATTCAACAACAACCTCAACATTGAAAAACAACAACAAACTCAACATTGAAAAACACCAACAAATTCAACAACAACCTCAACATTGAAAAACAACAACAACCTCAACATTGAAAAACACCAACAAATTCAACAACAACTTCAACATTGAAAAACAACAGCAGCCTCAACATTGAAAAACAACAACAAATTCAACAACAACCTCAACATTGAAAAACAACAACAACCTCAACATTGAAAAACACCAACAAATTCAACAACAATCTCAACATTGAAAAACAACAACAACCTAAACATTCAGAAACACCAACAAATTCAACAACAACCTCAACATTGAAAAACAACAACAACCTCAACATTGAAAAACACCAACAAATTCAACAACAACCTCAACATTGAAAAACACCAACAAATTCAACAACAACCTTAGCATCGAAAAACAACAACAACCTCAACATTGAAAAACACCAACAAATTCAACAACAACCTCAACATTGAAAAACAACAACAACCTCAACATTGAAAAACACCAACAAATTCAACAACAACTTCAACATTGAAAAACACCAACAAATTCAACAACAACCTCGAAATTGAAAAACACCAACAAATACAACAACAACCTCAACATTGAAATACAACAACAACCTCAACATTGAAAAACACCAACAAATTCAACAACAACCTCAACATTGAAAAACAACAACAAGCTCAACATTGCAAAACACCAGCAAATTCAACAACAACCTCAACATTTAAAAACACCAACAAATTCAACAACAACCTCAACATTTAAAAACGCCAACAAATTCAACAACAACCTCAACATTGAAAAACAACAACCTCAACATTGAAAAACACCAACAAATTCAACAACAACCTCAACATTGAAAAACAGCAACAACCTCAACATTGAAAAACACCAACAAATTCAACAACAACTTCAACATTGAAAAACACCAACAAATTCAACAACAACCCCGACATTGAAAAACACCAACAAATTCAACAACAACCTCAACTTTGAAAAACAACAACAACCTCATCATGGAAAAACACCAACAAATTCAACAACAACCTCAACATTGAAAAACAACAACATCCTCAAAATTGAAAAACACCAACAAATTCAACAACAACCCCAACATTTAAAAACAACAACAACCTCAACATTGAAAAACACCATCAATTTCAACAACAACCTCAACATTGAAAAACAACAACAACCTCAACATCGAAAAACACCAACAAATTCAACAACAACCTCAACATTGAAAAACAACAACAAACTCAACATTGAAATACACCAACAAATTCAACAACAACCTCAACATTGAAAAACAACAACAACCTCAACATTGAAAAACACGAACAAATTCAACAACAACTTCAACATTGAAAAACACCAACAAATTCAACAACAACCTCAACATTGAAAAACAACAACAGCCTCAACATTGAAAAACACCAACAAATTCAACAACAACCTCAACATTGAAAAACAACAACAACCTCAACATTGAAAAACACCAACAAATTCAACAACAACCTCAACATTGAAAAGCAACAACAACCTAAACATTGAAAAACACCAACAAATTCAACAACAACCTCAACATTGAAAAACAACAACAACCTCAACATTGAAAAACACCAACAAATTCAACAACAACCTCAACGTTGAAAAACACCAACAAATTCAACAACAACCTTAGCATCGAAAAACAACAACAACCTCAACATTGAAAAACACCAACAAATTCAACAACAACCTCAACATTGAAAAACAACAACAACCTCAACATTGAAAAACACCAACAAATTCAACAACAACTTCAACATTGAAAAACACCAACAAATTCAACAACAACCTCGAAATTGAAAAACACCAAAAAATACAACAACAACCTCAACATTGAAAAACAACAACAACCTCAACATTGAAAAACACCAACAAATTCAACAACAACCTCAACATTGAATAACAACAACAACATCAACATTGCAAAACACCAGCAAATTCAACAACAACCTCAACATTTGAAAACACCAACAAATTCAACAACAACCTCAACATTTAAAAACGCCAACAAATTCAACAACAACCTCAACATTGAAAAACAACAACCTCAACATTGAAAAACACCAACAAATTCAACAACAACCTCAACATTGAAAAACAGCAACAACCTCAACATTGAAAAACACCAACAAATTCAACAACAACTTCAACATTGAAAAACACCAACAAATTCAGCAACAACCTCGACATTGAAAAGCACCATCAAATTCAACAACAACCTCAACATTGAAAAACACCAACAAATTCAACAAAAACCTCAACATTGAAAACACCAACAAATTCAACAACAACCTCAACATTAAAAAAGCCAACAAATTCAACAACAACCTCAACATTGAAAAACAAAAACCTCAGCATTGAAAAACACCAACAAATTCAACAAAATATTCAACATTGAAAAACATCAACAAATTCAACAACAACCCCGACATTGAAAAACACCAACAAATTCAACAACAACCTGAACTTTGAAAAACAACAACAACCTCATCATGGAAAAACACCAATAAATTCAACAAAAACCTCAACATTGAAAAACAACAACATCCTCAAAATTGAAAAACACCAACAAATTCAACAACAACCCCAACATTTAAAAACAACAACAACCTCAACATTGAAAAACACCAACCATTTCAACAACAACCTCAACATTGAAAAACACCAGCAAATTCAACAACAACCTCAACATTGAAAAACACCAACAAACTCAACAACAACCTCAACATTGAAAAACAACAACAACCTCAACATTGAAAAACACCAACAAATTCAACAACAACCTCAACATTGAAAAACACCAACAAATTCAACAACAACCTCAACATTGAAGAACACCAACAACCTCAACATTGAAAAACACCAACAAATTCAACAACAACCTCCACATTGAAAAACAACAACAACCTCAACATTGAAAAACACCAACAAATTCAACAACAACCTCAACATTGAAAAACAACAACAAACTCAACATTGAAAAACACCAACAAATTCAACAACAACCTCAACATTGAAAAACAGCAACAACCTCAACATTGAAAAACACCAACAAATTCAACAACAACTTCAACATTGAAAAACACCAACAAATTCAGCAACAGCCTCGACATTGAAAAACGCCATCAAATTCAACAACAACCTCAACATTGAAAAACACCAACAAATTCAACAAAAACCTCAACATTGAAAACACCAACAAATTCAACAACAACCTCAACATTAAAAAAGCCAACAAATTCAACAACAACCTCAACATTGAAAAACAACAACCTCAACATTGAAAAACACCATCAAATTCAACAAAAAATTCAACATTGAAAAACACGAACAAATTCAACAACAACCCCGACATTGAAAAACACCAACAACCTCAACATTGAAAAACACCAACAAATTCAACAACAACCTCAACTTTGAAAAACAACAACAACTTTCATCATGGAAAAACACCAACAAATTCAACAACAACCTCAACATTGAAAAACAACAACATCCTCAAAATTGAAAAACACCAACAAATTCAACAACAACCCCAACATTTAAAAACAACAACAACCTCAACATTGAAAAACACCAACAATTTCAACAACAACCTCAACATTGAAAAACACCAACAAATTCAACAACAACCTCAACATTGAAAAACACCAACAAACTCAACAACAACCTCAACATTGAAAAACAACAACAACCTCAACATTGAAAAACACCAACAAATTCAACAACAACCTCAACATTGAAAAACACCAACAAATTCAACAACAACCTCAACATTGAAAAACAACAACAACCTCAACATAGAAAAACACCAACAAATTCAACAACAACCTCAACATTGAAAAACAACAACAAACTCAACATTGAAAAACACCAACAAATTCAACAACAACCTCAACATTGAAAAACACCAACAAATTCAACAACAACTTCAACATTGAAAAACACCAACAAATTCAACAACAACCTCAACATTGAAAAACAACAGCTGCCTCAACATTGAAAAACACCAACAAATTCAACAACAACCTCAACATTGAAAAACAACAACAACCTCAACATTGAAAAACACCAACAAATTCAACAACAACCTCAACATTGAAAAACAACAACAACCTAAACATTGAGAAACACCAACAAATTCAACAACAACCTCAACATTGAAAAACAACAACAACCTCAACATTGAAAAACACCAACAAATTCAACAACAACCTCAACATTGAAAAACACCAACAAATTCAACAACAACCTTAGCATCGAAAAACAACAACAACCTCAACATTGAAAAACACCAACAAATTCAACAACAACCTCAACATTGAAAAACAACAACAACCTCAACATTGAAAAACACCAACAAATTCAACAACAACTTCAACATTGAAAAACACCAACAAATTCAACAACAACCTCGAAATTGAAAAACACCAACAAATACAACAACAACCTCAACATTGAAAAACAACAACAACCTCAACATTGAAAAACACCAACAAATTCAACAACTACCTCAACATTGAAAAACAACAACAAGCTCAACATTGCACAACACCAGCAAATTCAACAACAACCTCAACATTTAAAAACACCAACAAATTCAACAACAACCTCAACATTTAAAAACGCCAACAAATTCAACAACAACCTCAACATTGAAAAACAACAACCTCAACATTGAAAAACACCAACAAATTCAACAACAACCTCAACATTGAAAAACAGCAACAACCTCAACATTGAAAAACACCAACAAATTCAACAACAACTTCAACATTGAAAAACACCAACAAATTCAACAACAACCCCGACATTGAAAAACACCAACAAATTCAACAACAACCTCAACTTTGAAAAACAACAACCACCTCATCATGGAAAAACACCAACAAATTCAACAACAACCTCAACATTGAAAAACAACAACATCCTCAAAATTGAAAAACACCAACAAATTCAACAACAACCCCAACATTTAAAAACAACAACAACCTCAACATTGAAAAACACCAACAATTTCAACAACAACCTCAACATTGAAAAACACCAACAAATTCAACAACAACCTCAACATTGAAAAACACCAACAAACTCAACAACAACCTCAACATTGAAAAACAGCAACAACCTCAACATTGAAAAACACCAACAAATTCAACAACAACCTCAACATTGAGAAACACCAACAACCTCAACATTGAAAAACACCAACAAATTCAACAACAATCTCAACATTGAAAAACAACAACAACCTCAACATTGAAAAACACCAACAAATTCAACAACAACCTCAACATTGAAAAACAACAACAAACTCAACATTGAAAAACACCAACAAATTCAACAACAACCTCAACATTGAAAAACAACAACAACCTCAACATTGAAAAACACGAACAAATTCAACAACAACTTCAACATTGAAAAACACCAACAAATTCAACAACAACCTCAACATTGAAAAACAACAACAGCCTCAACATTGAAAAACACCAACAAATTCAACAACAACCTCAACATTGAAAAACAACAACAACCTCAACATTGAAAAACACCAACAAATTCAACAACTTCCTCAACATTGAAAAGCAACAACAACCTAAACATTGAAAAACACCAACAAATTCAACAACAACCTCAACATTGAAAAACAACAACAACCTCAACATTGAAAAACACCAACAAATTCAACAACAACCTCAACATTGAAAAACACCAACAAATTCAACAACAACCTTAGCATCGAAAAACAACAACAACCTCAACATTGAAAAACACCAACAAATTCAACAACAACCTCAACATTGAAAAACAACAACAACCTCAACATTGAAAAACACCAAGAAATTCAACAACAACTTCAACATTGAATAACACCAACAAATTCAACAACAACCTCGAAATTGAAAAACACCAACAAATACAACAACAACCTCAACATTGAAAAACAACAACAACCTCAACATTGAAAAACACCAACAAATTCAACAACAACCTCAACATTGAATAACAACAACAACCTCAACATTGCAAAACACCAGCAAATTCAACAACAACCTCAAAATTTAAAAACACCAACAAATTCAACAACAACCTCAACATTTAAAAACGCCAACAAATTCAACAACAACCTCAACATTGAAAAACAACAACCTCAACATTGAAAAACACCAACAAATTCAACAACAACCTCAACATTGAAAAACAGCAACAACCTCAACATTGAAAAACACCAACAAATTCAACAACAACTTCAACATTGAAAAACACCAACAAATTCAGCAACAACCTCGACATTGAAAAGCACCATCAAATTCAACAACAACCTCAACATTGAAAAACACCAACAAATTCAACAAAAACCTCAACATTGAAAACACCAACAAATTCAACAACAACCTCAACATTAAAAAAGCCAACAAATTCAACAACAACCTCAACATTGAAAAACAAAAACCTCAACATTGAAAAACACCAACAAATTCAACAAAATATTCAACATTGAAAAACATCAACAAATTCAACAACAACCCCGACATTGAAAAACACCAACAAATTCAACAACAACCTCAACTTTGAAAAACAACAACAACCTCATCATGGAAAAACACCAACAAATTCAACAACAACCTCAACATTGAAAAACAACAACATCCTCAAAATTGAAAAACACCAACAAATTCAACAACAATCCCAACATTTAAAAACAACAACAACCTCAACATTGAAAAACACCAACAATTTCAACAACAACCTCAACATTGAAAAACACCAACAAATTCAACAACAACCTCAACATTGAAAAACACCAACAAACTCAACAACAACCTCAACATTGAAAAACAACAACAACCTCAACATTGAAAAACACCAACAAATTCAACAACAACCTCAACATTGAAAAACACCAACAAATTCAACAACAACCTCAACATTGAAGAACACCAACAACCTCAACTTTGAAAAACACCAACAAATTCAACAACAACCTCAACATTGAAAAACAACAACAACCTCAACATTGAAAAACACCAACAAATTCAACAACAACCTCAACATTGAAAAACAACAACAAACTCAACATTGAAAAACACCAACAAATTCAACAACAACCTCAACATTGAAAAACAACAACAACCTCAACATTGAAAAACACCAACAAATTCAACATCAACTTCAACATTGAAAAACACCAACAAATTCAACAACAACCTCAACATTGAAAAACAACAACAACCTCAACATTGAAAAACACCAACAAATTCAACAACAACCTCAAAATTGAAAAACAACAACAACCTCAACATTGAAAAACACCAACAAATTCAACAACAACTTCAACATTGAAAAACACCAACAAATTCAACAACAACCTCAGCATTGAAAAACAACAACAACCTCAACATTGAAAAACACCAACAAATTCAACAACAACCTCAACATTGAAAAACAACAACAACCTCGAAATTGAAAAACACCAACAAATTCAACAACAACTTCAACATTGAAAAACACCATCAAATTCAACAACAACCTCAACATGGAAAAACACCAACAACCTCAAAATTGAAAAAGCATCAACAAATTCAACAACAACCTCAACAATTAAAAACAACAACAACCTCAACATTGAAAAACACCAACAAATTCAACAACAATCTCAACATTGAAAAACACCAACAAATTCAACAACAACCTCAACATTGAAAAACACCAACAAATTCAACAACAACCTCAACATTGAAAAACAGCAACAACCTCAACATTGAAAAACACCAACAAATTCAACAACAACTTCAACATTGAAAAACACCAACAAATTCAGCAACAACTTCGACATTGAAAAACACCATCAAATTCCACAACAACCTCAACATTGAAAAACACCAACAAATTCAACAAAAACCTCAACATTGAAAACACCAACAAATTCAACAACAACCTCAACATTAAAAAAGCCAACAAATTCAACAACAACCTCAACATTGAAAAACAACAACCTCAGCATTGAAAAACACCAACAAATTCAAGAAAAAATTCAACATTGAAAAACACCAACAAATTCAACAACAACCCCGACATTGAAAAACACCAACAAATTCAACAACAACCTCAACTTTGAAAAACAACAACAACCTCATCATGGAAAAACACCAACAAATTCAACAACAACCTCAACATTGAAAAGCAACAACAACCTAAACATTGAAAAACACCAACAAATTCAACAACAACCTCAACATTGAAAAACAACAACAACCTCAACATTGAAAAACACCAACAAATTCAACAACAACCTCAACATTGAAAAACACCAACAAATTCAACAACAACCTCAACATTGAAAAACAACAACAACCTCAACATTGAAAAACACCAACAAATTCAACAACAACTTCAACATTGAAAAACACCAAGAAATTCAACAACAACCTCGAAATTGAAAAACACCAACAAATGCAACAACAACCTCAACATTGAAAAACAACAACAACCTCAACATTGAAAACCACCAACAAATTCAACAACAACCTCAACATTGAATAACAACAACAACCTCAACATTGCAAAACACCAGCAAATTCAACAACAACCTCAACATTTAAAAACACCAACAAATTCAACAACAACCTCAACATTTAAAAACGCCAACAAATTCAACAACAGCCTCAACATTGAAAAACAACAACCTCAACATTGAAAAACACCAACAAATTCAACAACAACCTCAACATTGAAAAACAGCAACAACCTCAACATTGAAAAACACCAACAAATTCAACAACAACCTCAACATTGAAAAACACCAACAAACTCAACAACAACCTCAACATTGAAAAACAACAACAACCTCAACATTGAAAAACACCAACAAATTCAACAACAACCTCAACATTGAAAAACACCAACAAATTCAACAACAACCTCCACATTGAAGAACACCTACAACCTCAACTTTGAAAAACACCAACAAATTCAACAACAACCTCAACATTGAAAAACAACAACAACCTCAACATTGAAAAACACCAACAAATTCAACAACAACCTCAACATTGAAAAACAACAACAAACTCAACATTGAAAAACACCAACAAATTCAACAACAACCTCAACATTGAAAAACAACAACAACCTCAACATTGAAAAACACCAACAAATTCAACAACAACTTCAACATTGAAAAACACCAACAAATTCAACAACAACCTCAACATTGAAAAACAACAACAACCTCAACATTGAAAAACACCAACAAATTCAACAACAACCTCAAAATTGAAAAACAACAACAACCTCAACATTGAAAAACACCAACAAATTCAACAACAACTTCAACATTGAAAAACACCAACAAATTCAACAACAACCTCAGCATTGAAAAACAACAACAACCTCAACATTGAAAAACACCAACAAATTCAACAACAACCTCAACATTGAAAAACAACAACAACCTCGAAATTGAAAAACACCAACAAATTCAACAACAACTTCAACATTGAAAAACACCAACAAATTCAACAACAACCTCGACATTGAAAAACACCATCAAATTCAACAACAACCTCAACATGGAAAAACACCAACAACCTCAAAATTGAAAAAACATCAACAAATTCAACAACAACCTCAACAATTAAAAACAACAACAACCTCAACATTGAAAAACACCAACAAATTCAACAACAACCTCAACATTGAAAAACACCAACAAATTCAACAACAACCTCAACATTGAAAAACACCAACAAATTCAACAACAACCTCAACATTGAAAAACAGCAACAACCTCAACATTGAAAAACACCAACAAATTCAACAACAACTTCAACATTGAAAAACACCAACAAATTCAGCAACAACTTCGACATTGAAAAACACCATCAAATTCCACAACAACCTCAACATTGAAAAACACCAACAAATTCAACAAAAACCTCAACATTGAAAACACCAACAAATTCAACAACAACCTCAACATTAAAAAAGCCAACAAATTCAACAACAACCTCAACATTGAAAAACAACAACCTCAGCATTGAAAAACACCAACAAATTCAAGAAAAAATTCAACATTGAAAAACACCAACAAATTCAACAACAACCCCGACATTGAAAAACACCAACAAATTCAACAACAACCTCAACTTTGAAAAACAACAACAACCTCATCATGGAAAAACACCAACAAATTCAACAACAACCTCAACATTGAAAAGCAACAACAACCTAAACATTGAAAAACACCAACAAATTCAACAACAACCTCAACATTGAAAAACAACAACAACCTCAACATTGAAAAACAAGAACAAATTCAACAACAACCTCAACATTGAAAAACACCAACAAATTCAACAACAACCTCAACATTGAAAAACAACAACAACCTCAACATTGAAAAACACCAACAAATTCAACAACAACTTCAACATTGAAAAACACCAAGAAATTCAACAACAACCTCGAAATTGAAAAACACCAACTAATACAACAACAACCTCAACATTGAAAAACAACAACAACCTCAACATTGAAAACCACCAACAAATTCAACAACAACCTCAACATTGAATAACAACAACAACCTCAACATTGCAAAACACCAGCAAATTCAACAACAACCTCAACATTTAAAAACACCAACAAATTCAACAACAACCTCAACATTTAAAAACGCCAACAAATTCAACAACAGCCTCAACATTGAAAAACAACAACCTCAACATTGAAAAACACCAACAAATTCAACAACAACCTCAACATTGAAAAACAGCAACAACCTCAACATTGAAAAACACCAACAAATTCAACAACAACTTCAACATTGAAAAACACCAACAAATTCAGCCACAACCTCGACATTGAAAAACACGATCAAATTCAACAACAACCTCAACATTGAAAAACACCAACAAATTCAACAAAAACCTCAACATTGAAAACACCAACAAATTCAACAACAACCTCAACATTAAAAAAGCCAACAAATTCAACAACAACCTCAACATTGAAAAACAAAAACCTCAACATTGAAAAACACCAACAAATTCAACAAAAAATTCAACATTGAAAAACACCAACAAATTCAACAACAACCCCGACATTGAAAAACACCAACAAATTCAACAACAACCTCAACTTTGAAAAGCAACAACAACCTCATCATGGAAAAACACCAACAAATTCAACAACAACCTTAACATTGAAAAACAACAACATCCTCAAAATTGAAAAACACCAACAAATTCAACAACAACCCCAACATTTAAAAACAACAACAACCTCAACATTGAAAAACACCAACAATTTCAACAACAACCTCAACATTGAAAAACACCAACAAATTCGACAACAACCTCAACATTGAAAAACACCAACAAACTCAACAACAACCTCAACATTGAAAAACAACAACAACCTCAACATTGAAAAACACCAACAAATTCAACAACAACGTCAACATTGAAAAACAAAACAAATTCAACAACAACCTCAACATTGAAAAACACCAACAACCTCAACATTGAAAAACACCAACAAATTCAACAACAACCTCAACATTGAAAAACAACAACAACCTCAACATTGAAAAACACCAACAAATTCAACAACAACCTCAACATTGAAAAACAACAACAAACTCAACATTGAAAAACACCAACAAATTCAACAACAACCTCAACATTGAAAAACAACAACAACCTCAACATTGAAAAACACCAACAAATTCAAAAACAACTTCAACATTGAAAAACACCAACGAATTCAACAACAACCTCAACATTGAAAAACAACAACAACCTCAACATTGAAAAACACCAACAAATTCAACAACAACCTCAAAATTGAAAAACAACAACAACCTCAACATTGAAAAACACCAACAAATTCAACAACAACCTCAACATTGAAAAACACCAACAAATTCAACAACAACCTCAGCATTGAAAAACAACAACAACCTCAACATTGAAAAACACCAACAAATTCAACAACAACCTCAACATTGAAAAACAACAACAACCTCGAAATTGAAAAACACCAACAAATTCAACAACAACTTCAACATTGAAAAACACCAACAAATTCAACAACAACCTCGACATTGAAAAACACCATCAAATTCAACAACAACCTCAACTTTGAAAAACACCAACAACCTCAAAATTGAAAAAACACCAACAAATTCAACAACAAACTCAACATTGAAAAACACCAACAAATTCAACAACAACCTCAACATTGAAAAACACCAACAAACTCAACAACAACCTGAACATTGAAAAACAACAACAACCTCAACATTGAAAAACACCAACAAATTCAACAACAACCTCAACATTGAGGAACACCAACAAATTCAACAACAAACTCAAGATTGAAAAACACCAACAAATTCAAAAACCTCAACATTGAAAAACAACAACAACCTCAACATTGAAAAACACCAACAAATTCAACAACAACCTCAACTTTGAAAAACACCAACAAATTCAACAACAACCTCAACATTGAAAAACAACAACAACCTCAACATTGAAAAACACCAACAAATTCAACAACAACCCCAACATTGAAAAACAACAACAACCTCAACATTGAAAAACACCAACAAATTCAACAATGACCTCAACATTGAAAAACAACAACAACCTCAACATTGAAAAACACCAAATTCAACAATAACCTCAACATTGAAAAACACCAACAAATTCAACAATGACCTCAACATTGAAAAACAACAACAACCTCAACATTGAAAAACACCAACAAATTCAACAACAACCTCAACATTGAAAAACAACAACAACCTCAACATTGAAAAACAACAACAAATTCAACAACAACCTCAACATTGAAAAACAGCAACAAATTCAACAACAACCTCAACATTGAAAAACAGCAACAACCTCAACATTGATAAACACCAACAAATTCAACAACAACTTCAACATTGAAAAACACCAACAAATTCAGCAACAACCTCGACATTGAAAAGCACCATCAAATTCCACAACAACCTCAACATTGAAAAACACCAACAAATTCAACAAAAACCTCAACATTGAAAACACCAACAAATTCAACAACAACCTCAACATTAAAAAAGCCAACAAATTCAACAACAACCTCAACATTGAAAAACAACAACCTCAACATTGAAAAACACCAACAAATTCAACAAAAAATTCAACATTGAAAAACACCAACAAATTCAACAACAACCCCGACATTGAAAAACACCAACAAATTCAACAACAACCTCAACTTTTAAAAACAACAACAACCTCATCATGGAAAAACACCAACAAATTCAACAACAACCTCAACATTGAAAAACAACAACATCCTCAAAATTGAAAAACACCAACAAATTCAACAACAACCCCAACATTTAAAAACAACAACAACCTCAACATTGAAAAACACCAACAAATTCAACAACAACCTCAACATTGAAAAACACCAACATACTCAACAACAACCTCAACATTGAAAAACAACAACAACCTCAACATTGAAAAACACCAACAAATTCAACAACAACCTCAACATTGAAAAACACCAACAAATTCAACAACAACCTCAACATTGAAAAACACCAACAACCTCAACATTGAAAAACACCAACAAATTCAACAACAACCTCAACATTGAAAAACAACAACAACCTCAACATTGAAACACACCAACAAATTCAACAACAACCTCAACATGGAAAAACAACAAACTCAACATTGAAAAACACCAACAAATTCAACAACAACCTCATCATTGAAAAACAACAACATCCTCAACATTGAAAAACACCAACAAATTCAACAACAACTTCAACATTGAAAAACACCAACAAATTCAACAACAACCTCAACATTGAAAAACAACAACAACCTCAACATTAAAAAAGCCAACAAATTCAACAACAACCTCAACATTGAAAAACAACAACCTCAACATTGAAAAGCACCATCAAATTCAACAAAAACCTCAACATTGAAAACACCAACAAATTCAACAACAACCTCAACATTAAAAAAGCCAACAAATTCAACAACAACCTCAACATTGAAAAACAACAACCTCAACATTGAAAAACACCAACAAATTCAACAAAAAATTCAACATTGAAAAACACCAACAAATTCAACAACAACCCCGACATTGAAAAACACCAACAAATTCAACAACAACCTCAACTTTGAAAAACAACAACAACTTTCATCATGGAAAAACACCAACAAATTCAACAACAACCTCAACATTGAAAAACAACAACATCCTCAAAATTGAAAAACACCAACAAATTCAACAACAACCTCAACATTGAAAAACAACAACAACCTCAACATTGAAAAACACCAACAAATTCAACAACAACCTCAACATTGAAAAACAATAACAAACTCAACATTGAAAAACACCAACAAATTCAACAACAACCTGAACATTGAAAAATAACAACAACCTCAACATTGAAAAACACCAACAAATTCAACAACAACCTCAACATTGAAAAACACCAACAAATTCAACAACAACCTTAGCATCGAAAAACAACAACAACCTCAACATTGAAAAACACCAACAAATTCAACAACAAACTCAACATTGAAAAACAACAACAACCTCAACATTGAAAAACACCAACAAATTCAACAACAACTTCAACATTGAAAAACACCAACAAATTCAACAACAACCTCGAAATTGAAAAACACCAACAAATACAACAACAACCTCAACATTGAAAAACAACTACAACCTCAACATTGAAAAACACAAAACAAATTCAACAACAACCTCAACATTGAAAAACAACAACAACCTCAACATTGCAAAACACCAGCAAATTCAACAACAACCTCAACATTTAAAAACACCAACAAATTCAACAACAACCTCAACATTTAAAAACGCCAACAAATTTAACAACAACCTCAACATTGAAAAACAACAACCTCAACATTGAAAAACACCAACAAATTCAACAACAACCTCAACATTGAAAAACAGCAACAACCTCAACATTGAAAAACACCAACAAATTCAACAACAACTTCAACATTGAAAAACACCAACAAATTCAGCAACAGCCTCGACATTGAAAAACACCATCAAATTCAACAACAACCTCAACATTGAAAAACCCCAACAAATTCAACAAAAACCTCAACATTGAAAACACCAACAAATTCAACAACAACCTCAACATTAAAAAAGCCAACAAATTCAACAACAACCTCAACATTGAAAAACAACAACCTCAACATTGAAAAACACCAACAAATTCAACAAAAAATTCAACATTGAAAAACACCAACAAATTCAACAACAACCCCGACATTGAAAAACACCAACAAATTCAACAACAACCTCAACTTTGAAAAACAACAACAACTTTCATCATGGAAAAACACCAACAAATTCAACAACAACCTCAACATTGAAAAACAACAACATCCTCAAAATTGAAAAACACCAACAAATTCAACAACAACCCCAACATTTAAAAACAACAACAACCTCAACATTGAAAAACACCAACAATTTCAACAACAACCTCAACATTGAAAAACACCAACAAATTCAACAACAACCTCAACATTGAAATACACCAACAAACTAAACAACAACCTCAACATTGAAAAAGAACAACAACCTCAACATTGAAAAACACCAACAAATTCAACAACAACCTCAACATTAAAAAACACCAACAAATTCAACAACAACCTCAACATTGAAAAACACCAACAACCTCAACATTGAAAAACACCAACAAATTCAACAACAACCTCAACATTGAAAAACAACAACAACCTCAAGTTTGAAAAACACCAACAAATTCAACAACAACCTCAACATTGAAAAACAACAACAAACTCAACATTGAAAAACACCAACAAATTCAACAACAACCTCAACATTGAAAAACACCAACAAATTCAACAACAACCTCAACATTGAAAAACAACAGCAGCCTCAACATTGAAAAACACCAACAAATTCAACAACAACCTCAACATTGAAAAACAACAACAACCTCAACATTGAAAAACACCAACAAATTCAACAACAACCTCAACATTGAAAAACAACAACAACCTAAACATTGAGAAACACCAACAAATTCAACAACAACCTCAACATTGAAAAACAACAACAACCTCAACATTGAAAAACACCAACAAATTCAACAACAACCTCAACATTGAAAAACACCAACAAATTCAACAACAACCTTAGCATCGAAAAACAACAACAACCTCAACATTGAAAAACACCAACAAATTCAACAACAACCTCAATATTGAAAAACAACAACAACCTCAACATTGAAAAACACCAACAAATTCAACAACAACCTCGAAATTGAAAAACACCAACAAATACAACAACAACCTCAACATTGAAAAACAACAACAACCTCAACATTGAAAAACACCAACAAATTCAACAACAACCTCAACATTGAAAAACAACAACAAGCTCAACATTGCAAAACACCAGCAAATTCAACAACAACCTCAACATTTAAAAACACCAACAAATTCAACAACAACCTCAACATTTAAAAACGCCAACAAATTCAACAACAACCTCAACATTGAAAAACAACATCCTCAACATTGAAAAACACCAACAAATTCAACAACAACCTCAACATTGAAAAACAGCAACAACCTCAACATTGAAAAACACCAACAAATTCAACAACAACTTCAACATTGAAAAACACCAACAAATTCAACAACAACCCCGACATTGAAAAACACCAACAAATTCAACAACAACCTCAACTTTGAAAAACAACAACAACCTCAAAATTGAAAAACACCAACAAATTCAACAACAACCCCAACATTTAAAAACAACAACAACCTCAACATTGAAAAACACCAACAATTTCAACAACAACCTCAACATTGAAAAACACCAACAAATTCAACCACAACCTCAACATTGAAAAACAACAACAACCTCAACATTGAAAAACACCAACAAATTCAACAACAACCTCAACATTGAAAAACAACAACAAACTCAACATTGAAAAACACCAACAAATTCAACAACAACCTCAACATTGAAAAACAACAACAACCTCAACATTGAAAAACACCAACAAATTCAACAACAACCTCAACATTGAAAAACACAAACAAATTCAACAACAACCTCAACATTGAAAAACAACAACAACCTCAACATTGAAAAACACCAACAAATTCAACAACAACTTCAACATTGAAAAACACCAACAAATTCAACAACAACCTCGAAATTGAAAAACAACAACAAATACAACAACAACCTCAACATTGAAAAACAACAACAACCTCAACATTGAATAACACAAAACAAATTCAACAACAACCTCAACATTGAAAAACAACAACAACCTCAACATTGCAAAACACCAGCAAATTCAACAACAACCTCAACATTTAAAAACACCAACAAATTCAACAACAACCTCAACATTTAAAAACGCCAACAAATTTAACAACAACCTCAACATTGAAAAACAACAACCTCAACATTGAAAAACACCAACAAATTCAACAACAACCTCAACATTGAAAAACAGCAACAACCTCAACATTGAAAAACAACAACAAATTCAACAACAACCTCAACATTGAAAAACAACAACAACCTCAACATTGAAAAACACCAACAAATTCAACAACAACCTCAACATTGAAAAACAACAACAACCTCAACATTGAAAAACACCAACAAATTCAACAATAACCTCAACATTGAAAAACAACAACAACCTCAACATTGAAAAACACCAAATTCAACAACAACCTCAACATTGAAAAACACCAACAAATTCAACAACAACCTCAACATTGAAAAACACCAACAAATTCAACAACAACCTCAACATTGAAAAACAACAACAACCTCAACATTGAAAAACACCAACAAATTCAACAACAACCTCAACATTGAAAAACACCAACAAATTCAACAACAACCTCAACATTGAAAAACACCAACAACCTCAACATTGAAAAACACCAACAAATTCAACAACAACCTCAACATTGAAAAACATCAACAACCTCAACATTGAAAAACACCAACAAATTCAACAACAACCTCAACATTGAAAAACAACAACAAACTCAACATTGAAAAACACCAACAAATTCAAGAACAACCTCAACATTGAAAAACAACAACAACCTCAACATTGAAAAACACCAACAAAGTCAACATCAACTTCAACATTGAAAAACACCAACAAATTCAACAACAACCTCAACATTGAAAAACAACAACAGCCTCAACATTGAAAAACACCAACAAATTCAACAACAACCTCAACATTGAAAAACAGCAACAACCTCAACATTGAAAAACACCAACAAATTCAACAACAACCTCAACATTGAAAAACAACAACAACCTAAACATTGAGAAACACCAACAAATTCAACAACAACCTCAACATTGAAAAACAACAACAACCTCAACATTGAAAAACACCAACAAATTCAACAACAACCTCAACATTGAAAAACAACAACAAATTCAACAACAACCTTAGCATCGAAAAACAACAACAACCTCAACATTGAAAAACACCAACAAATTCAACAACAACCTCAAAATTGAAAAACAACAACAACCTCAACATTGAAAAACACCAACAAATTCAGCAACAACCTCAACATTGAAAAACAACAACAACCTCAACATTGAAAAACACCAACAAATTCAACAACAACCTCAACATTGAAAAACAACAACAACCTCAACATTGAAAAACACCAACAAATTCAACAATAACCTCAACATTGAAAAACAACAACAACCTCAACATTGAAAAACACCAAATTCAACAACAACCTCAACATTGAAAAACACCAACAAATTCAACAACAACCTCAACATTGAAAAACACCAACAAATTCAACAACAACCTCAACATTCAAAACAACAACAACCTCAACATTGAAAAACACCAACAAATTCAACAACAACCTCAACATTGAAAAACACCAACAAATTCAACAACAACCTCAGCATTGAAAAACAACAACAACCTCAACATTGAAAAAGACCAACAAATTCAACAACAACCTCAACATTGAAAAACAACAACAACCTCAACATTGAAAAACACCAACAAATTCAACAACAACCTCAACATTTAAAAACACCAACAAATTCAACAACAACCTCAACATTGAAAAACAACAACCTCAACGTTGAAAAACACCAACAAATTCAACAACAACCTCAACATTGAAAAACACCAACAAATTCAACAACAACCTCAACATTGAAAAACACCAACAAATTCAACAACAACCTCAACATTTAAAAACGCCAACAAATTCAACAACAACCTCAACATTGAAAAACAACAACCTCAGCATTGAAAAACACCAACAAATTCAACAACAACCTCAACATTGAAAAACAGCAAACACCTCAACATTGAAAAACACCAACAAATTCAACAACAACCTCAACATTGAAAAACACCAACAATTCAACAACAACCTCAACATTGAAAAACACAAACAAATTCAACAACAAACTCAACATTGAAAAACACCAACAAATTCAACAACAACCTCAACATTGAAAAACAACAACAACCTCAACATTGAAAAACACCAACAAATTCAACAACAACCTCAACATTGAAAAGCACCAACAAATTCAACAACAACCTCAACACTGAAAAACAACAACAACCTCAACATTGAAAAACACCAACAAATTCAACAACAACCTCAACATTGAAAAACAACAACAACCTCAACATTGAAAAACACCAACAAATTCAACAACAACCTCAACATTGAAAAACAACAACAAACTCAACATGGAAAAACACCAACAAATTCAACAACAACCTCAACATTGAAAAACAACAACAACCTCAACATTGAAAAACACCAACAAATTCAACAACAACCTCAACATTGAAAAACACCAACAAATTCAACAACAACCTCAACATTGAAAAACAACAACAACCTAAACATTGAAAAACACCAACAAATTCAACAACAACCTCAACATTGAAAAACAACAACAACTTCAACATTGAAAAACACCAACAAATTCAACAACAACCTCAACATTGAAAAACACCAACAAATTCAACAACAACCTTAGCATCGAAAAACAACAACCTCAACATTGAAAAACACCAACAAATTCAACAACAACCTCAACATTGAAAAACAACAACAACCTCAACATTGAAAAACACCAACAAATTCAACAACAACCTCAACATTGAAAAACAACAACAACCTCAACATTGAAAAACACCAACAAATTCAACAACAACCTCAACATTGAAAAACAACAACAACCTCAACATTGAAAAACACCAACAAATTCAACAATAACCTCAACATTGAAAAACAACAACAACCTCAACATTGAAAAACACCAAATTCAACAACAACCTCGACATTGAAAAACACCAACAAATTCAACAACAACCTCAACATTGAAAAACACCAACAAATTCAACAACAACCTCAACATTGAAAACAACAACAACCTCAACATTGAAAAACACCAACAAATTCAACAACAACCTCAACATTGAAAAACACCAACAAATTCAACAACAACCTCAGCTTTGAAAAACAACAACAACCTCAACATTGAAAAAGACCAACAAATTCAACAACAACCTCAACATTGAAAAACAACAACAACCTCAACATTGAAAAACACCAACAAATTCAACAACAACCTCAACATTTAAAAACACCAACAAATTCAACAACAACCTCAACATTGAAAAACAACAACCTCAACGTTGAAAAACACCAACAAATTCAACAACAACCTCAACATTGAAAAACACCAACAAATTCAACAACAACCTCAACATTGAAAAACACCAACAAATTCAACAACAACCTCAACATTTAAAAACGCCAACAAATTCAACAACAACCTCAACATTGAAAAACAACAACCTCAACATTGAAAAACACCAACAAATTCAACAACAACCTCAACATTGAAAAACAGCAAACACCTCAACATTGAAAAACACCAACAAATTCAACAACAACCTCAACATTGAAAAACACCAACAAATTCAACAACAACCTCAACATTGAAAAACACAAACAAATTCAACAACAAACTCAACATTGAAAAACACCAACAAATTCAACAACAACCTCAACATTGAAAAACAACAACAACCTCAACATTGAAAAACACCAACAAATTCAACAACAACCTCAACATTGAAAAGCACCAACAAATTCAACAACAACCTCAACATTGAAAAACAACAACAACCTCAACATTGAAAAACACCAACAAATTCAACAACAACCTCAACATTGAAAAACAACAACAACCTCAACATTGAAAAACACCAACAAATTCAACAACAACCTCAACATTGAAAAACAACAACAAACTCAACATTGAAAAACACCAACAAATTCAACAACAACCTCAACATTGAAAAACAACAACAACCTCAACATTGAAAAACACCAACAAATTCAACAACAACCTCAACATTGAAAAACACCAACAAATTCAACAACAACCTCAACATTGAAAAACAACAACAACCTAAACATTGAAAAACACCAACAAATTCAACAACAACCTCAACATTGAAAAACAACAACACCCTCAACATTGAAAAACACCAACAAATTCAACAACAACCTCAACATTGAAAAACACCAACAAATTCAACAACAACCTTAGCATCGAAAAACAACAACAACCTCAACATTGAAAAACACCAACAAATTCAACAACAACCTCAACATTGAAAAACAACAACAACCTCAACATTGAAAAACACCAACAAATTCAACAACAACTTCAACATTGAAAAACACCAACAAATTCAACAACAACCTCGAAATTGAAAAACACCAACAAATACAACAACAACCTCAACATTGAAAAACAACAACAACCTCAACATTGAAAAACACAAAACAAATTCAACAACAACCTCAACATTGAAAAACAACAACAACCTCAACATTGCAAAACACCAGCAAATTCAACAACAACCTCAAAATTTAAAAACACCAACAAATTCAACAACAACCTCAACATTGAAAAACGCCAACAAATTTAACAACAACCTCAACATTGAAAAACAACAACCTCAACATTGAAAAACACCAACAAATTCAACAACAACCTCAACATTGAAAAACAGCAACAACCTCAACATTGAAAAACACCAACAAATTCAACAACAACCTCAACATTGTAAAACAACAACAACCTCAACATTGAAAAACACCAACAAATTCAACAACAACCTCAACATTGAAAAACAACAACAACCTCAACATTGAAAAACACCAACAAATTCAACAATAACCTCAACATTGAAAAACAACAACAACCTCAACATTGAAAAACACCAAATTCAACAACAACCTCAACATTGAAAAACACCAAGAAATTCAACAACAACCTCAACATTGAAAAACACCAACAAATTCAACAACAACCTCAACATTGAAAAACAACAACAACCTCAACATTGAAAAACACCAACAAATTCAACAACAACCTCAACATTGAAAAACACCAACAAATTCAACAACAACCTCAGCATTGAAAAACAACAACAACCTCAACATTGAAAAAGACCAACAAATTCAACAACAACCTCAACATTGAAAAACAACAGCAACCTCAACATTGAAAAACAACAACAAATTCAACAACAACCTCAACATTTAAAAACAACAACAAATTCAACAACAACCTCAACATTGAAAAACAACAACCTCAACATTGAAAAACACCAACAAATTCAACAACAACCTCAACATTGAAAAACAGCAACAACCTCAACATTGAAAAACACCAACAAATTCAACAACAACCTCAACATTGAAAAACACCAACAATTTCAACAACAACCTCAACATTGAAAAACACCAACAAATTCAACAACAACCTCAACATTTAAAAACGCCAACAAATTCAACAACAGCCTCAACATTGAAAAACAACAACCTCAACATTGAAAAACACCAACAAATTCAACAACAACCTCAACATTGAAAAACAGCAACAACCTCAACATTGAAAAACACCAACAAACTCAACAACAACCTCAACATTGAAAAACACCAACAAATTCAACAACAACCTCAACATTGAGAAACACCAACAAATTCAACAACAAACTCAACATTGAAAAACACCAACAAATTCAACAACAACCTCAACATTGAAAAACAACAACAACCTCAACATTGAAAAACACCAACAAATTCAACAAGAACCTCAACATTGAAAAGCACCAACAAATTCAACAACAACCTAAACATTGAAAAACAACAACAACCTCAACATTGAAAAACACCAACAAATTCAACAACAACCTCAACATTGAAAAACAACAACAACCTCAACATTGAAAAACACCAACAAATTCAACAACAACCTCAACATTGAAAAACAACAACAAACTCAACATTGAAAAACACCAACAAATTCAACAACAACCTGAACATTGAAAAACAACAACAACCTCAACATTGAAAAACACCAACAAATTCAACAACAACCTCAACATTGAAAAACACCAACAAATTCAACAACAACCTCAACATTGAAAAACAACAACAACCTAAACATTGAAAAACACCAACGAATTCAACAACAACCTCAACATTGAAAAACAACAACAACCTCAACATTGAAAAACACCAACAAATTCAACAACAACCTCAACATTGAAAAACACCAACAAATTCAACAACAACCTTAGCATCGAAAAACAACAACAACCTCAACATTGAAAAACACCAACAAATTCAACAGCAACCTCAACATTGAAAAACAACAACAACCTCAACATTGAAAAACACCAAAAATTCAACAACAACTTCAACATTGAAAAACACCAACAAATTCAACAACAACCTCGAAATTGAAAAACACCAACAAATACAACAACAACCTCAACATTGAAAAACAACAACAACCTCAACATTGAAAAACACAAAACAAATTCAGCAACAACCTCAACATTGAAAAACAACAACAACCTCAACATTGCAAAACACCAGCAAATTCAACAACAACCTCAACATTTAAAAACACCAACAAATTCAACAACAACCTCAACATTTAAAAACGCCAACAAATTTAACAACAACCTCAACATTGAAAAACAACAACCTCAACATTGAAAAACACCAACAAATTCAACAACAACCTCAACATTGAAAAACAGCAACAACCTCAACATTGAAAAACACCAACAAATTCAACAACAACTTCAACATTGAAAAACACCAACAAATTCAGCAACAGCCTCGACATTGAAAAACACCATCAAATTCAACAACAACCTCAACATTGAAAAACACCAACAAATTCAACAAAAACCTCAACATTGAAAACACCAACAAATTCAACAACAACCTCAACATTAAAAAAGCCAACAAATTCAACAACAACCTCAACATTGAAAAACAACAACCTCAACATTGAAAAACACCAACAAATTCAACAAAAAATTCAACATTGAAAAACACCAACAAATTCAACAACAACCCCGACATTGAAAAACACCAACAAATTCAACAACAACCTCGAAATTGAAAAACACCAACAAATACAACAACAACCTCAACATTGAAAAACAACAACAACCTCAACATTGAAAAACACAAAACAAATTCAGCAACAACCTCAACATTGAAAAACAACAACAACCTCAACATTGCAAAACACCAGCAAATTCAACAACAACCTCAACATTTAAAAACACCAACAAATTCAACAACAACCTCAACATTTAAAAACGCCAACAAATTTAACAACAAACTCAACATTGAAAAACAACAACCTCAACATTGAAAAACACCAACAAATTCAACAACAACCTCAACATTGAAAAACAGCAACAACCTCAACATTGAAAAACACCAACAAATTCAACAACAACTTCAACATTGAAAAACACCAACAAATTCAGCAACAGCCTCGACATTGAAAAACACCATCAAATTCAACAACAACCTCAACATTGAAAAACACCAACAAATTCAACAAAAACCTCAACATTGAAAACACCAACAAATTCAACAACAACCTCAACATTAAAAAAGCCAACAAATTCAACAACAACCTCAACATTGAAAAACAACAACCTCAACATTGAAAAACACCAACAAATTCAACAAAAAATTCAACATTGAAAAACACCAACAAATTCAACAACAACCCCGACATTGAAAAACACCAACAAATTCAACAACAACCTCAACATTGAAAAACAACAACATCCTCAAAATTGAAAAACACCAACAAATTCAACAACAACCCCAACATTTAAAAACAACAACAACCTCAACATTGAAAAACACCAACAATTTCAACAACAACCTCAACATTGAAAAACACCAACAAATTCAACAACAACCTCAACATTGAAAAACACCAACAAACTCAACAACAACCTCAACATTGAAAAACAACAACAACCTCAACATTGAAAAACACCAACAAATTCAACAACAACCTCAACATTAAAAAACACCAACAAATTCAACAACAACCTCAACATTGAAAAACACCAACAACTTCAACATTGAAAAACACCAACAAATTCAACAACAACCTCAACATTGAAAAACAACAACAACCTCAACATTGAAAAACACCAACAAATTCAACAACAACCTCAACATTGAAAAAAAAACAAACTCAACATTGAAAAACACCAACAAATTCAACAACAACCTCAACATTGAAAAACAACAACAACCTCAACATTGAAAAACACCAACAAATTCAACAACAACTTCAACATTGAAAAACACCAACAAATTCAACAACAACCTCAACATTGAAAAAGAACAGCAGCCTCAACATTGAAAAACAACAACAAATTCAACAACAACCTCAACATTGAAAAACAACAACAACCTCAACATTGAAAAACACCAACAAATTCAACAACAACCTCAACATTGAAAAACAACAACAACCTAAACATTCAGAAACACCAACAAATTCAACAACAACCTCAACATTGAAAAACAACAACAACCTCAACATTGAAAAACACCAACAAATTCAACAACAACCTCAACATTGAAAAACACCAACAAATTCAACAACAACCTTAGCATCGAAAAACAACAACAACCTCAACATTGAAAAACACCAACAAATTCAACAACAACCTCAACATTGAAAAACAACAACAACCTCAACATTGAAAAACACCAACAAATTCAACAACAACTTCAACATTGAAAAACACCAACAAATTCAACAACAACCTCGAAATTGAAAAACACCAACAAATACAACAACAACCTCAACATTGAAATACAACAACAACCTCAACATTGAAAAACACCAACAAATTCAACAACAACCTCAACATTGAAAAACAACAACAAGCTCAACATTGCAAAACACCAGCAAATTCAACAACAACCTCAACATTTAAAAACACCAACAAATTCAACAACAACCTCAACATTTAAAAACGCCAACAAATTCAACAACAACCTCAACATTGAAAAACAACAACCTCAACATTGAAAAACACCAACAAATTCAACAACAACCTCAACATTGAAAAACAGCAACAACCTCAACATTGAAAAACACCAACAAATTCAACAACAACTTCAACATTGAAAAACACCAACAAATTCAACAACAACCCCGACATTGAAAAACACCAACAAATTCAACAACAACCTCAACTTTGAAAAACAACAACAACCTCATCATGGAAAAACACCAACAAATTCAACAACAACCTCAACATTGAAAAACAACAACATCCTCAAAATTGAAAAACACCATCAAATTCAACAACAACCCCAACATTTAAAAACAACAACAACCTCAACATTGAAAAACACCAACAATTTCAACAACAACCTCAACATTGAAAAACACCAACAAATTCAACAACAACCTCAACATTGAAAAACACCAACAAACTCAACAACAACCTCAACATTGAAAAACAGCAACAACCTCAACATTGAAAAACACCAACAAATTCAACAACAACCTCAACATTGAAAAACACCAACAACCTCAACATTGAAAAACACAAATTCAACAACAATCTCAACATTGAAAAACAACAACAACCTCAACATTGAAAAACACCAACAAATTCAACAACAACCTCAACGTTGAAAAACAACAACAAACTCAACATTGAAATACACCAACAAATTCAACAACAACCTCAACATTGAAAAACAACAACAACCTCAACATTGAAAAACACGAACAAATTCAACAACAACTTCAACATTGAAAAACACCAACAAATTCAACAACAACCTCAACATTGAAAAACAACAACAACCTCAACATTGAAAAACACCAACAAATTCAACAACAACTTCAACATTGAAAAACACCAACAAATTCAACAACAACCTCGAAATTGAAAAACACCAACAAATACAACAACAACCTCAACATTGAAATACAACAACAACCTCAACATTGAAAAACACCAACAAATTCAACAACAACCTCAACATTGAAAAACAACAACAAGCTCAACATTGCAAAACACCAGCAAATTCAACAACAACCTCAACATTTAAAAACGCCAACAAATTCAACAACAACCTCAACATTTAAAAACGCCAACAAATTCAACAACAACCTCAACATTGAAAAACAACAACCTCAACATTGAAAAACACCAACAAATTCAACAACAACCTCAACATTGAAAAACAGCAACAACTTCAACATTGAAAAACACCAACAAATTCAACAACAACTTCAACATTGAAAAACACCAACAAATTCAACAACAACGCCGACATTGAAAAACACCAACAAATTCAACAACAACCTCAACTTTGAAAAACAACAACAACCTCATCATGGAAAAACACCAACAAATTCAACAACAACCTCAACATTGAAAAACAACAACATCCTCAAAATTGAAAAACACCATCAAATTCAACAACAACCCCAACATTTAAAAACAACAACAACCTCAACATTGAAAAACACCAACAATTTCAACAACAACCTCAACATTGAAAAACACCAACAAATTCAACAACAACCTCAACATTGAAAAACACCAACAAACTCAACAACAACCTCAACATTGAAAAACAGCAACAACCTCAACATCGAAAAACACCAACAAATTCAACAACAACCTCAACATTGAAAAACACCAACAACCTCAACATTGAAAAACACAAATTCAACAACAATCTCAACATTGAAAAACAACAACAACCTCAACATTGAAAAACACCAACAAATTCAACAACAACCTCAACATTGAAAAATAACAACAAACTCAACATTGAAATACACCAACAAATTCAACAACAACCTCAACATTGAAAAACAACAACAACCTCAACATTGAAAAACACGAACAAATTCAACAACAACTTCAACATTGAAAAACACCAACAAATTCAACAACAACCTCAACATTGAAAAACAACAACAGCCTCAACATTGAAAAACACCAACAAATTCAACAACAAGCTCAACATTGAAAAACAACAACAACCTCAACATTGAAAAACACCAACAAATTCAACAACAACCTCAACATTGAAAAGCAACAACAACCTAAACATTGAAAAACACCAACAAATTCAACAACAACCTCAACATTGAAAAACAACAACAACCTCAACATTGAAAAACACCAACAAATTCAACAACAACCTCAACGTTGAAAAACACCAACAAATTCAACAACAACCTTAGCATCGAAAAACAACAACAACCTCAACATTGAAAAACACCAACAAATTCAACAACAACCTCAACATTGAAAAACAACAACAAACTCAACATTGAAAAACACCAACAAATTCAACAACAACCTCAACATTGAAAAACAACAACAACCTCAACATTGAAAAACACCAACAAATTCAACAACAACCTCAACATTGAAAAACACCAACAAATTCAACAACAACCTCAACATTGAAAAACAACAACAACCTAAACATTGAAAAACACCAACGAATTCAACAACAACCTCAACATTGAAAAACAACAACAACCTCAACATTGAAAAACACCAACAAATTCAACAACAACCTCAACATTGAAAAACACCAACAAATTCAACAACAACCTTAGCATCGAAAAACAACAACAACCTCAACATTGAAAAACACCAACAAATTCAACAACAACCTCAACATTGAAAAACAACAACAACCTCAACATTGAAAAACACCAAAAATTCAACAACAACTTCAACATTGAAAAACACCAACAAATTCAACAACAACCTCGAAATTGAAAAACACCAACAAATACAACAACAACCTCAACATTGAAAAACAACAACAACCTCAACATTGAAAAACACAAAACAAATTCAGCAACAACCTCAACATTGAAAAACAACAACAACCTCAACATTGCAAAACACCAGCAAATTCAACAACAACCTCAATTTTTAAAAACACCAACAAATTCAACAACAACCTCAACATTTAAAAACGCCAACAAATTTAACAACAACCTCAACATTGAAAAACAACAACCTCAACATTGAAAAACACCAACAAATTCAACAACAACCTCAACATTGAAAAACAGCAACAACCTCAACATTGAAAAACAACAACAAATTCAACAACAACTTCAACATTGAAAAACACCAACAAATTCAGCAACAGCCTCGACATTGAAAAACACCATCAAATTCAACAACAACCTCAACATTGAAAAACACCAACAAATTCAACAAAAACCTCAACATTGAAAACACCAACAAATTCAACAACAACCTCAACATTAAAAAAGCCAACAAATTCAACAACAACCTCAACATTGAAAAACAACAACCTCAACATTGAAAAACACCAACAAATTCAACAAAAAATTCAACATTGAAAAACACCAACAAATTCAACAACAACCCCGACATTGAAAAACACCAACAAATTCAACAACAACCTCAACTTTGAAAAACAACAACAACTTTCATCATGGAAAAACACCAACAAATTCAACAACAACCTCAACATTGAAAAACAACAACATCCTCAAAATTGAAAAACACCAACAAATTCAACAACAACCCCAACATTTAAAAACAACAACAACCTCAACATTGAAAAACACCAACAATTTCAACAACAACCTCAACATTGAAAAACACCAACAAATTCAACAACAACCTCAACATTGATATACGCCAACAAACTCAACAACAACCTCAACATTGAAAAACAACAACAACCTCAACATTGAAAAACACCAACAAATTCAACAACAACCTCAACATTAAAAAACACCAACAAATTCAACAACAACCTCAACATTGAAAAACACCAACAACTTCAACATTGAAAAACACCAACACATTCAACAACAACCTCAACATTGAAAAACAACAACAACCTCAACATTGAAAAACACCAACAAATTCAACAACAACCTCAACATTGAAAAACAACAACAAACTCAACATTGAAAAACACCAACAAATTCAACAACAACCTCAACATTGAAAAACAACAACAACCTCAACATTGAAAAACACCAACAAATTCAACAACAACTTCAACATTGAAAAACACCAACAAATTCAACAACAACCTCAACATTGAAAAACAACAGCAGCCTCAACATTGAAAAACAACAACAAATTCAACAACAACCTCAACATTGAAAAACAACAACAACCTCAACATTGAAAAACACCAACAAATTCAACAACAACCTCAACATTGAAAAACAACAACAACCTAAACATTCAGAAACACCAACAAATTCAACAACAACCTCAACATTGAAAAACAACAACAACCTCAACATTGAAAAACACCAACAAATTCAACAACAACCTTAGCATCGAAAAACAACAACAACCTCAACATTGAAAAACACCAACAAATTCAACAACAACCTCAACATTGAAAAACAACAACAAACTCAACATTGAAAAACACCAACAAATTCAACAACAACCTCAACATTGAAAAACAACAACAACCTCAACATTGAAAAACACCAACAAATTCAACAACAACCTCAACATTGAAAAACACCAACAAATTCAACAACAACCTCAACATTGAAAAACAACAACAACCTAAACATTGAAAAACACCAACGAATTCAACAACAACCTCAACATTGAAAAACAACAACAACCTCAACATTGAAAAACACCAACAAATTCAACAACAACCTCAACATTGAAAAACACCAACAAATTCAACAACAACCTTAGCATCGAAAAACAACAACAACCTCAACATTGAAAAACACCAACAAATTCAACAACAACCTCAACATTGAAAAACAACAACAACCTCAACATTGAAAAACACCAAAAATTCAACAACAACTTCAACATTGAAAAACACCAACAAATTCAACAACAACCTCGAAATTGAAAAACACCAACAAATACAACAACAACCTCAACATTGAAAAACAACAACAACCTCAACATTGAAAAACACAAAACAAATTCAGCAACAACCTCAACATTGAAAAACAACAACAACCTCAACATTGCAAAACACCAGCAAATTCAACAACAACCTCAATTTTTAAAAACACCAACAAATTCAACAACAACCTCAACATTTAAAAACGCCAACAAATTTAACAACAACCTCAACATTGAAAAACAACAACCTCAACATTGAAAAACACCAACAAATTCAACAACAACCTCAACATTGAAAAACAGCAACAACCTCAACATTGAAAAACAACAACAACCTCAACATTGAAAAACACAAAACAAATTCAGCAACAACCTCAACATTGAAAAACAACAACAACCTCAACATTGCAAAACACCAGCAAATTCAACAACAACCTCAATTTTTAAAAACACCAACAAATTCAACAACAACCTCAACATTTAAAAACGCCAACAAATTTAACAACAACCTCAACATTGAAAAACAACAACCTCAACATTGAAAAACACCAACAAATTCAACAACAACCTCAACATTGAAAAACAACAACAACCTCAACATTGCAAAACACCAGCAAATTCAACAACAACCTCAATTTTTAAAAACACCAACAAATTCAACAACAACCTCAACATTTAAAAACGCCAACAAATTTAACAACAACCTCAACATTGAAAAACAACAACCTCAACATTGAAAAACACCAACAAATTCAACAACAACCTCAACATTGAAAAACAGCAACAACCTCAACATTGAAAAACAACAACAAATTCAACAACAACTTCAACATTGAAAAACACCAACAAATTCAGCAACAGCCTCGACATTGAAAAACACCATCAAATTCAACAACAACCTCAACATTGAAAAACACCAACAAATTCAACAAAAACCTCAACATTGAAAACACCAACAAATTCAACAACAACCTCAACATTAAAAAAGCCAACAAATTCAACAACAACCTCAACATTGAAAAACAACAACCTCAACATTGAAAAACACCAACAAATTCAACAAAAAATTCAACATTGAAAAACACCAACAAATTCAACAACAACCCCGACATTGAAAAACACCAACAAATTCAACAACAACCTCAACTTTGAAAAACAACAACAACTTTCATCATGGAAAAACACCAACAAATTCAACAACAACCTCAACATTGAAAAACAACAACATCCTCAAAATTGAAAAACACCAACAAATTCAACAACAACCCCAACATTTAAAAACAACAACAACCTCAACATTGAAAAACACCAACAATTTCAACAACAACCTCAACATTGAAAAACACCAACAAATTCAACAACAACCTCAACATTGATATACGCCAACAAACTCAACAACAACCTCAACATTGAAAAACAACAACAACCTCAACATTGAAAAACACCAACAAATTCAACAACAACCTCAACATTAAAAAACACCAACAAATTCAACAACAACCTCAACATTGAAAAACACCAACAACTTCAACATTGAAAAACACCAACAAATTCAACAACAACCTCAACATTGAAAAACAACAACAACCTCAACATTGAAAAACACCAACAAATTCAACAACAACCTCAACATTGAAAAACAACAACAAACTCAACATTGAAAAACACCAACAAATTCAACAACAACCTCAACATTGAAAAACAACAACAACCTCAACATTGAAAAACACCAACAAATTCAACAACAACCTCAACATTGAAAAACAACAACAACCTAAACATTCAGAAACACCAACAAATTCAACAACAACCTCAACATTGAAAAACAACAACAACCTCAACATTGAAAAACACCAACAAATTCAACAACAACCTTAGCATCGAAAAACAACAACAACCTCAACATTGAAAAACACCAACAAATTCAACAACAACCTCAACATTGAAAAACAACAACAAACTCAACATTGAAAAACACCAACAAATTCAACAACAACCTCAACATTGAAAAACAACAACAACCTCAACATTGAAAAACACCAACAAATTCAACAACAACCTCAACATTGAAAAACACCAACAAATTCAACAACAACCTCAACATTGAAAAACAACAACAACCTAAACATTGAAAAACACCAACGAATTCAACAACAACCTCAACATTGAAAAACAACAACAACCTCAACATTGAAAAACACCAACAAATTCAACAACAACCTCAACATTGAAAAACACCAACAAATTCAACAACAACCTTAGCATCGAAAAACAACAACAACCTCAACATTGAAAAACACCAACAAATTCAACAACAACCTCAACATTGAAAAACAACAACAACCTCAACATTGAAAAACACCAAAAATTCAACAACAACTTCAACATTGAAAAACACCAACAAATTCAACAACAACCTCGAAATTGAAAAACACCAACAAATACAACAACAACCTCAACATTGAAAAACAACAACAACCTCAACATTGAAAAACACAAAACAAATTCAGCAACAACCTCAACATTGAAAAACAACAACAACCTCAACATTGCAAAACACCAGCAAATTCAACAACAACCTCAATTTTTAAAAACACCAACAAATTCAACAACAACCTCAACATTTAAAAACGCCAACAAATTTAACAACAACCTCAACATTGAAAAACAACAACCTCAACATTGAAAAACACCAACAAATTCAACAACAACCTCAACATTGAAAAACAGCAACAACCTCAACATTGAAAAACAACAACAACCTCAACATTGAAAAACACAAAACAAATTCAGCAACAACCTCAACATTGAAAAACAACAACAACCTCAACATTGCAAAACACCAGCAAATTCAACAACAACCTCAATTTTTAAAAACACCAACAAATTCAACAACAACCTCAACATTTAAAAACGCCAACAAATTTAACAACAACCTCAACATTGAAAAACAACAACCTCAACATTGAAAAACACCAACAAATTCAACAACAACCTCAACATTGAAAAACAACAACAACCTCAACATTGCAAAACACCAGCAAATTCAACAACAACCTCAATTTTTAAAAACACCAACAAATTCAACAACAACCTCAACATTTAAAAACGCCAACAAATTTAACAACAACCTCAACATTGAAAAACAACAACCTCAACATTGAAAAACACCAACAAATTCAACAACAACCTCAACATTGAAAAACAGCAACAACCTCAACATTGAAAAACAACAACAAATTCAACAACAACTTCAACATTGAAAAACACCAACAAATTCAGCAACAGCCTCGACATTGAAAAACACCATCAAATTCAACAACAACCTCAACATTGAAAAACACCAACAAATTCAACAAAAACCTCAACATTGAAAACACCAACAAATTCAACAACAACCTCAACATTAAAAAAGCCAACAAATTCAACAACAACCTCAACATTGAAAAACAACAACCTCAACATTGAAAAACACCAACAAATTCAACAAAAAATTCAACATTGAAAAACACCAACAAATTCAACAACAACCCCGACATTGAAAAACACCAACAAATTCAACAACAACCTCAACTTTGAAAAACAACAACAACTTTCATCATGGAAAAACACCAACAAATTCAACAACAACCTCAACATTGAAAAACAACAACATCCTCAAAATTGAAAAACACCAACAAATTCAACAACAACCCCAACATTTAAAAACAACAACAACCTCAACATTGAAAAACACCAACAATTTCAACAACAACCTCAACATTGAAAAACACCAACAAATTCAACAACAACCTCAACATTGATATACGCCAACAAACTCAACAACAACCTCAACATTGAAAAACAACAACAACCTCAACATTGAAAAACACCAACAAATTCAACAACAACCTCAACATTAAAAAACACCAACAAATTCAACAACAACCTCAACATTGAAAAACACCAACAACTTCAACATTGAAAAACACCAACAAATTCAACAACAACCTCAACATTGAAAAACAACAACAACCTCAACATTGAAAAACACCAACAAATTCAACAACAACCTCAACATTGAAAAACAACAACAAACTCAACATTGAAAAACACCAACAAATTCAACAACAACCTCAACATTGAAAAACAACAACAACCTCAACATTGAAAAACACCAACAAATTCAACAACAACTTCAACATTGAAAAACACCAACAAATTCAACAACAACCTCAACATTGAAAAACAACAGCAGCCTCAACATTGAAAAACAACAACAAATTCAACAACAACCTCAACATTGAAAAACAACAACAACCTCAACATTGAAAAACACCAACAAATTCAACAACAACCTCAACATTGAAAAACAACAACAACCTAAACATTCAGAAACACCAACAAATTCAACAACAACCTCAACATTGAAAAACAACAACAACCTCAACATTGAAAAACACCAACAAATTCAACAACAACCTTAGCATCGAAAAACAACAACAACCTCAACATTGAAAAACACCAACAAATTCAACAACAACCTCAACATTGAAAAACAACAACAAACTCAACATTGAAAAACACCAACAAATTCAACAACAACCTCAACATTGAAAAACAACAACAACCTCAACATTGAAAAACACCAACAAATTCAACAACAACCTCAACATTGAAAAACACCAACAAATTCAACAACAACCTCAACATTGAAAAACAACAACAACCTAAACATTGAAAAACACCAACGAATTCAACAACAACCTCAACATTGAAAAACAACAACAACCTCAACATTGAAAAACACCAACAAATTCAACAACAACCTCAACATTGAAAAACACCAACAAATTCAACAACAACCTTAGCATCGAAAAACAACAACAACCTCAACATTGAAAAACACCAACAAATTCAACAACAACCTCAACATTGAAAAACAACAACAACCTCAACATTGAAAAACACCAAAAATTCAACAACAACTTCAACATTGAAAAACACCAACAAATTCAACAACAACCTCGAAATTGAAAAACACCAACAAATACAACAACAACCTCAACATTGAAAAACAACAACAACCTCAACATTGAAAAACACAAAACAAATTCAGCAACAACCTCAACATTGAAAAACAACAACAACCTCAACATTGCAAAACACCAGCAAATTCAACAACAACCTCAATTTTTAAAAACACCAACAAATTCAACAACAACCTCAACATTTAAAAACGCCAACAAATTTAACAACAACCTCAACATTGAAAAACAACAACCTCAACATTGAAAAACACCAACAAATTCAACAACAACCTCAACATTGAAAAACAGCAACAACCTCAACATTGAAAAACAACAACAAATTCAACAACAACTTCAACATTGAAAAACACCAACAAATTCAGCAACAGCCTCGACATTGAAAAACACCATCAAATTCAACAACAACCTCAACATTGAAAAACACCAACAAATTCAACAAAAACCTCAACATTGAAAACACCAACAAATTCAACAACAACCTCAACATTAAAAAAGCCAACAAATTCAACAACAACCTCAACATTGAAAAACAACAACCTCAACATTGAAAAACACCAACAAATTCAACAAAAAATTCAACATTGAAAAACACCAACAAATTCAACAACAACCCCGACATTGAAAAACACCAACAAATTCAACAACAACCTCAACTTTGAAAAACAACAACAACTTTCATCATGGAAAAACACCAACAAATTCAACAACAACCTCAACATTGAAAAACAACAACATCCTCAAAATTGAAAAACACCAACAAATTCAACAACAACCCCAACATTTAAAAACAACAACAACCTCAACATTGAAAAACACCAACAATTTCAACAACAACCTCAACATTGAAAAACACCAACAAATTCAACAACAACCTCAACATTGATATACGCCAACAAACTCAACAACAACCTCAACATTGAAAAACAACAACAACCTCAACATTGAAAAACACCAACAAATTCAACAACAACCTCAACATTAAAAAACACCAACAAATTCAACAACAACCTCAACATTGAAAAACACCAACAACTTCAACATTGAAAAACACCAACAAATTCAACAACAACCTCAACATTGAAAAACAACAACAACCTCAACATTGAAAAACACCAACAAATTCAACAACAACCTCAACATTGAAAAACAACAACAAACTCAACATTGAAAAACACCAACAAATTCAACAACAACCTCAACATTGAAAAACAACAACAACCTCAACATTGAAAAACACCAACAAATTCAACAACAACTTCAACATTGAAAAACACCAACAAATTCAACAACAACCTCAACATTGAAAAACAACAGCAGCCTCAACATTGAAAAACAACAACAAATTCAACAACAACCTCAACATTGAAAAACAACAACAACCTCAACATTGAAAAACACCAACAAATTCAACAACAACCTCAACATTGAAAAACAACAACAACCTAAACATTCAGAAACACCAACAAATTCAACAACAACCTCAACATTGAAAAACAACAACAACCTCAACATTGAAAAACACCAACAAATTCAACAACAACCTCAACATTGAAAAACACCAACAAATTCAACAACAACCTTAGCATCGAAAAACAACAACAACCTCAACATTGAAAAACACCAACAAATTCAACAACAACCTCAACATTGAAAAACAACAACAACCTCAACATTGAAAAACACCAACAAATTCAACAACAACTTCAACATTGAAAAACACCAACAAATTCAACAACAACCTCGAAATTGAAAAACACCAACAAATACAACAACAACCTCAACATTGAAATACAACAACAACCTCAACATTGAAAAACACCAACAAATTCAACAACAACCTCAACATTGAAAAACAACAACAAGCTCAACATTGCAAAACACCAGCAAATTCAACAACAACCTCAACATTTAAAAACACCAACAAATTCAACAACAACCTCAACATTTAAAAACGCCAACAAATTCAACAACAACCTCAACATTGAAAAACAACAACCTCAACATTGAAAAACACCAACAAATTCAACAACAACCTCAACATTGAAAAACAGCAACAACCTCAACATTGAAAAACACCAACAAATTCAACAACAACTTCAACATTGAAAAACACCAACAAATTCAACAACAACCCCGACATTGAAAAACACCAACAAATTCAACAACAACCTCAACTTTGAAAAACAACAACAACCTCATCATGGAAAAACACCAACAAATTCAACAACAACCTCAACATTGAAAAACAACAACATCCTCAAAATTGAAAAACACCATCAAATTCAACAACAACCCCAACATTTAAAAACAACAACCTCAACATTGAAAAACACCAACAATTTCAACAACAACCTCAACATTGAAAAACACCAACAAATTCAACAACAACCTCAACATTGAAAAACACCAACAAACTCAACAACAACCTCAACATTGAAAAACAGCAACAACCTCAACATTGAAAAACACCAACAAATTCAACAACAACCTCAACATTGAAAAACACCAACAACCTCAACATTGAAAAACACAAATTCAACAACAATCTCAACATTGAAAAACAACAACAACCTCAACATTGAAAAACACCAACAAATTCAACAACAACCTCAACATTGAAAAACAACAACAAACTCAACATTGAAATACACCAACAAATTCAACAACAACCTCAACATTGAAAAACAACAACAACCTCAACATTGAAAAACACGAACAAATTCAACAACAACTTCAACATTGAAAAACACCAACAAATTCAACAACAACCTCAACATTGAAAAACAACAACAGCCTCAACATTGAAAAACACCAACAAATTCAACAACAACCTCAACATTGAAAAACAACAACAACCTCAACATTGAAAAACACCAACAAATTCAACAACAAACTCAACATTGAAAAGCAACAACAACCTAAACATTGAAAAACACCAACAAATTCAACAACAACCTCAACATTGAAAAACAACAACAACCTCAACATTGAAAAACACCAACAAATTCAACAACAACCTCAACGTTGAAAAACACCAACAAATTCAACAACAACCTTAGCATCGAAAAACAACAACAACCTCAACATTGAAAAACACCAACAAATTCAACAACAACCTCAACATTGAAAAACAACAACAACCTCAACATTGAAAAACACCAACAAATTCAACAACAACTTCAACATTGAAAAACACCAACAAATTCAACAACAACCTCGAAATTGAAAAACACCAAAAAATACAACAACAACCTCAACATTGAAAAACAACAACAACCTCAACATTGAAAAACACCAACAAATTCAACAACAACCTCAACATTGAATAACAACAACAACCTCAACATTGCAAAACACCAGCAAATTCAAAAACAACCTCAACATTTAAAAACACCAACAAATTCAACAACAACCTCAACATTTAAAAACGCCAACAAATTCAACAACAACCTCAACATTGAAAAACAACAACCTCAACATTGAAAAACACCAACAAATTCAACAACAACCTCAACATTGAAAAACAGCAACAACCTCAACATTGAAAAACACCAACAAATTCAACAACAACTTCAACATTGAAAAACACCAACAAATTCAGCAACAACCTCGACATTGAAAAGCACCATCAAATTCAACAACAACCTCAACATTGAAAAACACCAACAAATTCAACAAAAACCTCAACATTGAAAACACCAACAAATTCAACAACAAACTCAACATTAAAAAAGCCAACAAATTCAACAACAACCTCAACATTGAAAAACAAAAACCTCAACATTGAAAAACACCAACAAATTCAACAAAATATTCAACATTGAAAAACATCAACAAATTCAACAACAACCCCGACATTGAAAAACACCAACAAATTCAACAACAACCTCAACTTTGAAAAACAACAACAACCTCATCATGGAAAAACACCAACAAATTCAACAACAACCTCAACATTGAAAAACAACAACATCCTCAAAATTGAAAAACACCAACAAATTCAACAACAACCCCAACATTTAAAAACAACAACAACCTCAACATTGAAAAACACCAACAATTTCAACAACAACCTCAACATTGAAAAACACCAGCAAATTCAACAACAACCTCAACATTGAAAAACACCAACAAACTCAACAACAACCTCAACATTGAAAAACAACAACAACCTCAACATTGAAAAACACCAACAAATTCAACAACAACCTCAACATTGAAAAACACCAACAAATTCAACAACAACCTCAACATTGAAGAACACCAACAACCTCAACATTGAAAAACACCAACAAATTCAACAACAACCTCCACATTGAAAAACAACAACAACCTCAACATTGAAAAACACCAACAAATTCAACAACAACCTCAACATTGAAAAACACCAACAAACTCAACATTGAAAAACACCAACAAATTCAACAACAACCTCAACATTGAAAAACAGCAACAACCTCAACATTGAAAAACACCAACAAATTCAACAACAACTTCAACATTGAAAAACACCAACAAATTCAGCAACAGCCTCGACATTGAAAAACGCCATCAAATTCAACAACAACCTCAACATTGAAAAACACCAACAAATTCAACAAAAACCTCAACATTGAAAACACCAACAAATTCAACAACAACCTCAACATTAAAAAAGCCAACAAATTCAACAACAACCTCAACATTGAAAAACAACAACCTCAACATTGAAAAACACCAACAAATTCAACAAAAAATTCAACATTGAAAAACACCAACAAATTCAACAACAACCCCGACATTGAAAAACACCAACAAATTCAACAACAACCTCAACTTTGAAAAACAACAACAACTTTCATCATGGAAAAACACCAACAAATTCAACAACAACCTCAACATTGAAAAAAAACAACATCCTCAAAATTGAAAAACACCAACAAATTCAACAACAACCCCAACATTTAAAAACAACAACAACCTCAACATTGAAAAACACCAACAATTTCAACAACAACCTCAACATTGAAAAACACCAACAAATTCAACAACAACCTCAACATTGAAAAACACCAACAAACTCAACAACAACCTCAACATTGAAAAACAACAACAACCTCAACATTGAAAAACACCAACAAATTCAACAACAACCTCAACATTAAAAAACACCAACAAATTCAACAACAACCTCAACATTGAAAAACACCAACAACCTCAACATTGAAAAACACCAACAAATTCAACAACAACCCCAACATTGAAAAACAACAACAAACTCAACATAGAAAAACACCAACAAATTCAACAACAACCTCAACATTGAAAAACAACAACAAACTCAACATTGAAAAACACCAACAAATTCAACAACAACCTCAACATTGAAAAACACCAACAAATTCAACAACAACTTCAACATTGAAAAACACCAACAAATTCAACAACAACCTCAACATTGAAAAACAACAGCAGCCTCAACATTGAAAAACACCAACAAATTCAACAACAACCTCAACATTGAAAAACAACAACAACCTCAACATTGAAAAACACCAACAAATTCAACAACAACCTCAACATTGAAAAACAACAACAACCTAAACATTGAGAAACACCAACAAATTCAACAACAACCTCAACATTGAAAAACAACAACAACCTCAACATTGAAAAACACCAACAAATTCAACAACAACCTCAACATTGAAAAACACCAACAAATTCAACAACAACCTTAGCATCGAAAAACAACAACAACCTCAACATTGAAAAACACCAACAAATTCAACAACAACCTCAACATTGAAAAACAACAACAACCTCAACATTGAAAAACACCAACAAATTCAACAACAACTTCAACATTGAAAAACACCAACAAATTCAACAACAACCTCGAAATTGAAAAACACCAACAAATACAACAACAACCTCAACATTGAAAAACAACAACAACCTCAACATTGAAAAACACCAGCAAATTCAACAACAACCTCAACATTGAAAAACAACAACAAGCTCAACATTGCACAACACCAGCAAATTCAACAACAACCTCAACATTTAAAAACACCAACAAATTCAACAACAACCTCAACATTTAAAAACGCCAACACATTCAACAACAACCTCAACATTGAAAAACAACAACCTCAACATTGAAAAACACCAACAAATTCAACAACAACCTCAACATTGAAAAACAGCAACAACCTCAACATTGAAAAACACCAACAAATTCAACAACAACCTCAACATTGAAAAACAACAACAAATTCAACAACAACCCCGACATTGAAAAACACCAACAAATTCAACAACAACCTCAACTTTGAAAAACAACAACAACCTCATCATGGAAAAACACCAACAAATTCAACAACAACCTCAACATTGAAAAACAACAACATCCTCAAAATTGAAAAACACCAACAAATTCAACAACAACCCCAACATTTAAAAACAACAACAACCGCAACATTGAAAAACACCAACAATTTCAAAAACAACCTCAACATTGAAAAACACCAACAAATTCAACAACAACCTCAACATTGAAAAACACCAACAAACTCAACAACAACCTCAACATTGAAAAACAGCAACAACCTCAACATTGAAAAACACCAACAAATTCAACAACAAACTCAACATTGAAAAACACCAACAACCTCAACATTGAAAAACACCAACAAATTCAACAACAATCTCAACATTGAAAAACAACAACAACCTCAACATTGAAAAACACCAACAAATTCAACAACAACCTCAACATTGAAAAACAACAACAAACTCAACATTGAAAAACACCAACAAATTCAACAACAACCTCAACATTGAAAAACAACAACAACCTCAACATTGAAAAACACGAACAAATTCAACAACAACTTCAACATTGAAAAACACCAACAAATTCAACAACAACCTCAACATTGAAAAACAACAACAGCCTCAACATTGAAAAACACCAACAAATTCAACAACAACCTCAACATTGAAAAACAACAACAACCTCAACATTGAAAAACACCAACAAATTCAACAACAACCTCAACATTGAAAAGCAACAACAACCTAAACATTGAAAAACACCAACAAATTCAACAACAACCTCAACATTGAAAAACAACAACAACCTCAACATTGAAAAACACCAACAAATTCAACAACAACCTCAACATTGAAAAACACCAACAAATTCAACAACAACCTTAGCATCGAAAAACAACAACAACCTCAACATTGAAAAACACCAACAAATTCAACAACAACCTCAACATTGAAAAACAACAACAACCTCAACATTGAAAAACACCAACAAATTCAACAACAACTTCAACATTGAATAACACCAACAAATTCAACAACAACCTCGAAATTGAAAAACACCAACAAATACAACAACAACCTCAACATTGAAAAACAACAACAACCTCAACATTGAAAAACACCAACAAATTCAACAACAACCTCAACATTGAATAACAACAACAACCTCAACATTGCAAAACACCAGCAAATTCAACAGCAACCTCAACATTTAAAAACACCAACAAATTCAACAACAACCTCAACATTTAAAAACGCCAACAAATTCAACAACAACCTCAACATTGAAAAACAACAACCTCAACATTGAAAAACACCAACAAATTCAACAACAACCTCAACATTGAAAAACAGCAACAACCTCAACATTGAAAAACACCAACAAATTCAGCAACAACCTCGACATTGAAAAGCACCATCAAATTCAACAACAACCTCAACATTGAAAAACACCAACAAATTCAACAAAAACCTCAACATTGAAAACACCAACAAATTCAACAACAACCTCAACATTAAAAAAGCCAACAAATTCAACAACAACCTCAACATTGAAAAACAAAAACCTCAACATTGAAAAACACCAACAAATTCAACAAAATATTCAACATTGAAAAACATCAACAAATTCAACAACAACCCCGACATTGAAAAAAACCAACAAATTCAACAACAACCTGAACTTTGAAAAACAACAACAACCTCATCATGGAAAAACACCAACAAATTCAACAACAACCTCAACATTGAAAAACAACAACATCCTCAAAATTGAAAAACACCAACAAATTCAACAACAATCCCAACATTTAAAAACAACAACAACCTCAACATTGAAAAACACCAACAATTTCAACAACAACCTCAACATTGAAAAACACCAACAAATTCAACAACAACCTCAACATTGAAAAACACCAACAAACTCAACAACAACCTCAACATTGAAAAACAACAACAACCTCAACATTGAAAAACACCAACAAATTCAACAACAACCTCAACATTGAAAAACACCAACAAATTCAACAACAACCTCAACATTGAAGAACACCAACAACCTCAACATTGAAAAACACCAACAAATTCAACAACAACCTCAACATTGAAAAACAACAACAACCTCAACATTGAAAAACACCAACAAATTCAACAACAACCTCAACATTGAAAAACAACACCAAACTCAACATTGAAAAACACCAACAAATTCAACAACAACCTCAACATTGAAAAACAACAACAACCTCAACATTGAAAAACACCAACAAATTCAACAACAACTTCAACATTGAAAAACACCAACAAATTCAACAACAACTTCAACATTGAAAAACAACAACAACCTCAACATTGAAAAACACCAACAAATTCAACAACAACCTCAAAATTGAAAAACAACAACAACCTCAACATTGAAAAACACCAACAAATTCAACAACAACTTCAACATTGAAAAACACCAACAAATTCAACAACAACCTCAGCATTGAAAACAACAACAACCTCAACATTGAAAAACACCAACAAATTCAACAACAACCTCAACATTGAAAAACACCATCAAATTCAACAACAACCTCAACATTGAAAAACACCAACAACCTCAAAATTGAAAAAACATCAACAAATTCAACAACAACCTCAACAATTAAAAAAAACAACAACCTCAACATTGAAAAACACCAACAAATTCAACAACAACCTCAACATTGAAAAACACCAACAAACTCAACAACAACCTGAACATTGAAAAACAACAACAACCTCAACATTGAAAAACACCAACAAATTCAACAACAACCTCAACATTGAAGAACACCAACAAATTCAACAACAAACTCAAGATTGAAAAACACCAACAAATTCAAAAACCTCAACATTGAAAAACAACAACAACCTCAACATTGAAAAACACCAAAAAATTCAACAACAACCTCAGCATTGAAAAACACCAACAAATTCAACAACAACTTCAACATTGAAAAACAACAACAACCTCAACATTGAAAAACACCAACAAATTCAACAACAACCTCAACATTGAAAAACAACAACAACCTCAACATTGAAAAACACCAACAAATTCAACAATGACCTCAACATTGAAAAACAACAACAACCTCAACATTGAAAAACACCAAATTCAAAAACAACCTCAACATTGAAAAACACCAACAAATTCAACAACAACCTCAACATTGAAAAACAACAACAACCTCAACATTGAAAAACACCAACAAATTCAACAACAACCTCAACATTGAAAAACAACAACAACCTCAACATTGAAAAACAACAACAAATTCAACAACAACCTCAACATTGAAAAACAGCAACAAATTCAACAACAACCTCAGCATTGAAAAACAACAACAACCTCAACATCTAAAAACGCCAACAAATTCAACAACAACCTCAACATTGAAAAACAGCAACAACCTCAACATTGAAAAACACCAACAAATTCAACAACAACTTCAACATTGAAAAACACCAACAAATTCAGCAACAACCTCGACATTGAAAAACACCAACAAATTCAACAACAACCTCAACATTGAAAAACACCAACAAATTCAACAAAAACCTCAACATTGAAAACACCAACAAATTCAACAACAACCTCAACATTAAAAAAGCCAACAAATTCAACAACAACCTCAACATTGAAAAACAACAACCTCAGCATTGAAAAACACCAACAAATTCAAGAAAAAATTCAACATTGAAAAACACCAACAAATTCAACAACAACCCCGACATTGAAAAACAACAACAAATTCAACAACAACCTCAACTTTGAAAAACAACAACAACCTCATCATGGAAAAACACCAACAAATTCAACAACAACCTCAACATTGAAAAACAACAACAACCTCAACATTGAAACACACCAACAAATTCAACAACAACCTCAACATTGAAAAACAACAAACTCAACATTGAAAAACACCAACAAATTCAACAATGACCTCAACATTGAAAAACAACAACAACCTCAACATTGAAAAACACCAAATTCAACAACAACCTCAACATTGAAAAACACCAACAAATTCAACAAAAACCTCAACATTGAAAAACAACAACAACCTCAACATTGAAAAACACCAACAAATTCAACAACAACCTCAACATTGAAAAACAACAACAACCTCAACATTGAAAAACAACAACAAATTCAACAACAACCTCAACTTTGAAAAACACCAACAAATTCAACAACAACCTCAACATTGAAAAACAACAACAACCTCAACATTGAAAAACACCAACAAATTCAACAACAACCCCAACATTGAAAAACAACAACAACCTCAACATTGAAAAACACCAACAAATTCAACAATGACCTCAACATTGAAAAACAACAACAACCTCAACATTGAAAAACACCAAATTCAACAACAACCTCAACATTGAAAAACACCGACAAATTCAACAACAACCTCAACATTGAAAAACAACAACAACCTCAACATTGAAAAACACCAACAAATTCAACAACAACCTCAACATTGAAAAACAACAACAACCTCAACATTGAAAAACAACAACAAATTCAACAAAAACCTCAACATTGAAAAACAGCAACAAATTCAACAACAACCTCAACATTGAAAAACAGCAACAACCTCAACATTGAAAAACACCAACAAATTCAACAACAACTTCAACATTGAAAAACACCAACAAATTCAGCAACAACCTCGACATTGAAAAACACCATCAAATTCCACAACAACCTCAACAATGAAAAACACCAACAAATTCAACAAGAACCTCAACATTGAAAACACCAACAAATTCAACAACAACCTCAACATTAAAAAAGCCAACAAATTCAACAACAACCTCAACATTGAAAAACAACAACCTCAACATTGAAAAACACCAACAAATTCAACAAAAAATTCAACATTGAAAAACACCAACAAATTCAACAACAACCCCGACATTGAAAAACACCAACAAATTCAACAACAACCTCAACTTTGAAAAACAACAACAACCTCATCATGGAAAAACACCAACAAATTCAACAACAACCTCAACATTGAAAAACAACAACATCCTCAAAATTGAAAAACACCAACAAATTCAACAACAACCCCAACATTTAAAAACAACAACAACCTCAACATTGAAAAACACCAACAAATTCAACAACAACCTCAACATTGAAAAACACCAACATACTCAACAACAACCTCAACATTGAAAAACAACAACAACCTCAACATTGAAAAACACCAACAAATTCAACAACAACCTCAACATTGAAAAACACCAACAAATTCAACAACAACCTCAACATTGAAAAACACCAACAACCTCAACATTGAAAAACACCAACAAATTCAACAACAACCTCAACATTGAAAAACAACAACAACCTCAACATTGAAACACACCAACAAATTCAGCAAAAACCTCAACATTGAAAAACAACAAACTCAACATTGAAAAAGACCAACAAATTCAACAATGACCTCAACATTGAAAAACAACAACAACCTCAACATTGAAAAACACCAAATTCAACAACAACCTCAACATTGAAAAACACCAACAAATTCAACAACAACCTCAACATTGAAAAACAACAACAACCTCAACATTGAAAAACACCAACAAATTCAACAAAAACCTCAACATTGAAAAACAACAACAACCTCAACATTGAAAAACAACAACAAATTAAACAACAACCTCAACATTGAAAAACAGCAACAAATTCAACAACAACCTCAACATTGAAAAACAGCAACAACCTCAACATTGAAAAACACCAACAAAGTCAACAACAACTTCAACATTGAAAAAGACCAACAAATTCAGCAACAACCTCGACATTGAAAAACACCATCAAATTCCACAACAACCTCAACATTGAAAAACACCAACAAATTCAACAAGAACCTCAACATTGAAAACACCAACAAATTCAACAACAACCTCAACATTAAAAAAGCCAACAAATTCAACAACAACCTCAACATTGAAAAACAACAACCTCAACATTGAAAAACACCAACAAATTCAACAAAAAATTCAACATTGAAAAACACCAACAAATTCAACAACAACCCCGACATTGAAAAACACCAACAAATTCAACAACAACCTCAACTTTGAAAAACAACAACAACCTCATCATGGAAAAACACCAACAAATTCAACAACAACCTCAACATTGAAAAACAACAACATCCTCAAAATTGAAAAACACCAACAAATTCAACAACAACCCCAACATTTAAAAACAACAACGACCTCAACATTGAAAAGCACCAACAAATTCAACAACAACCTCAACATTGAAAAACACCAACATACTCAACAACAACCTCAACATTGAAAAACAACAACAACCTCAACATTGAAAAACACCAACAAATTCAACAACAACCTCAACATTGAAAAACACCAACAAATTCAACAACAACCTCAACATTGAAAAACACCAACAACCTCAACATTGAAAAACACCAACAAATTCAACAACAACTTCAACATTGAAAAACACCAACAAATTCAGCAACAACCTCGACATTGAAAAACACCATCAAATTCCACAACAACCTCAAGATTGAAAAACACCAACAAATTCAACAAGAACCTCATCATTGAAAACACCAACAAATTCAACAACAACCTCAACATTAAAAAAGCCAACAAATTCAACAACAACCTCAACATTGAAAAACAACAACCTCAACATGGAAAAACACCAACAAATTCAACAAAAAATTCAACATTGAAAAACACCAACAAATTCAACAACAACCCCGACATTGAAAAACACCAACAAATTCAACAACAACCTCAACTTTGAAAAACAACAACAACCTCATCATGGAAAAACACCAACAAATTCAACAACAACCTCAACATTGAAAAACAACAACATCCTCAAAATTGAAAAACACCAACAAATTCAACAACAACCCCAACATTTAAAAACAACAACAACCTCAACATTGAAAAACACCAACAAATTCAACAACAACCTCAACATTGAAAAACACCAACATACTCAACAACAACCTCAACATTGAAAAACAACAACAACCTCAACATTGAAAAACACCAACAAATTCAACAACAACCTCAACATTGAAAAACACCAACAAATTCAACAACAACCTCAACATTGAAAAACACCAACAACCTCAACATTGAAAAACACCAACAAATTCAACAACAACCTCAACATTGAAAAACAACAACAACCTCAACATTGAAACACACCAACAAATTCAACAACAACCTCAACATTGAAAAACAACAAACTCAACATTGAAAAACACCAACAAATTCAACAATGACCTCAACATTGAAAAACAACAACAACCTCAACATTGAAAAACACCAAATTCAACAACAACCTCAACATTGAAAAACACCAACAAATTCAACAACAACCTCAACATTGAAAAACAACAACAACCTCAACATTGAAAAACACCAACAAATTCAACAACAACCTCAACATTGAAAAACAACAACAACCTCAACATTGAAAAACAACAACAAATTCAACAACAACCTCAACATTGAAAAACAGCAACAAATTCAACAACAACCTCAACATTGAAAAACAGCAACAACCTCAACATTGAAAAACACCAACAAATTCAACAACAACTTCAACATTGAAAAACACCAACAAATTCAGCAACAACCTCGACATTGAAAAACACCATCAAATTCCACAACAACCTCAACATTGAAAAACAGCAACAAATTCAACAAGAACCTCAACATTTAAAAACACCAACAAATTCAACAACAACCTCAACATTAAAAAAGCCAACAAATTCAACAACAACCTCAACATTGAAAAACAACAACCTCAACATTGAAAAACACCAACAAATTCAACAAAAAATTCAACATTGAAAAACACCAACAAATTCAACAACAACCCCGACATTGAAAAACACCAACAAATTCAACAACAACCTCAACTTTGAAAAACAACAACAACCTCATCATGGAAAAACACCAACAAATTCAACAACAACCTCAACATTGAAAAACAACAACATCCTCAAAATTGAAAAACACCAACAAATTCAACAACAACCCCAACATTTAAAAACAACAACAACCTCAACATTGAAAAACACCAACAAATTCAACAACAACCTCAACATTGAAAAACACCAACATACTCAACAACAACCTCAACATTGAAAAACAACAACAACCTCAACATTGAAACACACCAACAAATTCAACAACAACCTCAACATTGAAAAACACCAACATACTCAACAACAACCTCAACATTGAAAAACAACAACAACCTCAACATTGAAACACACCAACAAATTCAACAACAACCTCAACATTGAAAAACAACAAACTCAACATTGAAAAACACCAACAAATTCAACAACAACCTGATCATTGAAAAACAACAACATCCTCAACATTGAAAAACACCAACAAATTCAACAACAACTTCAACATTGAAAAACACCAACAAATTCAACAACAACCTCAACATTAAAAAAGCCAACAAATTCAACAACAACCTCAACATTGAAAAACAACAACCTCAACATTGAAAAACACCAACAAATTCAACAAAAAATTCAACATTGAAAAACACCAACAAATTCAACAACAACCCCGACATTGAAAAACACCAACAAATTCAACAACAACCTCAACTTTGAAAAACAACAACAACCTCATCATGGAAAAACACCAACAAATTCAACAACAACCTCAACATTGAAAAACAACAACATCCTCAAAATTGAAAAACACCAACAAATTCAACAACAACCCCAACATTTAAAAACAACAACAACCTCAACATTGAAAAACACCAACAAATTCAACAACAACCTCAACATTGAAAAACACCAACATACTCAACAACAACCTCAACATTGAAAAACAACCACAACCTCAACATTGAAACACACCAACAAATTCAACAACAACCTCAACATTGAAAAACACCAACATACTCAACAACAACCTCAACATTGAAAAACAACAACAACCTCAACATTGAAACACACCAACAAATTCAACAACAACCTCAACATTGAAAAACAACAAACTCAACATTGAAAAACACCAACAAATTCAACAACAACCTGATCATTGAAAAACAACAACATCCTCAACATTGAAAAACACCAACAAATTCAACAACAACTTCAACATTGAAAAACACCAACAAATTCAACAACAACCTCAACATTGAAAAACAACAACAACCTCAACACTGAAAAACACCAACAAATTCAACAACAACCTCAACATTGAAAAACAACAACAACCTCAACATTGAAAAACACCAACAAATTCAACAACAACCTCAACATTGAAAAAAAACCAACAAATTCAACAACAACCTCAGCATTGAAAAACAACAACAACCTCAACATTGAAAAACACCAACAAATTCAGCAACAACCTCAACATTGAAAAACAACAACAACATCGAAATTGAAAAACACCAACAAATTCAACAACAACTTCAACATTGAAAAACACCAACAAATTCAACAACAACCTCGACATTGAAAAACACCATCAAATTCAACAACAACCTCAACATTGAAAAACACCAACAAATTCAACAACAACCTCAACATTGAAAAACACCAACAAATTCAGCAACAACCTCAACATTGAAAAACAACAACAACCTCGAAATTGAAAAACACCAACAAATTCAACAACAACTTCAACATTGAAAAACACCAACAAATTCAACAACAACCTCAACATTGAAAAACACCAACAAATTCAACAACAACCTCAACATTGAAAAACACCAACAAACTCAACAACAACCTCAACATTGAAAAACAACAACAACCTCAACATTGAAAAACACCAACAAATTCAACAACAACCTCAACATTGAAGAACACCAACAAATTCAACAACAAACTCAAGATTGAAAAACACCAACAAATTCAACAACCTCAACATTGAAAAACAACAACAACCTCAACATTGAAAAACACCAACAAATTCAACAACAACCTCAACATTGAAAAACACCAACAAATTCAACAACAACCTCAACATTGAAAAACAACAACAACCTCAACATTGAAAAACACCAACAAATTCAACAACAACCTCAACATTGAAAAACAACAACAACCTCAACATTGAAAAACACCAACAAATTCAACAACAACCTCAACATTGAAAAACACCAACAAATTCAACAACAACCTCGAAATTGAAAAACACCAACAAATACAACAACAACCTCAACATTGAAAAACAACAACAACCTCAACATTGAAAAACACCAACAAATTCAACAACAACCTCAACATTGAAAATCAACAACAACCTCAACATTGCAAAACACCAGCAAATTCAACAACAACCTCAACATTTAAAAACACCAACAAATTCAACAAAAACCTCAACATTGAAAACACCAACAAATTCAACAACAACCTCAACATTAAAAAAGCCAACAAATTCAACAACAACCTCAACATTGAAAACAACAACCTCAATATTGAAAAACACCAACAAATTCAACAAAAAATTCAACATTGAAAAACACCAACAAATTCAACAACAACCCCGACATTGAAAAAAACCAACAAATTCAACAACAACCTCAACTTTGAAAAACAACAACAACCTCATCATGGAAAAACACCAACAAATTCAACAACAACCTCAACATTGAAAAACAACAACATCCTCAAAATTGAAAAACACCAACAAATTCAACAACAACCCCAACATTTAAAAACAACAACAACCTCAACATTGAAAACCACCAACAATTTCAACAACAACCTCAACATTGAAAAACACCAACAAATTCAACAACAACCTCAACATTGAAAAACACCAACAAACTCAACAACAACCTCAACATTGAAAAACAACAACAACCTCAACATTGAAAAACACCAACAAATTCAACAACAACCTCAACATTGAAAAACACCAACAAATTCAACAACAACCTCAACATTGAAAAAGACCAACAACCTCAACATTGAAAAACACCAACAAATTCAACAACAACCTCAACATTGAAAAACAACAACAACCTCAACATTGAAAAACACCAACAAATTCAACAACAACCTCAACATTGAAAAACAAGAAACTCAACATTGAAAAACACCAACAAATTCAACAACAACCTCAACGTTGAAAAACAACAACAACCTCAACATTGAAAAACACCAACAAATTCAACAACAACTTCAACATTGAAAAACACCAACAAATTCAACAACAACCTCAACATTGAAAAACAACAACAACCTCAACATTCAAAAACACCAACAAATTCAACAACAACCTCAACATTGAAAAACAACAACAACCTCAACATTGAAAAACACCAACAAATTCAACAACAACCTCAACATTGAAAAACACCAACAAATTCAACAACAACCTCAGCATTGAAAAACAACAACAACCTCAACATTGAAAAGCACCAACAAATTCAGCAACAACCTCAACATTGAAAAACAACAACAACCTCGAAATTGAAAAAGACCAACAAATTCAACAACAACTTCAACATTGAAAAACACCAACAAATTCAACAACAACCTCGACATTGAAAAACACCATCAAATTCAACAACAACCTCAACATTGAAAAACACCAACGACCTCAAAATTGAAAAAACACCAACAAATTCAACAACAACCTCAACAATTAAAAACAACAACAACCTCAACATTGAAAAACACCAACAAATTCAACAACAACCTCAACATTGAAAAACACCAACAAATTCAACAACAACCTCAACATTGAAAAACACCAACAAACTCAACAACAACCTCAACATTGAAAAACAACAACAACCTCAACATTGAAAAACACCAACAAATTCAACAACAACCTCAACATTGAAGAACACCAACAAATTCAACAACAAACTCAAGATTGAAAAACACCAACAAATTCAACAACCTCAACATTGAAAAACAACCACAACCTCAACATTGAAAAACACCAACAAATTCAACAACAACCTCAACATTGAAAAACACCAACAAATTCAACAACAACCTCAACATTGAAAAACAACAACAACCTCAACATTGAAAAACACCAACAAATTCAACAACAACCTCAACATTGAAAAACAACAACAAATTCAACAACAACCTCAACATTGAAAAACAACAACAACCTCAACATTGAAAAACACCAACAAATTCAACAACAACCTCAACATTGAAAAACACCAACAAATTCAACAACAACTTCAACATTGAAAAACACCAACAAATTCAACAACAAGCTCAACATTGAAAAACAACAACAACCTCAACATTCAAAAATACCAACAAATTCAACAACAACCTCAACATTGAAAAACAACAACAACCTCAACATTGAAAAACACCAACAAATTCAACAACAACCTCAACATTGAAAAACACCAACAAATTCAACAACAACCTCAGCATTGAAAAACAACAACAACCTCAACATTGAAAAGCACCAACAAATTCAGCAACAACCTCAACATTGAAAAACAACAACAACCTCGAAATTGAAAAACACCAACAAATTCAACAACAACTTCAACATTGAAAAACACCAACAAATTCAACAACAACCTCGACATTGAAAAACACCATCAAATTCAACAACAACCTCAACATTGAAAAACACCAACGACCTCAAAATTGAAAAAACACCAACAAATTCAACAACAACCTCAACAATTAAAAACAACAACAACCTCAACATTGAAAAACACCAACAAATTCAACAACAACCTCAACATTGAAAAACACCAACAAATTCAACAACAACCTCAACATTGAAAAACACCAACAAACTCAACAACAACCTCAACATTGAAAAACAACAACAACCTCAACATTGAAAAACACCAACAAATTCAACAACAACCTCAACATTGAAGAACACCAACAAATTCAACAACAAACTCAAGATTGAAAAACACCAACAAATTCAACAACCTCAACATTGAAAAACAACCACAACCTCAACATTGAAAAACACCAACAAATTCAACAACAACCTCAACATTGAAAAACACCAACAAATTCAACAACAACCTCAACATTGAAAAACAACAACAACCTCAACATTGAAAAACACCAACAAATTCAACAACAACCTCAACATTGAAAAACAAAAAACTCAACATTGAAAAACACCAACAAATTCAACAACAACCTCAACGTTGAAAAACAACAACAACCTCAACATTGAAAAACACCAACAAATTCAACAACAACTTCAACATTGAAAAACACCAACAAATTCAACAACAACCTCAACATTGAAAAACAGCAACAACCTCAACATTCAAAAACACCAACAAATTCAACAACAACCTCAACATTGAAAAACAACAACAACCTCAACATTGAAAAACACCAACAAATTCAACAACAACCTCAACATTGAAAAACACCAACAAATTCAACAACAACCTCAGCATTGAAAAACAACAACAACCTCAACATTGAAAAGCACCAACAAATTCAGCAACAACCTCAACATTGAAAAACAACAACAACCTCGAAATTGAAAAACACCAACAAATTCAACAACAACTTCAACATTGAAAAACACCAACAAATTCAACAACAACCTCGACATTGAAAAACACCATCAAATTCAACAACAACCTCAACATTGAAAAACACCAACGACCTCAAAATTGAAAAAACACCAACAAATTCAACAACAACCTCAACATTGAAAAACACCAACAAATTCAACAACAACCTCAACATTGAAAAACACCAACAAACTCAACAACAACCTCAACATTGAAAAACAACAACAACCTCAACATTGAAAAACACCAACAAATTCAACAACAACCTCAACATTGAAGAACACCAACAAATTCAACAACAAACTCAAGATTGAAAAACACCAACAAATTCAACAACCTCAACATTGAAAAACAACCACAACCTCAACATTGAAAAACACCAACAAATTCAACAACAACCTCAACATTGAAAAACACCAACAAATTCAACAACAACCTCAACATTGAAAAACAACAACAACCTCAACATTGAAAAACACCAACAAATTCAACAACAACGTCAACATTGAAAAACAACAACAACCTCAACATTGAAAAACACCAACAAATTCAACAACAACCTCAACATTGAAGAACACCAACAAATTCAACAACAAACTCAAGATTGAAAAACACCAACAAATTCAACAACCTCAACATTGAAAAACAACAACAACCTCAACATTGAAAAACACCAACAAATTCAACAACAACCTCAACATTGAAAAACACCAACAAATTCAACAACAACCTCAACATTGAAAAACAACAACAACCTCAACATTGAAAAACACCAACAAATTCAACAACAACCTCAACATTGAAAAACAACTACAACCTCAACATTGAAAAACACCAACAAATTCAACAACAACCTCGAAATTGAAAAACACCAACAAATACAACAACAACCTCAACATTGAAAAACAACAACAACCTCAACATTGAAAAACACCAACAAATTCAACAACAACCTCAACATTGAAAATCAACAACAACCTCAACATTGCAAAACACCAGCAAATTCAACAACAACCTCAACATTTAAAAACACCAACAAATTCAACAAAAACCTCAACATTGAAAACACCAACAAATTCAACAACAACCTCAACATTAAAAAAGCCAACAAATTCAACAACAACCTCAACATTGAAAACAACAACCTCAACATTGAAAAACACCAAGAAATTCAACAAAAAATTCAACATTGAAAAACACCAACAAATTCAACAACAACCCCGACATTGAAAAACACCAACAAATTCAACAACAACCTCAACTTTGAAAAACAACAACAACCTCATCATGGAAAAACACCAACAAATTCAACAACAACCTCAACATTGAAAAACAACAACATCCTCAAAATTGAAAAACACCAACAAATTCAACAACAACCCCAACATTTAAAAACAACAACAACCTCAACATTGAAAACCACCAACAATTTCAACAACAACCTCAACATTGAAAAACACCAACAAATTCAACAACAACCTCAACATTGAAAAACACCAACAAACTCAACAACAACCTCAACATTGAAAAACAACAACAACCTCAACATTGAAAAACACCAACAAATTCAACAACAACCTCAACATTGAAAAACACCAACAAATTCAAAAACAACCTCAACATTGAAAAAGACCAACAACCTCAACATTGAAAAACACCAACAAATTCAACAACAACCTCAACATTGAAAAACAACAACAACCTCAACATTGAAAAACACCAACAAATTCAACAACAACCTCAACATTGAAAAACAAGAAACTCAACATTGAAAAACACCAACAAATTCAACAACAACCTCAACGTTGAAAAACAACAACAACCTCAACATTGAAAAACACCAACAAATTCAACAACAACCTCAACATTGAAAAACAACAACAAATTCAACAACAACCTCAACATTGAAAAACAACAACAACCTCAACATTGAAAAACACCAACAAATTCAACAACAACCTCAACATTGAAAAACACCAACAAATTCAACAACAACTTCAACATTGAAAAACACCAACAAATTCAACAACAAGCTCAACATTGAAAAACAACAACAACCTCAACATTCAAAAATACCAACAAATTCAACAACAACCTCAACATTGAAAAACAACAACAACCTCAACATTGAAAAACACCAACAAATTCAACAACAACCTCAACATTGAAAAACACCAACAAATTCAACAACAACCTCAGCATTGAAAAACAACAACAACCTCAACATTGAAAAGCACCAACAAATTCAGCAACAACCTCAACATTGAAAAACAACAACAACCTCGAAATTGAAAAACACCAACAAATTCAACAACAACTTCAACATTGAAAAACACCAACAAATTCAACAACAACCTCGACATTGAAAAACACCATCAAATTCAACAACAACCTCAACATTGAAAAACACCAACGACCTCAAAATTGAAAAAACACCAACAAATTCAACAACAACCTCAACAATTAAAAACAACAACAACCTCAACATTGAAAAACACCAACAAATTCAACAACAACCTCAACATTGAAAAACACCAACAAATTCAACAACAACCTCAACATTGAAAAACACCAACAAACTCAACAACAACCTCAACATTGAAAAACAACAACAACCTCAACATTGAAAAACACCAACAAATTCAACAACAACCTCAACATTGAAGAACACCAACAAATTCAACAACAAACTCAAGATTGAAAAACACCAACAAATTCAACAACCTCAACATTGAAAAACAACCACAACCTCAACATTGAAAAACACCAACAAATTCAACAACAACCTCAACATTGAAAAACACCAACAAATTCAACAACAACCTCAACATTGAAAAACAACAACAACCTCAACATTGAAAAACACCAACAAATTCAACAACAACCTCAACATTGAAAAACAAGAAACTCAACATTGAAAAACACCAACAAATTCAACAACAACCTCAACGTTGAAAAACAACAACAACCTCAACATTGAAAAACACCAACAAATTCAACAACAACTTCAACATTGAAAAACACCAACAAATTCAACAACAACCTCAACATTGAAAAACAGCAACAACCTCAACATTCAAAAACACCAACAAATTCAACAACAACCTCAACATTGAAAAACAACAACAACCTCAACATTGAAAAACACCAACAAATTCAACAACAACCTCAACATTGAAAAACACCAACAAATTCAACAACAACCTCAGCATTGAAAAACAACAACAACCTCAACATTGAAAAGCACCAACAAATTCAGCAACAACCTCAACATTGAAAAACAACAACAACCTCGAAATTGAAAAACACCAACAAATTCAACAACAACTTCAACATTGAAAAACACCAACAAATTCAACAACAACCTCGACATTGAAAAACACCATCAAATTCAACAACAACCTCAACATTGAAAAACACCAACGACCTCAAAATTGAAAAAACACCAACAAATTCAACAACAACCTCAACATTGAAAAACACCAACAAATTCAACAACAACCTCAACATTGAAAAACACCAACAAACTCAACAACAACCTCAACATTGAAAAACAACAACAACCTCAACATTGAAAAACACCAACAAATTCAACAACAACCTCAACATTGAAGAACACCAACAAATTCAACAACAAACTCAAGATTGAAAAACACCAACAAATTCAACAACCTCAACATTGAAAAACAACCACAACCTCAACATTGAAAAACACCAACAAATTCAACAACAACCTCAACATTGAAAAACACCAACAAATTCAACAACAACCTCAACATTGAAAAACAACAACAACCTCAACATTGAAAAACACCAACAAATTCAACAACAACGTCAACATTGAAAAACAACAACAACCTCAACATTGAAAAACACCAACAAATTCAACAACAACCTCAACATTGAAGAACACCAACAAATTCAACAACAAACTCAAGATTGAAAAACACCAACAAATTCAACAACCTCAACATTGAAAAACAACAACAACCTCAACATTGAAAAACACCAACAAATTCAACAACAACCTCAACATTGAAAAACACCAACAAATTCAACAACAACCTCAACATTGAAAAACAACAACAACCTCAACATTGAAAAACACCAACAAATTCAACAACAACCTCAACATTGAAAAACAACTACAACCTCAACATTGAAAAACACCAACAAATTCAACAACAACCTCGAAATTGAAAAACACCAACAAATACAACAACAACCTCAACATTGAAAAACAACAACAACCTCAACATTGAAAAACACCAACAAATTCAACAACAACCTCAACATTGAAAATCAACAACAACCTCAACATTGCAAAACACCAGCAAATTCAACAACAACCTCAACATTTAAAAACACCAACAAATTCAACAAAAACCTCAACATTGAAAACACCAACAAATTCAACAACAACCTCAACATTAAAAAAGCCAACAAATTCAACAACAACCTCAACATTGAAAACAACAACCTCAACATTGAAAAACACCAAGAAATTCAACAAAAAATTCAACATTGAAAAACACCAACAAATTCAACAACAACCCCGACATTGAAAAACACCAACAAATTCAACAACAACCTCAACTTTGAAAAACAACAACAACCTCATCATGGAAAAACACCAACAAATTCAACAACAACCTCAACATTGAAAAACAACAACATCCTCAAAATTGAAAAACACCAACAAATTCAACAACAACCCCAACATTTAAAAACAACAACAACCTCAACATTGAAAACCACCAACAATTTCAACAACAACCTCAACATTGAAAAACACCAACAAATTCAACAACAACCTCAACATTGAAAAACACCAACAAACTCAACAACAACCTCAACATTGAAAAACAACAACAACCTCAACATTGAAAAACACCAACAAATTCAACAACAACCTCAACATTGAAAAACACCAACAAATTCAACAACAACCTCAACATTGAAAAAGACCAACAACCTCAACATTGAAAAACACCAACAAATTCAACAACAACCTCAACATTGAAAAACAACAACAACCTCAACATTGAAAAACACCAACAAATTCAACAACAACCTCAACATTGAAAAACAAGAAACTCAACATTGAAAAACACCAACAAATTCAACAACAACCTCAACGTTGAAAAACAACAACAACCTCAACATTGAAAAACACCAACAAATTCAACAACAACTTCAACATTGAAAAACACCAACAAATTCAACAACAACCTCAACATTGAAAAACAACAACAACCTCAACATTCAAAAACACCAACAAATTCAACAACAACCTCAACATTGAAAAACAACAACAACCTCAACATTGAAAAACACCAACAAATTCAACAACAACCTCAACATTGAAAAACACCAACAAATTCAACAACAACCTCAACATTGAAAAACAACAACAACTTCAACATTGAAAAACACCAACAAATTCAACAACAACCTCAACATTGAAAAACAACAACAACCTCAACATTCAAAAACACCAACAAATTCAACAACAACCTCAACATTGAAAAACAACAACAACCTCAACATTGAAAAACACCAACAAATTCAACAACAACCTCAACATTGAAAAACACCAACAAATTCAACAACAACCTCAGCATTGAAAAACAACAACAACCTCAACATTGAAAAGCACCAACAAATTCAGCAACAACCTCAACAATTAAAAACAACAACAACCTCAACATTGAAAAACACCAACAAATTCAACAACAACCTCAACATTGAAAAACACCAACAAATTCAACAACAACCTCAACATTGAAAAACACCAACAAACTCAACAACAACCTCAACATTGAAAAACAACAACAACCTCAACATTGAAAAACACCAACAAATTCAACAACAACCTCAACATTGAAGAACACCAACAAATTCAACAACAAACTCAAGATTGAAAAACACCAACAAATTCAACAACCTCAACATTGAAAAACAACCACAACCTCAACATTGAAAAACACCAACAAATTCAACAACAACCTCAACATTGAAAAACACCAACAAATTCAACAACAACTTCAACATTGAAAAACAACAACAACCTCAACATTGAAAAACACCAACAAATTCAACAACAACCTCAACATTGAAAAACAACAACAAATTCAACAACAACCTCAACATTGAAAAACAACAACAACCTCAACATTGAAAAACACCAACAAATTCAACAACAACCTCAACATTGAAAAACACCAACAAATTCAACAACAACTTCAACATTGAAAAACACCAACAAATTCAACAACAACCTCAACATTGAAAAACAACAACAACCTCAACATTCAAAAATACCAACAAATTCAACAACAACCTCAACATTGAAAAACAACAACAACCTCAACATTGAAAAACACCAACAAATTCAACAACAACCTCAACATTGAAAAACACCAACAAATTCAACAACAACCTCAGCATTGAAAAACAACAACAACCTCAACATTGAAAAGCACCAACAAATTCAGCAACAACCTCAACATTGAAAAACAACAACAACCTCGAAATTGAAAAACACCAACAAATTCAACAACAACTTCAACATTGAAAAACACCAACAAATTCAACAACAACCTCGACATTGAAAAACACCATCAAATTCAACAACAACCTCAACATTGAAAAACACCAACGACCTCAAAATTGAAAAAACACCAACAAATTCAACAACAACCTCAACAATTAAAAACAACAACAACCTCAACATTGAAAAACACCAACAAATTCAACAACAACCTCAACATTGAAAAACACCAACAAATTCAACAACAACCTCAACATTGAAAAACACCAACAAACTCAACAACAACCTCAACATTGAAAAACAACAACAACCTCAACATTGAAAAACACCAACAAATTCAACAACAACCTCAACATTGAAGAACACCAACAAATTCAACAACAAACTCAAGATTGAAAAACACCAACAAATTCAACAACCTCAACATTGAAAAACAACCACAACCTCAACATTGAAAAACACCAACAAATTCAACAACAACCTCAACATTGAAAAACACCAACAAATTCAACAACAACCTCAACATTGAAAAACAACAACAACCTCAACATTGAAAAACACCAACAAATTCAACAACAACCTCAACATTGAAAAACAAGAAACTCAACATTGAAAAACACCAACAAATTCAACAACAACCTCAACGTTGAAAAACAACAACAACCTCAACATTGAAAAACACCAACAAATTCAACAACAACTTCAACATTGAAAAACACCAACAAATTCAACAACAACCTCAACATTGAAAAACAGCAACAACCTCAACATTCAAAAACACCAACAAATTCAACAACAACCTCAACATTGAAAAACAACAACAACCTCAACATTGAAAAACACCAACAAATTCAACAACAACCTCAACATTGAAAAACACCAACAAATTCAACAACAACCTCAGCATTGAAAAACAACAACAACCTCAACATTGAAAAGCACCAACAAATTCAGCAACAACCTCAACATTGAAAAACAACAACAACCTCGAAATTGAAAAACACCAACAAATTCAACAACAACTTCAACATTGAAAAACACCAACAAATTCAACAACAACCTCGACATTGAAAAACACCATCAAATTCAACAACAACCTCAACATTGAAAAACACCAACGACCTCAAAATTGAAAAAACACCAACAAATTCAACAACAACCTCAACATTGAAAAACACCAACAAATTCAACAACAACCTCAACATTGAAAAACACCAACAAACTCAACAACAACCTCAACATTGAAAAACAACAACAACCTCAACATTGAAAAACACCAACAAATTCAACAACAACCTCAACATTGAAGAACACCAACAAATTCAACAACAAACTCAAGATTGAAAAACACCAACAAATTCAACAACCTCAACATTGAAAAACAACCACAACCTCAACATTGAAAAACACCAACAAATTCAACAACAACCTCAACATTGAAAAACACCAACAAATTCAACAACAACCTCAACATTGAAAAACAACAACAACCTCAACATTGAAAAACACCAACAAATTCAACAACAACGTCAACATTGAAAAACAACAACAACCTCAACATTGAAAAACACCAACAAATTCAACAACAACCTCAACATTGAAGAACACCAACAAATTCAACAACAAACTCAAGATTGAAAAACACCAACAAATTCAACAACCTCAACATTGAAAAACAACAACAACCTCAACATTGAAAAACACCAACAAATTCAACAACAACCTCAACATTGAAAAACACCAACAAATTCAACAACAACCTCAACATTGAAAAACAACAACAACCTCAACATTGAAAAACACCAACAAATTCAACAACAACCTCAACATTGAAAATCAACAACAACCTCAACATTGCAAAACACCAGCAAATTCAACAACAACCTCAACATTTAAAAACACCAACAAATTCAACAAAAACCTCAACATTGAAAACACCAACAAATTCAACAACAACCTCAACATTAAAAAAGCCAACAAATTCAACAACAACCTCAACATTGAAAACAACAACCTCAACATTGAAAAACACCAACAAATTCAACAAAAAATTCAACATTGAAAAACACCAACAAATTCAACAACAACCCCGACATTGAAAAACACCAACAAATTCAACAACAACCTCAACTTTGAAAAACAACAACAACCTCATCATGGAAAAACACCAACAAATTCAACAACAACCTCAACATTGAAAAACAACAACATCCTCAAAATTGAAAAACACCAACAAATTCAACAACAACCCCAACATTTAAAAACAACAACAACCTCAACATTGAAAACCACCAACAATTTCAACAACAACCTCAACATTGAAAAACACCAACAAATTCAACAACAACCTCAACATTGAAAAACACCAACAAACTCAACAACAACCTCAACATTGAAAAACAACAACAACCTCAACATTGAAAAACACCAACAAATTCAACAACAACCTCAACATTGAAAAACACCAACAAATTCAACAACAACCTCAACATTGAAAAAGACCAACAACCTCAACATTGAAAAACACCAACAAATTCAACAACAACCTCAACATTGAAAAACAACAACAACCTCAACATTGAAAAACACCAACAAATTCAACAACAACCTCAACATTGAAAAACAAGAAACTCAACATTGAAAAACACCAACAAATTCAACAACAACCTCAACGTTGAAAAACAACAACAACCTCAACATTGAAAAACACCAACAAATTCAACAACAACTTCAACATTGAAAAACACCAACAAATTCAACAACAACCTCAACATTGAAAAACAACAACAACCTCAACATTCAAAAACACCAACAAATTCAACAACAACCTCAACATTGAAAAACAACAACAACCTCAACATTGAAAAACACCAACAAATTCAACAACAACCTCAACATTGAAAAACACCAACAAATTCAACAACAACCTCAGCATTGAAAAACAACAACAACCTCAACATTGAAAAGCACCAACAAATTCAGCAACAACCTCAACATTGAAAAACAACAACAACCTCGAAATTGAAAAACACCAACAAATTCAACAACAACTTCAACATTGAAAAACACCAACAAATTCAACAACAACCTCGACATTGAAAAACACCATCAAATTCAGCAACAACCTCAACATTGAAAAACACCAACGACCTCAAAATTGAAAAAACACCAACAAATTCAACAACAACCTCAACAATTAAAAACAACAACAACCTCAACATTGAAAAACACCAACAAATTCAACAACAACCTCAACATTGAAAAACACCAACAAATTCAACAACAACCTCAACATTGAAAAACACCAACAAACTCAACAACAACCTCAACATTGAAAAACAACAACAACCTCAACATTGAAAAACACCAACAAATTCAACAACAACCTCAACATTGAAGAACACCAACAAATTCAACAACAAACTCAAGATTGAAAAACACCAACAAATTCAACAACCTCAACATTGAAAAACAACCACAACCTCAACATTGAAAAACACCAACAAATTCAACAACAACCTCAACATTGAAAAGCACCAACAAATTCAACAACAACCTCAACATTGAAAAACAACAACAACCTCAACATTGAAAAACACCAACAAATTCAACAACAACCTCAACATTGAAAAACAACAACAAATTCAACAACAACCTCAAAATTGAAAAACAACAACAACCTCAACATTGAAAAACACCAACAAATTCAACAACAACCTCAACATTGAAAAACACCAACAAATTCAACAACAACTTCAACATTGAAAAACACCAACAAATTCAACAACAACCTCAACATTGAAAAACAACAACAACCTCAACATTCAAAAATACCAACAAATTCAACAACAACCTCAACATTGAAAAACAAGAAACTCAACATTGAAAAACACCAACAAATTCAACAACAACCTCAACGTTGAAAAACAACAACAACCTCAACATTGAAAAACACCAACAAATTCAACAACAACTTCAACATTGAAAAACACCAACAAATTCAACAACAACCTCAACATTGAAAAACAACAACAACCTCAACATTCAAAAACACCAACAAATTCAACAACAACCTCAACATTGAAAAACAACAACAACCTCAACATTGAAAAACACCAACAAATTCAACAACAACCTCAACATTGAAAAACACCAACAAATTCAACAACAACCTCAGCATTGAAAAACAACAACAACCTCAACATTGAAAAGCACCAACAAATTCAGCAACAACCTCAACATTGAAAAACAACAACAACCTCGAAATTGAAAAACACCAACAAATTCAACAACAACTTCAACATTGAAAAACACCAACAAATTCAACAACAACCTCGACATTGAAAAACACCATCAAATTCAACAACAACCTCAACATTGAAAAACACCAACGACCTCAAAATTGAAAAAACACCAACAAATTCAACAACAACCTCAACATTGAAAAACACCAACAAATTCAACAACAACCTCAACATTGAAAAACACCAACAAACTCAACAACAACCTCAACATTGAAAAACAACAACAACCTCAACATTGAAAAACACCAACAAATTCAACAACAACCTCAACATTGAAGAACACCAACAAATTCAACAACAAACTCAAGATTGAAAAACACCAACAAATTCAACAACCTCAACATTGAAAAACAACAACAACCTCAACATTGAAAAACACCAACAAATTCAACAACAACCTCAACATTGAAAAACAACAACAAATTCAACAACAACCTCAAAATTGAAAAACAACAACAACCTCAACATTGAAAAACACCAACAAATTCAACAACAACCTCAACATTGAAAAACACCAACAAATTCAACAACAACTTCAACATTGAAAAACACCAACAAATTCAACAACAACCTCAACATTGAAAAACAACAACAACCTCAACATTCAAAAATACCAACAAATTCAACAACAACCTCAACATTGAAAAACAACAACAACCTCAACATTGAAAAACACCAACAAATTCAACAACAACCTCAACATTGAAAAGCACCAACAAATTCAGCAACAACCTCAACATTGAAAAACAACAACAACCTCGAAATTGAAAAACACCAACAAATTCAACAACAACTTCAACATTGAAAAACACCAACAAATTCAACAACAACCTCGACATTGAAAAACACCAACAAATTCAACAACAACCTCAACATTGAAAAACACCAACGACCTCAAAATTGAAAAAACACCAACAAATTCAACAACAACCTCAACAATTAAAAACAACAACAACCTCAACATTGAAAAACACCAACAAATTCAACAACAACCTCAACATTGAAAAACACCAACAAATTCAACAACAACATCAACATTGAAAAACACCAACAAACTCAACAACAACCTCAACATTGAAAAACAACAACAACCTCAACATTGAAAAACACCAACAAATTCAACAACAACCTCAACATTGAAGAACACCAACAAATTCAACAACAAACTCAAGATTGAAAAACACCAACAAATTCAACAACCTCAACATTGAAAAACAACCACAACCTCAACATTGAAAAACACCAACAAATTCAACAACAACCTCAACATTGAAAAACACCAACAAATTCAACAACAACCTCAACATTGAAAAACAACAACAACCTCAACATTGAAAAACACCAACAAATTCAACAACAACCTCAACATTGAAAAACAAGAAACTCAACATTGAAAAACACCAACAAATTCAACAACAACCTCAACGTTGAAAAACAACAACAACCTCAACATTGAAAAACACCAACAAATTCAACAACAACTTCAACATTGAAAAACACCAACAAATTCAACAACAACCTCAACATTGAAAAACAACAACAACCTCAACATTCAAAAACACCAACAAATTCAACAACAACCTCAACACTGAAAAACAACAACAACCTCAACATTGAAAAACACCAACAAATTCAACAACAACCTCAACATTGAAAAACACCAACAAATTCAACAACAACCTCAGCATTGAAAAACAACAACAACCTCAACATTGAAAAGCACCAACAAATTCAGCAACAACCTCAACATTGAAAAACAACAACAACCTCGAAATTGAAAAACACCAACAAATTCAACAACAACTTCAACATTGAAAAACACCAACAAATTCAACAACAACCTCGACATTGAAAAACACCATCAAATTCAACAACAACCTCAACATTGAAAAACACCAACGACCTCAAAATTGAAAAAACACCAACAAGTTCAACAACAACCTCAACATTGAAAAACACCAACAAATTCAACAACAACCTCAACATTGAAAAACACCAACAAACTCAACAACAACCTCAACATTGAAAAACAACAACAACCTCAACATTGAAAAACACCAACAAATTCAACAACAACCTCAACATTGAAGAACACCAACAAATTCAACAACAAACTCAAGATTGAAAAACACCAACAAATTCAACAACCTCAACATTGAAAAACAACCACAACCTCAACATTGAAAAACACCAACAAATTCAACAACAACCTCAACATTGAAAAACACCAACAAATTCAACAACAACCTCAACATTGAAAAACAACAACAACCTCAACATTGAAAAACACCAACAAATTCAACAACAACCTCAACATTGAAAAACAACAACAAATTCAACAACAACCTCAACATTGAAAAACAACAACAACCTCAACATTGAAAAACACCAACAAATTCAACAACAACCTCAACATTGAAAAACACCAACAAATTCAACAACAACTTCAACATTGAAAAACACCAACAAATTCAACAACAACCTCAACATTGAAAAACAACAACAACCTCAACATTCAAAAATACCAACAAATTCAACAACAACCTCAACATTGAAAAACAACAACAACCTCAACATTGAAAAACACCAACAAATTCAACAACAACCTCAACATTGAAAAACACCAACAAATTCAACAACAACCTCAGCATTGAAAAACAACAACAACCTCAACATCGAAAAGCACCAACAAATTCAGCAACAACCTCAACATTGAAAAACAACAACAACCTCGAAATTGAAAAACACCAACAAATTCAACAACAACTTCAACATTGAAAAACACCAACAAATTCAACAACAACCTCGACATTGAAAAACACCATCAAATTCAACAACAACCTCAACATTGAAAAACACCAACGACCTCAAAATTGAAAAAACACCAACAAATTCAACAACAACCTCAACAATTAAAAACAACAACAACCTCAACATTGAAAAACACCAACAAATTCAACAACAACCTCAACATTGAAAAACACCAACAAATTCAACAACAACCTCAACATTGAAAAACACCAACAAACTCAACAACAACCTCAACATTGAAAAACAACAACAACCTCAACATTGAAAAACACCAACAAATTCAACAACAACCTCAACATTGAAGAACACCAACAAATTCAACAACAAACTCAAGATTGAAAAACACCAACAAATTCAACAACCTCAACATTGAAAAACAACCACAACCTCAACATTGAAAAACACCAACAAATTCAACAACAACCTCAACATTGAAAAACACCAACAAATTCAACAACAACCTCAACATTGAAAAACAACAACAACCTCAACATTGAAAAACACCAACAAATTCAACAACAACCTCAACATTGAAAAACAACAACAAATTCAACAACAACCTCAACATTGAAAAACAACAACAACCTCAACATTGAAAAACACCAACAAATTCAACAACAACCTCAACATTGAAAAACACCAACAAATTCAACAACAACCTCAACATTGAAAAACACCAACAAATTCAACAACAACCTCAACATTGAAAAACAACAACAACCTCAACATTGAAAAACACCAACAAATTCAACAACAACCTCAACATTGAAAAACAACAACAAATTCAACAACAACCTCAACATTGAAAAACAACAACAACCTCAACATTGAAAAACACCAACAAATTCAACAACAACCTCAACATTGAAAAACACCAACAAATTCAACAACAACTTCAACATTGAAAAACACCAACAAATTCAACAACAACCTCAACATTGAAAAACACCAACAAATTCAACAACAACCTCAACATTGAAAAACAACAACAACCTCAACATTGAAAAACACCAACAAATTCAACAACAACCTCAACATTGAAAAACACCAACAAATTCAACAACAACCTCAACATTGAAAAACAACAACAACCTCAACATTGAAAAACACCAACAAATTCAACAACAACGTCAACATTGAAAAACAACAACAACCTCAACATTGAAAAACACCAACAAATTCAACAACAACCTCAACATTGAAGAACACCAACAAATTCAACAACAAACTCAAGATTGAAAAACACCAACAAATTCAACAACCTCAACATTGAAAAACAACAACAACCTCAACATTGAAAAACACCAACAAATTCAACAACAACCTCAACATTGAAAAACACCAACAAATTCAACAACAACCTCAACATTGAAAAACAACAACAACCTCAACATTGAAAAACACCAACAAATTCAACAACAACCTCAACATTGAAAAACAACTACAACCTCAACATTGAAAAACACCAACAAATTCAACAACAACCTCGAAATTGAAAAACACCAACAAATACAACAACAACCTCAACATTGAAAAACAACAACAACCTCAACATTGAAAAACACCAACAAATTCAACAACAACCTCAACATTGAAAATCAACAACAACCTCAACATTGCAAAACACCAGCAAATTCAACAACAACCTCAACATTTAAAAACACCAACAAATTCAACAAAAACCTCAACATTGAAAACACCAACAAATTCAACAACAACCTCAACATTAAAAAAGCCAACAAATTCAACAACAACCTCAACATTGAAAACAACAACCTCAACATTGAAAAACACCAACAAATTCAACAAAAAATTCAACATTGAAAAACACCAACAAATTCAACAACAACCCCGACATTGAAAAACACCAACAAATTCAACAACAACCTCAACTTTGAAAAACAACAACAACCTCATCATGGAAAAACACCAACAAATTCAACAACAACCTCAACATTGAAAAACAACAACATCCTCAAAATTGAAAAACACCAACAAATTCAACAACAACCCCAACATTTAAAAACAACAACAACCTCAACATTGAAAACCACCAACAATTTCAACAACAACCTCAACATTGAAAAACACCAACAAATTCAACAACAACCTCAACATTGAAAAACACCAACAAACTCAACAACAACCTCAACATTGAAAAACAACAACAACCTCAACATTGAAAAACACCAACAAATTCAACAACAACCTCAACATTGAAAAACACCAACAAATTCAACAAGAACCTCAACATTGAAAAAGACCAACAACCTCAACATTGAAAAACACCAACAAATTCAACAACAACCTCAACATTGAAAAACAACAACAACCTCAACATTGAAAAACACCAACAAATTCAACAACAACCTCAACATTGAAAAACAAGAAACTCAACATTGAAAAACACCAACAAATTCAACAACAACCTCAACGTTGAAAAACAACAACAACCTCAACATTGAAAAACACCAACAAATTCAACAACAACTTCAACATTGAAAAACACCAACAAATTCAACAACAACCTCAACATTGAAAAACAACAACAACCTCAACATTCAAAAACACCAACAAATTCAACAACAACCTCAACATTGAAAAACAACAACAACCTCAACATTGAAAAACACCAACAAATTCAACAACAACCTCAACATTGAAAAACACCAACAAATTCAACAACAACCTCAGCATTGAAAAACAACAACAACCTCAACATTGAAAAGCACCAACAAATTCAGCAACAACCTCAACATTGAAAAACAACAACAACCTCGAAATTGAAAAACACCAACAAATTCAACAACAACTTCAACATTGAAAAACACCAACAAATTCAACAACAACCTCGACATTGAAAAACACCATCAAATTCAACAACAACCTCAACATTGAAAAACACCAACGACCTCAAAATTGAAAAAACACCAACAAATTCAACAACAACCTCAACAATTAAAAACAACAACAACCTCAACATTGAAAAACACCAACAAATTCAACAACAACCTCAACATTGAAAAACACCAACAAATTCAACAACAACCTCAACATTGAAAAACACCAACAAACTCAACAACAACCTCAACATTGAAAAACAACAACAACCTCAACATTGAAAAACACCAACAAATTCAACAACAACCTCAACATTGAAGAACACCAACAAATTCAACAACAAACTCAAGATTGAAAAACACCAACAAATTCAACAACCTCAACATTGAAAAACAACCACAACCTCAACATTGAAAAACACCAACAAATTCAACAACAACCTCAACATTGAAAAGCACCAACAAATTCAACAACAACCTCAACATTGAAAAACAACAACAACCTCAACATTGAAAAACACCAACAAATTCAACAACAACCTCAACATTGAAAAACAACAACAAATTCAACAACAACCTCAAAATTGAAAAACAACAACAACCTCAACATTGAAAAACACCAACAAATTCAACAACAACCTCAACATTGAAAAACACCAACAAATTCAACAACAACTTCAACATTGAAAAACACCAACAAATTCAACAACAACCTCAACATTGAAAAACAACAACAACCTCAACATTCAAAAATACCAACAAATTCAACAACAACCTCAACATTGAAAAACAAGAAACTCAACATTGAAAAACACCAACAAATTCAACAACAACCTCAACGTTGAAAAACAACAACAACCTCAACATTGAAAAACACCAACAAATTCAACAACAACTTCAACATTGAAAAACACCAACAAATTCAACAACAACCTCAACATTGAAAAACAACAACAACCTCAACATTCAAAAACACCAACAAATTCAACAACAACCTCAACATTGAAAAACAACAACAACCTCAACATTGAAAAACACCAACAAATTCAACAACAACCTCAACATTGAAAAACACCAACAAATTCAACAACAACCTCAGCATTGAAAAACAACAACAACCTCAACATTGAAAAGCACCAACAAATTCAGCAACAACCTCAACATTGAAAAACAACAACAACCTCGAAATTGAAAAACACCAACAAATTCAACAACAACTTCAACATTGAAAAACACCAACAAATTCAACAACAACCTCGACATTGAAAAACACCATCAAATTCAACAACAACCTCAACATTGAAAAACACCAACGACCTCAAAATTGAAAAAACACCAACAAATTCAACAACAACCTCAACATTGAAAAACACCAACAAATTCAACAACAACCTCAACATTGAAAAACACCAACAAACTCAACAACAACCTCAACATTGAAAAACAACAACAACCTCAACATTGAAAAACACCAACAAATTCAACAACAACCTCAACATTGAAGAACACCAACAAATTCAACAACAAACTCAAGATTGAAAAACACCAACAAATTCAACAACCTCAACATTGAAAAACAACAACAACCTCAACATTGAAAAACACCAACAAATTCAACAACAACCTCAACATTGAAAAACAACAACAAATTCAACAACAACCTCAAAATTGAAAAACAACAACAACCTCAACATTGAAAAACACCAACAAATTCAACAACAACCTCAACATTGAAAAACACCAACAAATTCAACAACAACTTCAACATTGAAAAACACCAACAAATTCAACAACAACCTCAACATTGAAAAACAACAACAACCTCAACATTCAAAAATACCAACAAATTCAACAACAACCTCAACATTGAAAAACAACAACAACCTCAACATTGAAAAACACCAACAAATTCAACAACAACCTCAACATTGAAAAGCACCAACAAATTCAGCAACAACCTCAACATTGAAAAACAACAACAACCTCGAAATTGAAAAACACCAACAAATTCAACAACAACTTCAACATTGAAAAACACCAACAAATTCAACAACAACCTCGACATTGAAAAACACCAACAAATTCAACAACAACCTCAACATTGAAAAACACCAACGACCTCAAAATTGAAAAAACACCAACAAATTCAACAACAACCTCAACAATTAAAAACAACAACAACCTCAACATTGAAAAACACCAACAAATTCAACAACAACCTCAACATTGAAAAACACCAACAAATTCAACAACAACATCAACATTGAAAAACACCAACAAACTCAACAACAACCTCAACATTGAAAAACAACAACAACCTCAACATTGAAAAACACCAACAAATTCAACAACAACCTCAACATTGAAGAACACCAACAAATTCAACAACAAACTCAAGATTGAAAAACACCAACAAATTCAACAACCTCAACATTGAAAAACAACCACAACCTCAACATTGAAAAACACCAACAAATTCAACAACAACCTCAACATTGAAAAACACCAACAAATTCAACAACAACCTCAACATTGAAAAACAACAACAACCTCAACATTGAAAAACACCAACAAATTCAACAACAACCTCAACATTGAAAAACAAGAAACTCAACATTGAAAAACACCAACAAATTCAACAACAACCTCAACGTTGAAAAACAACAACAACCTCAACATTGAAAAACACCAACAAATTCAACAACAACTTCAACATTGAAAAACACCAACAAATTCAACAACAACCTCAACATTGAAAAACAACAACAACCTCAACATTCAAAAACACCAACAAATTCAACAACAACCTCAACACTGAAAAACAACAACAACCTCAACATTGAAAAACACCAACAAATTCAACAACAACCTCAACATTGAAAAACACCAACAAATTCAACAACAACCTCAGCATTGAAAAACAACAACAACCTCAACATTGAAAAGCACCAACAAATTCAGCAACAACCTCAACATTGAAAAACAACAACAACCTCGAAATTGAAAAACACCAACAAATTCAACAACAACTTCAACATTGAAAAACACCAACAAATTCAACAACAACCTCGACATTGAAAAACACCATCAAATTCAACAACAACCTCAACATTGAAAAACACCAACGACCTCAAAATTGAAAAAACACCAACAAGTTCAACAACAACCTCAACATTGAAAAACACCAACAAATTCAACAACAACCTCAACATTGAAAAACACCAACAAACTCAACAACAACCTCAACATTGAAAAACAACAACAACCTCAACATTGAAAAACACCAACAAATTCAACAACAACCTCAACATTGAAGAACACCAACAAATTCAACAACAAACTCAAGATTGAAAAACACCAACAAATTCAACAACCTCAACATTGAAAAACAACCACAACCTCAACATTGAAAAACACCAACAAATTCAACAACAACCTCAACATTGAAAAACACCAACAAATTCAACAACAACCTCAACATTGAAAAACAACAACAACCTCAACATTGAAAAACACCAACAAATTCAACAACAACCTCAACATTGAAAAACAACAACAAATTCAACAACAACCTCAACATTGAAAAACAACAACAACCTCAACATTGAAAAACACCAACAAATTCAACAACAACCTCAACATTGAAAAACACCAACAAATTCAACAACAACTTCAACATTGAAAAACACCAACAAATTCAACAACAACCTCAACATTGAAAAACAACAACAACCTCAACATTCAAAAATACCAACAAATTCAACAACAACCTCAACATTGAAAAACAACAACAACCTCAACATTGAAAAACACCAACAAATTCAACAACAACCTCAACATTGAAAAACACCAACAAATTCAACAACAACCTCAGCATTGAAAAACAACAACAACCTCAACATCGAAAAGCACCAACAAATTCAGCAACAACCTCAACATTGAAAAACAACAACAACCTCGAAATTGAAAAACACCAACAAATTCAACAACAACTTCAACATTGAAAAACACCAACAAATTCAACAACAACCTCGACATTGAAAAACACCATCAAATTAAACAACAACCTCAACATTGAAAAACACCAACGACCTCAAAATTGAAAAAACACCAACAAATTCAACAACAACCTCAACAATTAAAAACAACAACAACCTCAACATTGAAAAACACCAACAAATTCAACAACAACCTCAACATTGAAAAACACCAACAAATTCAACAACAACCTCAACATTGAAAAACACCAACAAACTCAACAACAACCTCAACATTGAAAAACAACAACAACCTCAACATTGAAAAACACCAACAAATTCAACAACAACCTCAACATTGAAGAACACCAACAAATTCAACAACAAACTCAAGATTGAAAAACACCAACAAATTCAACAACCTCAACATTGAAAAACAACCACAACCTCAACATTGAAAAACACCAACAAATTCAACAACAACCTCAACATTGAAAAACACCAACAAATTCAACAACAACCTCAACATTGAAAAACAACAACAACCTCAACATTGAAAAACACCAACAAATTCAACAACAACCTCAACATTGAAAAACAACAACAAATTCAACAACAACCTCAACATTGAAAAACAACAACAACCTCAACATTGAAAAACACCAACAAATTCAACAACAACCTCAACATTGAAAAACACCAACAAATTCAACAACAACCTCAACATTAAAAAACACCAACAAATTCAACAACAACTTCAACATTGAAAAACACCAACAAATTCAACAACAACCTCAACATTGAAAAACAACAACAACCTCAACATTCAAAAATACCAACAAATTCAACAACAACCTCAACATTGAAAAACAACAACAACCTCAACATTGAAAAACACCAACAAATTCAACAACAACCTCAACATTGAAAAACACCAACAAATTCAACAACAACCTCAGCATTGAAAAACAACAACAACCTCAACATTGAAAAGCACCAACAAATTCAGCAACAACCTCAACATTGAAAAACAACAACAACCTCGAAATTGAAAAACACCAACAAATTCAACAACAACTTCAACATTGAAAAACACCAACAAATTCAACAACAACCTCGACATTGAAAAACACCATCAAATTCAACAACAACCTCAACATTGAAAAACACCAACGACCTCAAAATTGAAAAAACACCAACAAATTCAACAACAACCTCAACAATTAAAAACAACAACAACCTCAACATTGAAAAACACCAACAAATTCAACAACAACCTCAACATTGAAAAACACCAACAAATTCAACAACAACCTCAACATTGAAAAACACCAACAAACTCAACAACAACCTCAACATTGAAAAACAACAACAACCTCAACATTGAAAAACACCAACAAATTCAACAACAACCTCAACATTGAAGAACACCAACAAATTCAACAACAAACTCAAGATTGAAAAACACCAACAAATTCAACAACCTCAACATTGAAAAACAACCACAACCTCAACATTGAAAAACACCAACAAATTCAACAACAACCTCAACATTGAAAAACACCAACAAATTCAACAACAACCTCAACATTGAAAAACAACAACAACCTCAACATTGAAAAACACCAACAAATTCAACAACAACCTCAACATTGAAAAACAAGAAACTCAACATTGAAAAACACCAACAAATTCAACAACAACCTCAACGTTGAAAAACAACAACAACCTCAACATTGAAAAACACCAACAAATTCAAAAACAACTTCAACATTGAAAAACACCAACAAATTCAACAACAACCTCAACATTGAAAAACAACAACAACCTCAACATTCAAAAACACCAACAAATTCAACAACAACCTCAACATTGAAAAACAACAACAACCTCAACATTGAAAAACACCAACAAATTCAACAACAACCTCAACATTGAAAAACACCAACAAATTCAACAACAACCTCAGCATTGAAAAACAACAACAACCTCAACATTGAAAAGCACCAACAAATTCAGCAACAACCTCAACATTGAAAAACAACAACAACCTCGAAATTGAAAAACACCAACAAATTCAACAACAACTTCAACATTGAAAAACACCAACAAATTCAACAACAAACTCAAGATTGAAAAACACCAACAAATTCAACAACCTCAACATTGAAAAACAACCACAACCTCAACATTGAAAAACACCAACAAATTCAACAACAACCTCAACATTGAAAAACACCAACAAATTCAACAACAACCTCAACATTGAAAAACAACAACAACCTCAACATTGAAAAACACCAACAAATTCAACAACAACCTCAACATTGAAAAACAACAACAAATTCAACAACAACCTCAACATAGAAAAACAACAACAACCTCAACATTGAAAAACACCAACAAATTCAACAACAACCTCAACATTGAAAAACACCAACAAATTCAACAACAACCTCGAAATTGAAAAACACCAACAAATACAACAACAACCTCAACATTGAAAAACACCAACAAACTCAACAACAACCTCAACATTGAAAAACAACAACAACCTCAACATTGAAAAACACCAACAAATTCAACAACAACCTCAACATTGAAGAACACCAACAAATTCAACAACAAACTCAAGATTGAAAAACACCAACAAATTCAACAACCTCAACATTGAAAAACAACCACAACCTCAACATTGAAAAACACCAACAAATTCAACAACAACCTCAACATTGAAAAACACCAACAAATTCAACAACAACCTCAACATTGAAAAACAACAACAACCTCAACATTGAAAAACACCAACAAATTCAACAACAACCTCAACATTGAAAAACAAGAAACTCAACATTGAAAAACACCAACAAATTCAACAACAACCTCAACGTTGAAAAACAACAACAACCTCAACATTGAAAAACACCAACAAATTCAAAAACAACTTCAACATTGAAAAACACCAACAAATTCAACAACAACCTCAACATTGAAAAACAACAACAACCTCAACATTCAAAAACACCAACAAATTCAACAACAACCTCAACATTGAAAAACAACAACAACCTCAACATTGAAAAACACCAACAAATTCAACAACAACCTCAACATTGAAAAACACCAACAAATTCAACAACAACCTCAGCATTGAAAAACAACAACAACCTCAACATTGAAAAGCACCAACAAATTCAGCAACAACCTCAACATTGAAAAACAACAACAACCTCGAAATTGAAAAACACCAACAAATTCAACAACAACTTCAACATTGAAAAACACCAACAAATTCAACAACAAACTCAAGATTGAAAAACACCAACAAATTCAACAACCTCAACATTGAAAAACAACCACAACCTCAACATTGAAAAACACCAACAAATTCAACAACAACCTCAGCATTGAAAAACACCAACAAATTCAACAACAACCTCAACATTGAAAAACAACAACAACCTCAACATTGAAAAACACCAACAAATTCAACAACAACCTCAACATTGAAAAACAACAACAAATTCAACAACAACCTCAACATAGAAAAACAACAACAACCTCAACATTGAAAAACACCAACAAATTCAACAACAACCTCAACATTGAAAAACACCAACAAATTCAACAACAACCTCGAAATTGAAAAACACCAACAAATACAACAACAACCTCAACATTGAAAAACAACAACAATCTCAACATTCAAAAACACCAACAAATTCAACAACAACCTCAACATTGAAAATCAACAACAACTTCAACATTGCAAAACACCAGCAAATTCAACAACAACCTCAACATTTAAAAACACCAACAAATTCAACAACAACCTCAACATTGAAAATCAACAACAACTTCAACATTGCAAAACACCAGCAAATTCAACAACAACCTCAACATTTAAAAACACCAACAAATTCAACAACAACCTCAACATTGAAAAACACCAACAAATTCAACAACAACCTCAACATTGAAAAACAGCAACAACCTCAACATTGAAAACCACCAACAAATTTAACAACAACTTCAACATTGAAAAACACCAACAAATTCAACAACAATCTCGACATTGAAAAACACCATCAAATTCAACAACAACCTCAACATTGAAAAACACCAACAAATTCAACAACAACCTCAGCATTGAAAAACAACAACAACCTCAACATTGAAAAACACCAACAAATTCAGCAACAACCTCAACATTGAAAAACAACAACAACCTCGAAATTGAAAAACACCAACAAATTCAACAACAACTTCAACATTGAAAAACACCAACAAATTCAACAACAACCTCAACATTGAAAAACACCAACAAATTCAACAACAACCTCAACATTGAAAAACACCAACAAACTAAACAACAACCTCAACATTGAAAAACACCAACAAATTCAACAACAACCTCAACATTGAAAAACAACAACAACCTCAACATTGAAAAACACCAACAAATTCAACAACAACCTCAACATTGAAAAACAACAACAAATTCAACAACAACCTCAACATTGAAAAACAACAACAACCTCAACATTGAAAAACACCAACAAATTCAACAACAACCTCAACATTGAAAAACACCAACAAATTCAACAACAACTTCAACATTGAAAAACACCAACAAATTCAACAACAACCTCAACATTGAAAAACAACAACAACCTCAACATTCAAAAATAACAACAAATTCAACAACAACCTCAACATTGAAAAACAACAACAACCTCAACATTGAAAAACACCAACAAATTCAACAACAACCTCAACATTGAAAAACACCAACAAATTCAACAACAACCTCAGCATTGAAAAACAACAACAACCTCAACATTGAAAAGCACCAACAAATTCAGCAACAACCTCAACATTGAAAAACAACAACAACCTCGAAATTGAAAAACACCAACAAATTCAACAACAACTTCAACATTGAAAAACACCAACAAATTCAACAACAACCTCGACATCGAAAAACACCATCAAATTCAACAACAACCTCAACATTGAAAAACACCAACGACCTCAAAATTGAAAAAACACCAACAAATTCAACAACAACCTCAACAATTAAAAACAACAACAACCTCAACATTGAAAAACACCAACAAATTCAACAACAACCTCAACATTGAAAAACACCAACAAATTCAACAACAACCTCAACATTGAAAAACACCAACAAACTCAACAACAACCTCAACATTGAAAAACAACAACAACCTCAACATTGAAAAACACCAACAAATTCAACAACAACCTCAACATTGAAGAACACCAACAAATTCAACAACAAACTCAAGATTGAAAAACACCAACAAATTCAACAACCTCAACATTGAAAAACAACCACAACCTCAACATTGAAAAACACCAACAAATTCAACAACAACCTCAACATTGAAAAACACCAACAAATTCAACAACAACCTCAACATTGAAAAACAACAACAACCTCAACATTGAAAAACACCAACAAATTCAACAACAACCTCAACATTGAAAAACAACAACAAATTCAACAACAACCTCAACATTGAAAAACAACAACAACCTCAACATTGAAAAACACCAACAAATTCAACAACAACCTCAACATTGAAAAACACCAACAAATTCAACAACAACCTCAACATTGAAAAACACCAACAAATTCAACAACAACTTCAACATTGAAAAACACCAACAAATTCAACAACAACCTCAACATTGAAAAACAACAACAACCTCAACATTCAAAAATACCAACAAATTCAACAACAACCTCAACATTGAAAAACAACAACAACCTCAACATTGAAAAACACCAACAAATTCAACAACAACCTCAACATTGAAAAACACCAACAAATTCAACAACAACCTCAGCATTGAAAAACAACAACAACCTCAACATTGAAAAGCACCAACAAATTCAGCAACAACCTCAACATTGAAAAACAACAACAACCTCGAAATTGAAAAACACCAACAAATTCAACAACAACTTCAACATTGAAAAACACCAACAAATTCAACAACAACCTCGACATTGAAAAACACCATCAAATTCAACAACAACCTCAACATTGAAAAACACCAACGACCTCAAAATTGAAAAAACACCAACAAATTCAACAACAACCTCAACAATTAAAAACAACAACAACCTCAACATTGAAAAACACCAACAAATTCAACAACAACCTCAACATTGAAAAACACCAACAAATTCAACAACAACCTCAACATTGAAAAACACCAACAAACTCAACAACAACCTCAACATTGAAAAACAACAACAACCTCAACATTGAAAAACACCAACAAATTCAACAACAACCTCAACATTGAAGAACACCAACAAATTCAACAACAAACTCAAGATTGAAAAACACCAACAAATTCAACAACCTCAACATTGAAAAACAACCACAACCTCAACATTGAAAAACACCAACAAATTCAACAACAACCTCAACATTGAAAAACACCAACAAATTCAACAACAACCTCAACATTGAAAAACAACAACAACCTCAACATTGAAAAACACCAACAAATTCAACAACAACCTCAACATTGAAAAACAAGAAACTCAACATTGAAAAACACCAACAAATTCAACAACAACCTCAACGTTGAAAAACAACAACAACCTCAACATTGAAAAACACCAACAAATTCAAAAACAACTTCAACATTGAAAAACACCAACAAATTCAACAACAACCTCAACATTGAAAAACAACAACAACCTCAACATTCAAAAACACCAACAAATTCAACAACAACCTCAACATTGAAAAACAACAACAACCTCAACATTGAAAAACACCAACAAATTCAACAACAACCTCAACATTGAAAAACACCAACAAATTCAACAACAACCTCAGCATTGAAAAACAACAACAACCTCAACATTGAAAAGCACCAACAAATTCAGCAACAACCTCAACATTGAAAAACAACAACAACCTCGAAATTGAAAAACACCAACAAATTCAACAACAACTTCAACATTGAAAAACACCAACAAATTCAACAACAAACTCAAGATTGAAAAACACCAACAAATTCAACAACCTCAACATTGAAAAACAACCACAACCTCAACATTGAAAAACACCAACAAATTCAACAACAACCTCAACATTGAAAAACACCAACAAATTCAACAACAACCTCAACATTGAAAAACAACAACAACCTCAACATTGAAAAACACCAACAAATTCAACAACAACCTCAACATTGAAAAACAACAACAAATTCAACAACAACCTCAACATAGAAAAACAACAACAACCTCAACATTGAAAAACACCAACAAATTCAACAACAACCTCAACATTGAAAAACACCAACAAATTCAACAACAACCTCGAAATTGAAAAACACCAACAAATACAACAACAACCTCAACATTGAAAAACAACAACAATCTCAACATTCAAAAACACCAACAAATTCAACAACAACCTCAACATTGAAAATCAACAACAACTTCAACATTGCAAAACACCAGCAAATTCAACAACAACCTCAACATTTAAAAACACCAACAAATTCAACAACAACCTCAACATTGAAAATCAACAACAACTTCAACATTGCAAAACATCAGCAAATTCAACAACAACCTCAACATTTAAAAACACCAACAAATTCAACAACAACCTCAACATTGAAAAACACCAACAAATTCAACAACAACCTCAACATTGAAAAACAGCAACAACCTCAACATTGAAAACCACCAACAAATTTAACAACAACTTCAACATTGAAAAACACCAACAAATTCAACAACAATCTCGACATTGAAAAACACCATCAAATTCAACAACAACCTCAACATTGAAAAACACCAACAAATTCAACAACAACCTCAGCATTGAAAAACAACAACAACCTCAACATTGAAAAACACCAACAAATTCAGCAACAACCTCAACATTGAAAAACAACAACAACCTCGAAATTGAAAAACACCAACAAATTCAACAACAACTTCAACATTGAAAAACACCAACAAATTCAACAACAACCTCAACATTGAAAAACACCAACAAATTCAACAACAACCTCAACATTGAAAAACACCAACAAACTAAACAACAACCTCAACATTGAAAAACAACAACAACCTCAACATTGAAAAACACCAACAAATTCAACAACAACCTCAACATTGAAGAACACCAACAAATTCAACAACAAACTCAAGATTGAAAAACACCAACAAATTCAACAACCTCTACATTGAAAAACAGCAACAACCTCAACATTGAAAAACACCAACAAATTCAACAACAACCTCAACATTGAAAAACAACAACAACCTCAACATTGAAAAACACCAACAAATTCAACAACAACCTCAACATTGAAAAACACCAACAAATTCAACAACAACCTCAGCATTGAAAAACAACAACAACCTCAACATTGAAAAGCACCAACAAATTCAGCAACAACCTCAACATTGAAAAACAACAACAACCTCGAAATTGAAAAACACCAACAAATTCAACAACAACTTCAACATTGAAAAACACCAACAAATTCAACAACAACCTCGACATTGAAAAACACCATCAAATTCAACAACAACCTCAACATTGAAAAACACCAACGACCTCAAAATTGAAAAAACACCAACAAATTCAACAACAACCTCAACAATTAAAAACAACAACAACCTCAACATTGAAAAACACCAACAAATTCAACAACAACCTCAACATTGAAAAACACCAACAAATTCAACAACAACCTCAACATTGAAAAACACCAACAAACTCAACAACAACCTCAACATTGAAAAACAACAACAACCTCAACATTGAAAAACACCAACAAATTCAACAACAACCTCAACATTGAAGAACACCAACAAATTCAACAACAAACTCAAGATTGAAAAACACCAACAAATTCAACAACCTCAACATTGAAAAACAACCACAACCTCAACATTGAAAAACACCAACAAATTCAACAACAACCTCAACATTGAAAAACACCAACAAATTCAACAACAACCTCAACATTGAAAAACACCAACAAACTAAACAACAACCTCAACATTGAAAAACAACAACAACCTCAACATTGAAAAACACCAACAAATTCAACAACAACCTCAACATTGAAGAACACCAACAAATTCAACAACAAACTCAAGATTGAAAAACACCAACAAATTCAACAACCTCAACATTGAAAAACAGCAACAACCTCAACATTGAAAAACACCAACAAATTCAACAACAACCTCAACATTGAAAAACAACAACAACCTCAACATTGAAAAACACCAACAAATTCAACAACAACCTCAACATTGAAAAACACCAACAAATTCAACAACAACCTCAGCATTGAAAAACAACAACAACCTCAACATTGAAAAGCACCAACAAATTCAGCAACAACCTCAACATTGAAAAACAACAACAACCTCGAAATTGAAAAACACCAACAAATTCAACAACAACTTCAACATTGAAAAACACCAACAAATTCAACAACAACCTCGACATTGAAAAACACCATCAAATTCAACAACAACCTCAACATTGAAAAACACCAACGACCTCAAAATTGAAAAAACACCAACAAATTCAACAACAACCTCAACAATTAAAAACAACAACAACCTCAACATTGAAAAACACCAACAAATTCAACAACAACCTCAACATTGAAAAACACCAACAAATTCAACAACAACCTCAACATTGAAAAACACCAACAAACTCAACAACAACCTCAACATTGAAAAACAACAACAACCTCAACATTGAAAAACACCAACAAATTCAACAACAACCTCAACATTGAAGAACACCAACAAATTCAACAACAAACTCAAGATTGAAAAACACCAACAAATTCAACAACCTCAACATTGAAAAACAACCACAACCTCAACATTGAAAAACACCAACAAATTCAACAACAACCTCAACATTGAAAAACACCAACAAATTCAACAACAACCTCAACATTGAAAAACACCAACAAACTAAACAACAACCTCAACATTGAAAAACAACAACAACCTCAACATTGAAAAACACCAACAAATTCAACAACAACCTCAACATTGAAGAACACCAACAAATTCAACAACAAACTCAAGATTGAAAAACACCAACAAATTCAACAACCTCAACATTGAAAAACAGCAACAACCTCAACATTGAAAAACACCAACAAATTCAACAACAACCTCAACATTGAAAAACAACAACAACCTCAACATTGAAAAACACCAACAAATTCAACAACAACCTCAACATTGAAAAACACCAACAAATTCAACAACAACCTCAGCATTGAAAAACAACAACAACCTCAACATTGAAAAGCACCAACAAATTCAGCAACAACCTCAACATTGAAAAACAACAACAACCTCGAAATTGAAAAACACCAACAAATTCAACAACAACTTCAACATTGAAAAACACCAACAAATTCAACAACAACCTCGACATTGAAAAACACCATCAAATTCAAGAACAACCTCAACATTGAAAAACACCAACGACCTCAAAATTGAAAAAACACCAACAAATTCAACAACAACCTCAACAATTAAAAACAACAACAACCTCAACATTGAAAAACACCAACAAATTCAACAACAACCTCAACATTGAAAAACACCAACAAATTCAACAACAACCTCAACATTGAAAAACACCAACAAACTCAACAACAACCTCAACATTGAAAAACAACAACAACCTCAACATTGAAAAACACCAACAAATTCAACAACAACCTCAACATTGAAGAACACCAACAAATTCAACAACAAACTCAAGATTGAAAAACACCAACAAATTCAACAACCTCAACATTGAAAAACAACCACAACCTCAACATTGAAAAACACCAACAAATTCAACAACAACCTCAACATTGAAAAACACCAACAAATTCAACAACAACCTCAGCATTGAAAAACAACAACAACCTCAACATTGAAAAGCACCAACAAATTCAGCAACAACCTCAACATTGAAAAACAACAACAACCTCGAAATTGAAAAACACCAACAAATTCAACAACAACTTCAACATTGAAAAACACCAACAAATTCAACAACAAACTCAAGATTGAAAAACACCAACAAATTCAACAACCTCAACATTGAAAAACAACCACAACCTCAACATTGAAAAACACCAACAAATTCAACAACAACCTCAACATTGAAAAACACCAACAAATTCAACAACAACCTCAACATTGAAAAACAACAGCAACCTCAACATTGAAAAACACCAACAAATTCAACAACAACCTCAACATTGAAAAACAACAACAAATTCAACAACAACCTCAACATTGAAAAACAACAACAACCTCAACATTGAAAAACACCAACAAATTCAACAACAACCTCAACATTGAAAAACACCAACAAATTCAACAACAACCTCGAAATTGAAAAACACCAACAAATACAACAACAACCTCAACATTGAAAAACAACAACAATCTCAACATTCAAAAACACCAACAAATTCAACAACAACCTCAACATTGAAAATCAACAACAACTTCAACATTGCAAAACACCAGCAAATTCAACAACAACCTCAACATTTAAAAACACCAACAAATTCAACAACAACCTCAACATTGAAAATCAACAACAACTTCAACATTGCAAAACACCAGCAAATTCAACAACAACCTCAACATTTAAAAACACCAACAAATTCAACAACAACCTCAACATTGAAAAACACCAACAAATTCAACAACAACCTCAACATTGAAAAACAGCAACAACCTCAACATTGAAAACCACCAACAAATTTAACAACAACTTCAACATTGAAAAACACCAACAAATTCAACAACAATCTCGACATTGAAAAACACCATCAAATTCAACAACAACCTCAACATTGAAAAACACCAACAAATTCAACAACAACCTCAGCATTGAAAAACAACAACAACCTCAACATTGAAAAACACCAACAAATTCAGCAACAACCTCAACATTGAAAAACAACAACAACCTCGAAATTGAAAAACACCAACAAATTCAACAACAACTTCAACATTGAAAAACACCAACAAATTCAACAACAACCTCAACATTGAAAAACACCAACAAATTCAACAACAACCTCAACATTGAAAAACACCAACAAACTAAACAACAACCTCAACATTGAAAAACAACAACAACCTCAACATTGAAAAACACCAACAAATTCAACAACAACCTCAACATTGAAGAACACCAACAAATTCAACAACAAACTCAAGATTGAAAAACACCAACAAATTCAACAACCTCAACATTGAAAAACAGCAACAACCTCAACATTGAAAAACACCAACAAATTCAACAACAACCTCAACATTGAAAAGCAACAACAACCTCAACATTGAAAAACACCAACAAATTCAACAACAACCTCAACATTGAAAAACACCAACAAATTCAACAACAACCTCAGCATTGAAAAACAACAACAACCTCAACATTGAAAAGCACCAACAAATTCAGCAACAACCTCAACATTGAAAAACAACAACAACCTCGAAATTGAAAAACACCAACAAATTCAACAACAACTTCAACATTGAAAAACACCAACAAATTCAACAACAACCTCGACATTGAAAAACACCATCAAATTCAACAACAACCTCAACATTGAAAAACACCAACGACCTCAAAATTGAAAAAACACCAACAAATTCAACAACAACCTCAACAATTAAAAACAACAACAACCTCAACATTGAAAAACACCAACAAATTCAACAACAACCTCAACATTGAAAAACACCAACAAATTCAACAACAACCTCAACATTGAAAAACACCAACAAACTCAACAACAACCTCAACATTGAAAAACAACAACAACCTCAACATTGAAAAACGCCAACAAATTCAACAACAACCTCAACATTGAAGAACACCAACAAATTCAACAACAAACTCAAGATTGAAAAACACCAACAAATTCAACAACCTCAACATTGAAAAACAACCACAACCTCAACATTGAAAAACACCAACAAATTCAACAACAACCTCAACATTGAAAAACACCAACAAATTCAACAACAACCTCAACATTGAAAAACACCAACAAACTAAACAACAACCTCAACATTGAAAAACAACAACAACCTCAACATTGAAAAACACCAACAAATTCAACAACAACCTCAACATTGAAGAACACCAACAAATTCAACAACAAACTCAAGATTGAAAAACACCAACAAATTCAACAACCTCAACATTGAAAAACAGCAACAACCTCAACATTGAAAAACACCAACAAATTCAACAACAACCTCAACATTGAAAAACAACAACAACCTCAACATTGAAAAACACCAACAAATTCAACAACAACCTCAACATTGAAAAACACCAACAAATTCAACAACAACCTCAGCATTGAAAAACAACAACAACCTCAACATTGAAAAGCACCAACAAATTCAGCAACAACCTCAACATTGAAAAACAACAACAACCTCGAAATTGAAAAACACCAACAAATTCAACAACAACTTCAACATTGAAAAACACCAACAAATTCAACAACAACCTCGACATTGAAAAACACCATCAAATTCAACAACAACCTCAACATTGAAAAACACCAACGACCTCAAAATTGAAAAAACACCAACAAATTCAACAACAACCTCAACAATTAAAAACAACAACAACCTCAACATTGAAAAACACCAACAAATTCAACAACAACCTCAACATTGAAAAACACCAACAAACTCAACAACAACCTCAACATTGAAAAACAACAACAACCTCAACATTGAAAAACACCAACAAATTCAACAACAACCTCAACATTGAAGAACACCAACAAATTCAACAACAAACTCAAGATTGAAAAATACCAACAAATTCAACAACCTCAACATTGAAAAACAACCACAACCTCAACATTGAAAAACACCAACAAATTCAACAACAACCTCAACATTGAAAAACACCAACAAATTCAACAACAACCTCAACATTGAAAAACAACAACAACCTCAACATTGAAAAACACCAACAAATTCAACAACAAACTCAACATTGAAAAACAAGAAACTCAACATTGAAAAACACCAACAAATTCAACAACAACCTCAACGTTGAAAAACAACAACAACCTCAACATTGAAAAACACCAACAAATTCAAAAACAACTTCAACATTGAAAAACACCAACAAATTCAACAACAAGCTCAACATTGAAAAACAACAACAACCTCAACATTCAAAAACACCAACAAATTCAACAACAACCTCAACATTGAAAAACAACAACAACCTCAACATTGAAAAACACCAACAAATTCAACAACAACCTCAACATTGAAAAACACCAACAAATTCAACAACAACCTCAGCATTGAAAAACAACAACAACCTCAACATTGAAAAGCACCAACAAATTCAGCAACAACCTCAACATTGAAAAACAACAACAACCTCGAAATTGAAAAACACCAACAAATTCAACAACAACTTCAACATTGAAAAACACCAACAAATTCAACAACAAACTCAAGATTGAAAAACACCAACAAATTCAACAACCTCAACATTGAAAAACAACCAGAACCTCAACATTGAAAAACACCAACAAATTCAACAACAACCTCAACATTGAAAAACACCAACAAATTCAACAACAACCTCAACATTGAAAAACAACAACAACCTCAACATTGAAAAACACCAACAAATTCAACAACAACCTCAACATTGAAAAACAACAACAAATTCAACAACAACCTCAACATTGAAAAACAACAAAAACCTCAACATTGAAAAACACCAACAAATTCAACAACAACCTCAACATTGAAAAACACCAACAAATTCAACAACAACCTCGAAATTGAAAAACACCAACAAATACAACAACAACCTCAACATTGAAAAACAACAACAATCTCAACATTCAAAAACACCAACAAATTCAACAACAACCTCAACATTGAAAATCAACAACAACTTCAACATTGCAAAACACCAGCAAATTCAACAACAACCTCAACATTTAAAAACACCAACAAATTCAACAACAACCTCAACATTTAAAAACGCCAACAAATTCAACAACAACCTCAACATTGAAAAACAACAACCTCAACATTGAAAAACACCAACAAATTCAACAACAACCTCAACATTGAAAAACAGCAACAACCTCAACATTGAAAACCACCAACAAATTTAACAACAACTTCAACATTGAAAAACACCAACAAATTCAACAACAATCTCGACATTGAAAAACACCATCAAATTCAACAACAACCTCAACATTGAAAAACACCAACAAATTCAACAACAACCTCAGCATTGAAAAACAACAACAACCTCAACATTGAAAAACACCAACAAATGCAGCAACAACCTCAACATTGAAAAACAACAACAACCTCGAAATTGAAAAACACCAACAAATTCAACAACAACTTCAACATTGAAAAACACCAACAAATTCAACAACAACCTCAACATTGAAAAACACCAACAAATTCAACAACAACCTCAACATTGAAAAACACCAACAAACTAAACAACAACCTCAACATTGAAAAACAACAACAACCTCAACATTGAAAAACACCAACAAATTCAACAACAACCTCAACATTGAAGAACACCAACAAATTCAACAACAAACTCAAGATTGAAAAACACCAACAAATTCAACAACCTCAACATTGAAAAACAGCAACAACCTCAACATTGAAAAACACCAACAAATTCAACAACAACCTCAACATTGAAAAACAACAACAACCTCAACATTGAAAAACACCAACAAATTCAACAACAACCTCAACATTGAAAAACACCAACAAATTCAACAACAACCTCAGCATTGAAAAACAACAACAAACTCAACATTGAAAAGCACCAACAAATTCAGCAACAACCTCAACATTGAAAAACAACAACAACCTCGAAATTGAAAAACACCAACAAATTCAACAACAACTTCAACATTGAAAAACACCAACAAATTCAACAACAACCTCGACATTGAAAAACACCATCAAATTCAACAACAACCTCAACATTGAAAAAAACCAACGACCTCAAAATTGAAAAAACACCAACAAATTCAACAACAACCTCAACAATTAAAAACAACAACAACCTCAACATTGAAAAACACCAACAAATTCAACAACAACCTCAACATTGAAAAACACCAACAAATTCAACAACAACCTCAACATTGAAAAACACCAACAAACTCAACAACAACCTCAACATTGAAAAACAACAACAACCTCAGCATTGAAAAACACCAACAAATTCAACAACAACCTCAACATTGAAGAACACCAACAAATTCAACAACAAACTCAAGATTGAAAAACACCAACAAATTCAACAACCTCAACATTGAAAAACAACCACAACCTCAACATTGAAAAACACCAACAAATTCAACAACAAACTCAACATTGAAAAACACCAACAAATTCAACAACAACCTCAACATTGAAAAACACCAACAAACTAAACAACAACCTCAACATTGAAAAACTACAACAACCTCAACATTGAAAAACACCAACAAATTCAACAACAACCTCAACATTGAAGAACACCAACAAATTCAACAACAAACTCAAGATTGAAAAACACCAACAAATTCAACAACCTCAACATTGAAAAACAGCAACAACCTCAACATTGAAAAACACCAACAAATTCAACAACAACCTCAACATTGAAAAACAACAACAACCTCAACATTGAAAAACACCAACAAATTCAACAACAACCTCAACATTGAAAAACACCAACCAATTCAACAACAACCTCAGCATTGAAAAACAACAACAACCTCAACATTGAAAAGCACCAACAAATTCAGCAACAACCTCAACATTGAAAAACAACAACAACCTCGTAATTGAAAAACACCAACAAATTCAACAACAACTTCAACATTGAAAAACACCAACAAATTCAACAACAACCTCGACATTGAAAAACACCATCAAATTCAACAACAACCTCAACATTGAAAAACACCAACGACCTCAAAATTGAAAAAACACCAACAAATTCAACAACAACCTCAACAATTAAAAACAACAACAACCTCAACATTGAAAAACACCAACAAATTCAACAACAACCTCAACATTGAAAAACACCAACAAATTCAACAACAACCTCAACATTGAAAAACACCAACAAACTCATCAACAACCTCAACATTGAAAAACAACAACAACCTCAACATTGAAAAACACCAACAAATTCAACAACAACCTCAACATTGAAGAACACCAACAAATTCAACAACAAACTCAAGATTGAAAAACACCAACAAATTCAACAACCTCAACATTGAAAAACAACCACAACCTCAACATTGAAAAACACCAACAAATTCAACAACAACCTCAACATTGAAAAACACCAACAAATTCAACAACAACCTCAACATTGAAAAACAACAACAACCTCAACATTGAAAAACACCAACAAATTCAACAACAACCTCAACATTGAAAAACAACAACAAATTCAACAACAACCTCAACATTGAAAAACAACAACAACCTCAACATTGAAAAACACCAACAAATTCAACAACAACCTCAACATTGAAAAACACAAACAAATTCAACAACAACCTCGAAATTGAAAAACACCAACAAATACAACAACAACCTCAACATTGAAAAACAACAACAATCTCAACTTTCAAAAACACCAACAAATTCAACAACAACCTCAACATTGAAAATTAACAACAATCTCAATATTGCAAAACACCAGCAAATTCAACAACAACCTCAACATTTAAAAAAACAAACAAATTCAACAACAACCTCAACATTTAAAAACGCCAACAAATTCAACAACAACCTCAACATTGAAAAACAACAACCTCAACATTGAAAAACACCAACAAATTCAACAACAACCTCAACATTGAAAAACAGCAACAACCTCAACATTGAAAACCACCAACAAATTCAACAACAACTTCAACATTGAAAAACACCAACAAATTCAACAACAATCTCGACATTGAAAAACACCATCAAATTCAACAACAACCTCAACATTGAAAAACACCAACAAATTCAACAACAACCTCAGCATTGAAAAACAACAACAACCTCAACATTGAAAAACACCAACAAATTCAGCAACAACCTCAACATTGAAAAAGAACAACAACCTCGAAATTGAAAAACACAAACAAATTCAACAACAACTTCAACATTGAAAAACACCAACAAATTCAACAACAACCTCAACATTGAAAAACACCAACAAATTCAACAACAACCTCAACATTGAAAAACACCAACAAACTCAACAACAACCTCAACATTGAAAAACAACAACAACCTCAACATTGAAAAACACGAACAAATTCAACAACAACCTCAACATTGAAGAACACCAACAAATTCAACAACAAACTCAAGATTGAAAAACACCAACAAATTCAACAACCTCAACATTGAAAAACAGCAACAACCTCAACATTGAAAAACACCAACAAATTCAACAACAACCTCAGCATTGAAAAACACCAACAAATTCAATAACAACCTCAACATTGAAAAACAACAACCAACCTCAACATTGAAAAACACCAACAAATTCAACAACAACCTCAACATTGAAAAACAACAACAACCTCAACATTGAAAAACACCAACAAATTCAACAACAACCTCAACATTGAAAAACACCAACAAATTCAACAACAACCTCGAAATTGAAAAACACCAACAAATACAACAACAACCTCAACATTGAAAAACAACAACAACCTCAACATTGAAAAACACCAACAAATTCAACAACAACATCAACATTGAAAATCAACAACAACCTTAACATTGCAAAACACCAGCAAATTCAACAACAACCTCAACATTTAAAAACACCAACAAATTCAACAAAAACCTCAACATTGAAAACACCAACAAATTCAACAACAACCTCAACATTAAAAAAGCCAACAAATTCAACAACAACCTCAACATTGAAAAACAACAACCTCAACATTGAAAAACACCAACAAATTCAACAAAAAATTCAACATTGAAAAACACTAACAAATTCAACAACAACCCCGACATTTAAAAACACCAACAAATTCAACAACAACCTCAACTTTGAAAAACAACAACAACCTCATCATGGAAAAACACCAACAAATTCAACAACAACCTCAACATTGAAAAACAACAACATCCTCAAAATTGAAAAACACCAACAAATTCAACAACAACACAACATTTAAAAACTACAACAACCTCAACATTGAAAAACACCAACAATTTCAACAACAACCTCAACATTGAAAAACACCAACAAATTCAACAACAACCTCAACATTGAAAAACACCAACAAACTCAACAACAACCTCAACATTGAAAAACAACAACAACCTCAACATTGAAAAACACCAACAAATTCAACAACAACCTCAACATTGAAAAACACCAACAAATTCAACAACAACCTCAACATTGAAAAAGTCCAACAACCTCAACATTGAAAAACACCAACAAATTCAACAACAACCTCAACATTGAAAAACAGCTACAACCTCATCATTGAAAAACACCAACAAATTCAACAACAACCTCAACATTGAAAAACAACAAACTCAACATTGAAAAACACCAACAAATTCAACAACAACCTCAACATTGAAAAACAACAACAACCTCAACATTGAAAAACACCAACAAATTCAACAACAACTTCAACATTGAAAAACACCAACAAATTCAACAACAACCTCAACATTGAAAAACAACAACAACCTCAACATTGAAAAACACCAACAAATTCAACAACAACCTCGACATTGAAAAACACCATCAAATTCAACAACAACCTTAACATTGAAAAACACCAACGACCTCAAAATTGAAAAAACACCAACAAATTCAACAACAACCTCAACAATTAAAAACAACAACAACCTCAACATTGAAAAACACCAACAAATTCAACAACAACCTCAACATTGAAAAACGCCAACAAATTCAACAACAACCTCAACATTGAAAAACACCAACAAACTCAACAACAACCTCAACTTTGAAAAACAACAACAACCTCAACATTGAAAAACACCAACAAATTCAACAACAACCTCAACATTGAAGAACACCAACAAATTCAACAACAAACTCAAGATTGAAAAACACCAACAAATTCAACAACCTCAACATTGAAAAACAACCACAACCTCAACATTCAAAAACACCACAAATTCAACAACAACCTCAACATTGAAAAACACCAACAAATTCAACAACAACCTCAACATTGAAAAACAACAACAACCTCAACATTGAAAAACACGAACAAATTCAATAAAAACCTCAACATTGAAAAACAACAACAAATTCAACAACAACCTCAACATTGAAAAACAACAACAACCTCAACATTGAAAAACACCAACAAATTCAACAACAACCTCAACATTGAAAAACTCCAACAAATTCAACAACAACCTCGAAATTGAAAAACACCAACAAGTACAACAACAACCTCAGCATTGAAAAACAACAACAACCTCAACATTCAAAAACACCAACAGATTCAACAACAACCTCAACATTGAAAATCAACAACAACCTCAACATTGCAAAACACCAGCAAATTCAACAACAACCTCAACATTTAAAAACACCAACAAATTCAACAACAACCTCAACATTTAAAAACGCCAACAAATTCAACAACAACCTCAACATTGAAAAACAACAACCTCAACATTGAAAAACACCAACAAATTCAACAACAACCTCAACATTGAAAAACAGCAACAACCTCAACATTGAAAACCACCAACAAATTCAACAACAACCTCAACATTGAAAAACACCAACAAATTCAACAACGACCTCAACATTGAAAAACAACAACAACCTCAACATTGAAAAACACCAACAAATTCAACAACAACCTCAACATTGAAAAACAAGAAACTCAACATTGAAAAACACCAACAAATTCAACAACAACCTCAACGTTGAAAAACAACAACAACCTCAACATTGAAAAACACCAACAAATTCAACAACAACTTCAACATTGAAAAACACCAACAAATTCAACAACAACCTCAACATTGAAAAACAACAACAACCTCAACATTCAAAAACACCAACAAATTCAACAACAACCTCAACATTGAAAAACAACCACAACCTCAACATTGAAAAACACCAACAAATTCAACAACAACCTCAACATTGAAAAACACCAACAAATTCAACAACAACCTCAGCATTGAAAAACAACAACAACCTCAACATTGAAAAGCACCAACAAATTCAGCAACAACCTCAACATTGAAAAACAACAACAACCTCGAAATTGAAAAACACCAACAAATTCAACAACAACTTCAACATTGAAAAACACCAACAAATTCAACAACAACCTCGACATTGAAAAACACCATCAAATTCAACAACAACCTCAACATTGAAAAACACCAACGACCTCAAAATTGAAAAAACACCAACAAATTCAACAACAACCTCAACAATTAAAAACAACAACAACCTCAACATTGAAAAACACCAACAAATTCAACAACAACCTCAACATTGAAAAACACCAACAAATTCAACAACAACCTCAACATTGAAAAACACCAACAAACTCAACAACAACCTCAACATTGAAAAACAACAACAACCTCAACATTGAAAAACACCAACAAATTCAACAACAACCTCAACATTGAAGAACACCAACAAATTCAACAACAAACTCAAGATTGAAAAACACCAACAAATTCAACAACCTCAACATTGAAAAACAACCACAACCTCAACATTGAAAAACACCAACAAATTCAACAACAACCTCAACATTGAAAAACACCAACAAATTCAACAACAACCTCAACATTGAAAAACAACAACAACCTCAACATTGAAAAACACCAACAAATTCAACAACAACCTCAACATTGAAAAACAACAACAAATTCAACAACAACCTCAACATTGAAAAACAACAACAACCTCAACATTGAAAAACACCAACAAATTCAACAACAACCTCAACATTGAAGAACACCAACAAATTCAACAACAAACTCAAGATTGAAAAACACCAACAAATTCAACAACCTCAACATTGAAAAACAGCAACAACCTCAACATTGAAAAACACCAACAAATTCAACAACAACCTCAACATTGAAAAACAACAACAACCTCAACATTGAAAAACACCAACAAATTCAACAACAACCTCAACATTGAAAAACAACAACAAATTCAACAACAACCTCAGCATTGAAAAACAACAACAACCTCAACATTGAAAAGCACCAACAAATTCAGCAACAACCTCAACATTGAAAAACAACAACAACCTCGAAATTGAAAAACACCAACAAATTCAACAACAACTTCAACTTTGAAAAACACCAACAAATTCAACAACAACCTCGACATTGAAAAACACCATCAAATTCAACAACAACCTCAACATTGAAAAACACCAACGACCTCAAAATTGAAAAAACACCAACAAATTCAACAACAACCTCAACAATTAAAAACAACAACAACCTCAACATTGAAAAACACCAACAAATTCAACAACAACCTCAACATTGAAAAACACCAACAAATTCAACAACAACCTCAACATTGAAAAACACCAACAACCTCAACATTGAAAAACACCAACAAATTCAACAACAACCTCAACATTGAAAAACACCAACAAATTCAACAACAACCTCAACATTGAAAAACAACAACAACCTCAACATTGAAAAACACCAACAAATTCAACAACAACCTCAACATTGAAAAACAACAACAAATTCAACAACAACCTCAACATTGAAAAACAACAACAACCTCAACATTGAAAAACACCAACAAATTCAACAACAACCTCAACATTGAAAAACACCAACAAATTCAACAACAACGTCGAAATTGAAAAACACCAACAAATACAACAACAACCTCAACATTGAAAAACAACAACAATCTCAACATTCAAAAACACCAACAAATTCAACAACAACCTCAACATTGAAAATCAACAACAACCTCAACATTGAAAAACACCAACAAATTCAACAACATCCTCAACATTGAAGAACACCAACAAATTCAACAACAAACTCAAGATTGAAAAACACCAACAAATTCAACAACCTCAACATTGAAAAACAACCACAACCTCAACATTGAAAAACACCAGCAAATTCAACAACAACCTCAACATTGAAAAACACCAACAAATTCAACAACAACCTCAACATTGAAAAACAACAACAACCTCAACATTGAAAAACACCAACAAATTCAACAACAACCTCAACATTGAAAAACAACAACAAATTCAACAACAACCTCAACATTGAAAAACAACAACAACCTCAACATTGAAAAACACCAACAAATTCAACAACAACCTCAACATTGAAAAACACCAACAAATTCAACAACAACGTCGAAATTGAAAAACACCAACAAATACAACAACAACCTCAACATTGAAAAACAACAACAATCTCAACATTCAAAAACACCAACAAATTCAACAACAACCTCAACATTGAAAATCAACAACAACCTCAACATTGCAAAACACCAGCAAATTCAACAACAACCTCAACATTTAAAAATACCAACAAATTCAACAACAACCTCAACATTTAAAAACGCCAACAAATTCAACAACAACCTCAACATTGAAAAACAACAACCTCAACTTTGAAAAACACCAACAAATTCGACAACAACCTCAACATTGAAAAACAGCAACAACCTCAACATTGAAAACCACCAACAAATTCAACAACAACTTCAACATTGAAAAACACCAATAAATTCAACAACAATCTCGACATTGAAAAACACCATCAAATTCAACAACAACCTCAACATTGAAAAACACCAACAAATTCAACAACAACCTCAGCATTGAAAAACAACAACAACCTCAACATTGAAAAACACCAACAAATTCAGCAACAACCTCAACATTGAAAAACAACAACAACCTCGAAATTGAAAAACACCAACAAATTCAACAACAACTTCAACAATGAAAAACACCAACAAATTCAACAACAACCTCAACATTGAAAAACACCAACAAATTCAACAACAACCTCAACATTGAAAAACACCAACAAACTCAACAACAACCTCAACATTGAAAAACAACAACAACCTCAACATTGAAAAACACCAACAAATTCAACAACAACCTCAACATTGAAGAACACCAACAAATTCAACAACAAACTCAAGATTGAAAAACACCAACAAATTCAACAACCTCAACATTGAAAAACAGCAACAACCTCAACATTGAAAAACACCAACAAATTCAACAACAACCTCAGCATTGAAAAACACCAACAAATTCAACAACAACCTCAACATTGAAAAACAACAACAACCTCAACATTGAAAAACACCAACAAATTCAACAACAACCTCAACATTGAAAAACAACAACAACCTCAACATTGAAAAACACCAACAAATTCAACAACAACCTCAACATTGAAAAACACCAACAAATTCAACAACAACCTCGAAATTGAAAAACACCAACAAATACAACAACAACCTCAACATTGAAAAACAACAACAACCTCAACATTGAAAAACACCAACAAATTCAACAACAACATCAACATTGAAAATCAAAAACAACCTTAACATTGCAAAACACCAGCAAATTCAACAACAACCTCAACATTTAAAAACACCAACAAATTCAACAAAAACCTCAACATTGAAAACACCAACAAATTCAACAACAACCTCAACATTAAAAAAGCCAACAAATTCAACAACAACCTCAACATTGAAAAACAACAACCTCAACATTGAAAAACACCAACAAATTCAACAAAAAATTCAACATTGAAAAACACTAACAAATTCAACAACAACCCCGACATTTAAAAACACCAACAAATTCAACAACAACCTCAACTTTGAAAAACAACAACATCCTCAAAATTGAAAAACACCAACAAATTCAACAACAACACAACATTTAAAAACTACAACAACCTCAACATTGAAAAACACCAACAATTTCAACAACAAACTCAACATTGAAAAACACCAACAAATTCAACAACAACCTCAACATTGAAAAACACCAACAAACTCAACAACAACCTCAACATTGAAAAACAACAACAACCTCAACATTGAAAAACACCAACAAATTCAACAACAACCTCAACATTGAAAAACACCAACAAATTCAACAACAACCTCAACATTGAAAAAGTCCAACAACCTCAACATTGAAAAACACCAACAAATTCAACAACAACCTCAACATTGAAAAACAACAACAACCTCATCATTGAAAAACACCAACAAATTCAACAACAACCTCAACATTGAAAAACAACAAACTCAACATTGAAAAACACCAACAAATTCAACAACAACCTCAACATTGAAAAACAACAACAACCTCAACATTGAAAAACACCAACAAATTCAACAACAACTTCAACATTGAAAAACACCAACAAATTCAACAACAACCTCAACATTGAAAAACAACAACAACCTCAACATTGAAAAACACCAACAAATTCAACAACAACCTCAACATTGAAAAACAACAACATCCTCAAAATTGAAAAACACCAACAAATTCAACAACAACACAACATTTAAAAACTACAACAACCTCAACATTGAAAAACACCAACAATTTCAACAACAACCTCAACATTGAAAAACACCAACAAATTCAACAACAACCTCAACATTGAAAAACACCAACAAACTCAACAACAACCTCAACATTGAAAAACAACAACAACCTCAACATTGAAAAACACCAACAAATTCAAAAACAACCTCAACATTGAAAAACACCAACAAATTCAACAACAACCTCAACATTGAAAAAGTCCAACAACCTCAACATTGAAAAACACCAACAAATTCAACAACAACCTCAACATTGAAAAACAACAACAACCTCATCATTGAAAAACACCAACAAATTCAACAACAACCTCAACATTGAAAAACAACAAACTCAACATTGAAAAACACCAACAAATTCAACAACAACCTCAACATTGAAAAACAACAACAACCTCAACATTGAAAAACACCAACAAATTCAACAACAACTTCAACATTGAAAAACACCAACAAATTCAACAACAACCTCAACATTGAAAAACAACAACAACCTCAACATTGAAAAACACCAACAAATTCAACAACAACCTCGACATTGAAAAACACCATCAAATTCAACAACAACCTTAACTTTGAAAAACACCAACGACCTCAAAATTGAAAAAACACCAACAAATTCAACAACAACCTCAACAATTAAAAACAACAACAACCTCAACATTGAAAAACACCAACAAATTCAACAACAACCTCAACATTGAAAAACACCAACAAATTCAACAACAACCTCAACATTGAAAAACACCAACAAACTCAACAACAACCTCAGCATTGAAAAACAACAACAACCTCAACATTGAAAAACACCAACAAATTCAACAACAACCTCAACATTGAAGAACACCAACAAATTCAACAACAAACTCAAGATTGAAAAACACCAACAAATTCAACAACCTCAACATTGAAAAACAACCACAACCTCAACATTCAAAAACACCAACAAATTCAACAACAACCTCAACATTGAAAAACAGCAACAAATTCAACAACAACCTCAACATTGAAAAACAACAACAACCTCAACATTGAAAAACACGAACAAATTCAATAACAACCTCAACATTGAAAAACAACAACAAATTCAACAACAACCTCAACATTGAAAAACAACAACAACCTCAACATTGAAAAACACCAACAAATTCAACAACAACCTCAACATTGAAAAACACCAACAAATTCAACAACAACCTCGAAATTGAAAAACACCAACAAATTCAACAACAACCTCAACATTGAAAAACAACAAACTCAACATTGAAAAACACCAACAAATTCAACAACCTCAACATTGAAAAACAACAACAACCTCAACATTGAAAAACACCAACAAATTCAACAACAACTTCAACTTTGAAAAACACCAACAAATTCAACAACAACCTCAACATTGACAAACAACAACAACCTCAACATTTAAAAACGCCAACAAATTCAACAACAACCTCAACATTGAAAAACAACAACCTCAACTTTGAAAAACACCAACAAATTCAACAACAACCTCAACATTGAAAAACAGCAACAACCTCAACATTGAAAACCACCAACAAATTCAACAACAACTTCAACATTGAAAAACACCAACAAATTCAACAACAATCTCGACATTGAAAAACACCATCAAATTCAACAACAACCTCAACATTGAAAAACACCAACAAATTCAACAACAACCTCAGCATTGAAAAACAACAACAACCTCAACATTGAAAAACACCAACAAATTCAGCAACAACCTCAACATTGAAAAACAACAACAACCTCGAAATTGAAAAACACCAACAAATTCAACAACAACTTCAACATTGAAAAACACCAACAAATTCAACAACAACCTCAACATTGAAAAACACCAACAAATTCAACAACAACCTCAACATTGAAAAACACCAACAAACTCAACAACAACCTCAACATTGAAAAACAACAACAACCTCAACATTGAAAAACACCAACAAATTCAACAACAACCTCAACATTGAAGAACACCAACAAATTCAACAACAAACTCAAGATTGAAAAACACCAACAAATTCAAGAACCTCAACATTGAAAAACAGCAACAACCTCAACATTGAAAAACACCAACAAATTCAACAACAACCTCAGCATTGAAAAACACCAACAAATTCAACAACAACCTCAACATTGAAAAACAACAACAACCTCAACATTGAAAAACACCAACAAATTCAACAACAACCTCAACATTGAAAAACAACAACAACCTCAACATTGAAAAACACCAACAAATTCAACAACAACCTCAACATTGAAAAACACCAACAAATTCAACAACAACCTCGAAATTGAAAAACACCAACAAATACAACAACAACCTCAACATTGAAAAACAACAACAACCTCAACATTGAAAAACACCAACAAATTCAACAACAACATCAACATTGAAAATCAACAACAACCTTAACATTGCAAAACACCAGCAAATTCAACAACAACCTCAACATTTAAAAACACCAACAAATTCAACAAAAACCTCAACATTGAAAACACCAACAAATTCAACAACAACCTCAACATTAAAAAAGCCAACAAATTCAACAACAACCTCAACATTGAAAAACAACAACCTCAACATTGAAAAACACGAACAAATTCAACAAAAAATTCAACATTGAAAAACACTAACAAATTCAACAACAACCCCGACATTTAAAAACACCAACAAATTCAACAACAACCTCAACTTTGAAAAACAACAACATCCTCAAAATTGAAAAACACCAACAAATTCAACAACAACACAACATTTAAAAACTACAACAACCTCAACATTGAAAAACACCAACAATTTCAACAACAAACTCAACATTGAAAAACACCAACAAATTCAACAACAACCTCAACATTGAAAAACACCAACAAACTCAACAACAACCTCAACATTGAAAAACAACAACAACCTGAACATTGAAAAACACCAACAAATTCAACAACAACCTCAACATTGAAAAACACCAACAAATTCAACAACAACCTCAACATTGAAAAAGTCCAACAACCTCAACATTGAAAAACACCAACAAATTCAACAACAACCTCAACATTGAAAAACAACAACAACCTCATCATTGAAAAACACCAACAAATTCAACAACAACCTCAACATTGAAAAACAACAAACTCAACATTGAAAAACACCAACAAATTCAACAACAACCTCAACATTGAAAAACAACAACAACCTCAACATTGAAAAACACCAACAAATTCAACAACAACTTCAAAATTGAAAAACACCAACAAATTCAACAACAACCTCAACATTGAAAAACAACAACAACCTCAACATTGAAAAACACCAACAAATTCAACAACAACCTCACATTGAAAAACAACAACATCCTCAAAATTGAAAAACACCAACAAATTCAACAACAACACAACATTTAAAAACTACAACAACCTCAACATTGAAAAACACCAACAATTTCAACAACAACCTCAACATTGAAAAACACCAACAAATTCAACAACAACCTCAACATTGAAAAACACCAACAAACTCAACAACAACCTCAACATTGAAAAAGTCCAACAACCTCAACATTGAAAAACACCAACAAATTCAACAACAACCTCAACATTAAAAAACAACAACAACCTCATCATTGAAAAACACCAACAAATTCAACAACAACCTCAACATTGAAAAACAACAAACTCAACATTGAAAAACACCAACAAATTCAACAACAACCTCAACATTGAAAAACAACAACAACCTCAACATTGAAAAACACCAACAAATTCAACAACAACTTCAACATTGAAAAACACCAACAAATTCAACAACAACCTCAACATTGAAAAACAACAACAACCTCAACATTGAAAAACACCAACAAATTCAACAACAACCTCGACATTGAAAAACACCATCAAATTCAACAACAACCTTAACTTTGAAAAACACCAACGACCTCAAAATTGAAAAAACACCAACAAATTCAACAACAACCTCAACAATTAAAAACAACAACAACCTCAACATTGAAAAACACCAACAAATTCAACAACAACCTCAACATTGAAAAACACCAACAAATTCAACAACAACCTCAACATTGAAAAACACCAACAAACTCAACAACAACCTCAGCATTGAAAAACAACAACAACCTCAACATTGAAAAACACCAACAAATTCAACAACAACCTCAACATTGAAGAACACCAACAAATTCAACAACAAACTCAAGATTGAAAAACACCAACAAATTCAACAACCTCAACATTGAAAAACAACCACAACCTCAACATTCAAAAACACCAACAAATTCAACAACAACCTCAACATTGAAAAACAGCAACAAATTCAACAACAACCTCAACATTGAAAAACAACAACAACCTCAACATTGAAAAACACGAACAAATTCAATAACAACCTCAACATTGAAAAATAACAACAAATTCAACAACAACCTCAACATTGAAAAACAACAACAACCTCAACATTGAAAAACACCAACAAATTCAACAACAACCTCAACATTGAAAAACACCAACAAATTCAACAACAACCTCGAAATTGAAAAACACCAACAAATACAACAACAACCTCAGCATTGAAAAACAACAACAACCTCAACATTCAAAAACACCAACAGATTCAACAAAAACCTCAACATTGAAAATCAACAACAACCTCAACATTGCAAAACACCAGCAAATTCAACAACAACCTCAACATTTAAAAACACCAACAAATTCAACAACAACCTCAACATTTAAAAACGCCAACAAATTCAACAACAACCTCAACATTGAAAAACAACAACCTCAACATTGAAAAACACCAACAAATTCAACAACAACCTCAACATTGAAAAACAGCAACAACCTCAACATTGAAAACCACCAACAAATTCAACAACAACTTCAACATTGAAAAACACCAACAAATTCAACAACAAACTCGACATTGAAAAACACCATCAAATTCAACAACAACCTCAACATTGAAAAACACCAACAAATTCAACAAAAACCTCAACATTGAAAACACCAACAAATTCAACAACAACCTCAACATTTAAAAGCGCCAACAAATTCAACAACAACCTCAACATTGAAAAACAACAACAACCTCATCATGGAAAAACACCAACAAATTCAACAACAACCTCAACATTGAAAAACAACAACATCCTCAAATTTGAAAAACACCAACAAATTCAACAACAACCCGAACATTTAAAAACAACAACAACCTCAACATTGAAAAACACCAACAAATTCAACAACAACCGCAACATTGAAAAACACCAACAAACTCAACAACAACCTCAACATTGAAAAACAACAACAACCTCAACATTGAAAAACACCAACAAATTCAACAACAACCTCAACAGTGAAAAACACCCACAAATTCAACAACAACCTCAACATTGAAAAACACCAGCAACCTCAACATTGAAAAACACCAACAAATTCAACAACAACCTCAACATTGAAAAACAACAACAACCTCAACATTGAAAAACACCAACAAATTCAACAACAACTTCAACATTGAAAAACACCAACAAATTCAACAACAACCTCAACATTGATAAACAACAAAAACCTCAACATTGAAAAACACCAACAAATTCAACAACAACCTCAACATTGAAAAACAACAACAACCTCAACATTGAAAAACACCAACAAATTCAACAACAACCTCAACATTGAAAAACACCAACAAATTCAACAACAACCTCAGCATTGAAATACAACAACAACCTCAAAATTGAAAAACACCAACAAATTCAACAACAACCTCAACATTGAAAAACAACAACAACCTCAACATTGAAAAACACCAACAAATTCAACAACAACTTCAACATTGATAAACACCAACAAATTAAACAACAACCTCGAAATTGAAAAACACCATCAAATTCAACAACAACTTCAACATTGAAAAACACCAACAAATTCAACAACAACCTCGACATTGAAAAATACCATCAAATTCAACAACAACCTCAACATTGAAAAACACCAACAACCTCAAAATTGAAAAAACACCAACAAATTCAACAACGACCTCAACATTTAAAAACAACAACAACCTCAACATTGAAAAACACCAACAAATTCAACAACAACCTCAACATTGAAAAACACCAACAAATTCAACAACAACCTCAACAATGAAAAACACCAACAAACTCAACAACAACCTCAACATTGAAAAACAACAACAACCTCAACATTGAAAAACACCAACAAATTCAACAACAACCTCAACATTGAAAAACACCAACAAATTCAACAACAAACTCAAGATTGAAAAACACCAACAAATTCAACAACCTCAACATTGAAAAACAACAACAATCTCAACATTGAAAAACACCAACAAATTCAACAACAACCTCAACATTGAAAAACACCAACAAATTCAACAACAACCTCAACATTGAAAAACAACAACAACCTCAACATTGAAAAACACCAACAAATTCAACAACAACCTCAACAGTGAAAAACAACAACAACCACAACATTGAAAAACACCAAAAGTTCAACAATAACCTCAACATTGAAAAACAACAACAACCTCAACATTGAAAAACACCAAATTCAACAACAACCTCAACATTGAAAAATACCAACAAATTCAACAACAACCTCAACATTGAAAAACAACAACAACCTCAACATTGAAAAACACCAACACATTCAACAACAACCTCAACATTGAAAAACACCAACAAATTCAACAACAACCTCAGCATTGAAAAACAACAACAACCTCAACATTGAAAAACACCAACAAATTCAACAACAACCTCAACATTGAAAAACAACAACAACCTCAACATTGAAAATCACCAACAAATTCAACAACAACCTCAACATTGAAAAACAACAACAACCTCAACATTGAAAAACACCATCAAATTCAACAACAACCTCAACATTGAAAAACACCAACAAATTCAACAACAACCTCAACATTGAAAAACACCAACAAATTCAACAACAAACTCAACATTGAAAAACACCAACAAATTCAACAACAATCTCAACATTGAAAAACAACAACAACCTCAACATTGAAAAACACCAACAAATTCAACAACAACCTCAACATTGAAAAGCACCAACAAATTCAACACAACCTCAACATTGAAAAACAACAACAACCTCAACATTGCAAAACACCAACAAATTCAACAACATCCTCAACATTGAAAAACAACAACAACCTCAACATTGAAAAACACCAACAAATTCAACAACAATCTCAACATTCAAAAACAACAACAAACTCAACATTGAAAAACACCAACAAATTCAACACCAACCTCAACATTGAAAAACAACAACAACCTCAACATTGAAAAACACCAACAAATTCAACAAAAACCTCAACATTGAAAAACACCAACAAATTCAAAAACAACCTCAACATTGAAAAACAACAACAACCTAAACATTGAAAAACACCAACAAATTCAACAACAACCTCAACATTGAAAAACAACAACAATCTCAACGTTGAAAAACAACAACAACTTCAACATTGAAAAACACCAACAAATTCAACAACAACCTCAACATTGAAAAGCACCAACAAATTCAACACAACCTCAACATTGAAAAACAACAACAACCTCAACATTGAAAAACACCAACAAATTCAACAACATCCTCAACATTGAAAAACAACAACAACCTCAACATTGAAAAACACCAACAAATTCAACAACAATCTCAACATTCAAAAACAACAACAAACTCAACATTGAAAAACACCAACAAATTCAACACCAACCTCAACATTGAAAAACAACAACAACCTCAACATTGAAAAACACCAACAAATTCAACAAAAACCTCAACATTGAAAAACACCAACAAATTCAAAAACAACCTCAACATTGAAAAACAACAACAACCTAAACATTGAAAAACACCAACAAATTCAACAACAACCTCAACATTGAAAAACAACAACAACCTCAACATTGAAAAACACCAACAAATTCAACAACAACCTCAACATTGAAAAACACCAACAAATTCAACAACAACCTCAGCATTGAAAAAGAACAACAAACTCAACATTGAAAAACACCAACAAATTCAACAACAACCTCAACATTGAAAAACAACAACAACCTCAACATTGAAAAACAACAACAAATTCAATAACAACTTCAACATTGAAAAACACCAACAAATTCAACAACAACCTCGAAATTGAAAAACACCAACTAATACAACAACAACCTCAACATTGAAAAACAACAACAACCTCAACATTGAAAAACACCAACAAATTCAACAACAACCTCAACATTGAAAAACAACAACAACCTCAACATTGCAAAACACCAGCAAATTCAACAACAGCCTCAACATTTAAAAACACCAACAAATTCAACAACAACCTCAACATTTAAAAACGCCAACAAATACAACAACAACCTCAACATTGAAAAAGAACAACCTCAACATTGAAAAACACCAACAAATTCAACAAAAAATTCAACATTGAAAAACACCAACAAATTCAACAACAACCCCGACATTGAAAAACACCAACAAATTCAACAACAACCTCAACTTTGAAAAACAACAACAACCTCATCATGGAAAAACACCAACAAATTCAACATCAACCTCAACATTGAAAAACAACAACAACCTCAACATTGAAAAACACCAACAAATACAACAACAACCTCAACATTGAAAAACAACAACAACCTCAACATTGAAAAACACCATCAAATTCAACAACAACCTCAACATTGAAAAACAGCAACAAATTCAACAACAACCTCAACATTGAAAAACACCAACAAATTCAACAACAAACTCAACATTGAAAAACACCAACAAATTCAACAACAACCTCAACATTGAAAAACAACAACAACCTCAACATTGAAAAACACCAACAAATTCAACAACAACCTCAACATTGAAAAGCACCAACAAATTCAACACCACCTCAACATTGAAAAACAACAACAACCTCAACATTGAAAAACACCAACAAATTCAACAACATCCTCAACATTGAAAAACAACAACAACCTCAACATTGAAAAACACCAACAAATTCAACAACAATCTCAACATTCAAAAACAACAACAAACTCAACATTGAAAAACACCAACAAATTCAACACCAACCTCAACATTTAAAAGCGCCAACAAATTCAACAACAACCTCAACATTGAAAAACAACAACAACCTCATCATGGAAAAACACCAACAAATTCAACAACAACCTCAACATTGAAAAACAACAACATCCTCAAATTTGAAAAACACCAACAAATTCAACAACAACCCGAACATTTAAAAACAACAACAACCTCAACATTGAAAAACACCAACAAATTCAACAACAACCTCAACATTGAAAAACACCAACAAACTCAACAACAACCTCAACATTGAAAAACAACAACAACCTCAACATTGAAAAACACCAACAAATTCAACAACAACCTCAACATTGAAAAACACCCACAAATTCAACAACAACCTCAACATTGAAAAACACCAGCAACCTCAACATTGAAAAACACCAACAAATTCAACAACAACCTCAACATTGAAAAACAACAACAACCTCAACATTGAAAAACACCAACAAATTCAACAACAACTTCAACATTGAAAAACACCAACAAATTCAACAACAACCTCAACATTGATAAACAACAAAAACCTCAACATTGAAAAACACCAACAAATTCAACAACAACCTCAACATTGAAAAACAACAACAACCTCAACATTGAAAAACACCAACAAATTCAACAACAACCTCAACATTGAAAAACACCAACAAATTCAACAACAACCTCAGCATTGAAAAACAACAACAACCTCAACATTGAAAAACACCAACAAATTCAACAACAACCTCAACATTGAAAAACAACAACAACCTCAACATTGAAAAACACCAACAAATTCAACAAAAACTTCAACATTGATAAACACCAACAAATTCAACAACAACCTCGAAATTGAAAAACACCATCAAATTCAACAACAACTTCAACATTGAAAAACACCAACAAATTCAACAACAACCTCGACATTGAAAAACACCATCAAATTCAACAACAACCTCAACATTGAAAAACACCAACAACCTCAAAATTGAAAAAACACCAACAAATTCAGCAACGACCTCAACATTGAAAAACACCAACAAATTCAACAACAACCTCAGCATTGAAAAAGAACAACAAACTCAACATTGAAAAACACCAACAAATTCAACAACAACCTCAACATTGAAAAACACCAACAAATTCAACAACAACCTCAACATTGAAAAACACCAACAAACTCAACAACAACCTCAACATTGAAAAACAACAACAACCTCAACATTGAAAAACACCAACAAATTCAACAACAACCTCAACATTGAAGAACACCAACAAATTCAACAACAAACTCAAGATTGAAAAACACCAACAAATTCAACAACCTCAACATTGAAAAACAGCAACAACCTCAACATTGAAAAACACCAACAAATTCAACAACAACCTCAGCATTGAAAAACACCAACAAATTCAACAACAACCTCAACATTGAAAAACAACAACAACCTCAACATTGAAAAACACCAACAAATTCAACAACAACCTCAACATTGAAAAACAACAACAACCTCAACATTGAAAAACACCAACAAATTCAACAACAACCTCAACATTGAAAAACACCAACAAATTCAACAACAACCTCGAAATTGAAAAACACCAACAAATACAACAACAACCTCAACATTGAAAAACAACAACAACCTCAACATTGAAAAACACCAACAAATTCAACAACAACATCAACATTGAAAATCAACAACAACCTTAACATTGCAAAACACCAGCAAATTCAACAACAACCTCAACATTTAAAAACACCAACAAATTCAACAAAAACCTCAACATTGAAAACACCAACAAATTCAACAACAACCTCAACATTAAAAAAGCCAACAAATTCAACAACAACCTCAACATTGAAAAACAACAACCTCAACATTGAAAAACACCAACAAATTCAACAAAAAATTCAACATTGAAAAACACTAACAAATTCAACAACAACCCCGACATTTAAAAACACCAACAAATTCAACAACAACCTCAACTTTGAAAAACAACAACATCCTCAAAATTGAAAAACACCAACAAATTCAACAACAACACAACATTTAAAAACTACAACAACCTCAACATTGAAAAACACCAACAATTTCAACAACAAACTCAACATTGAAAAACACCAACAAATTCAACAACAACCTCAACATTGAAAAACACCAACAAACTCAACAACAACCTCAACATTGAAAAACAACAACAACCTCAACATTGAAAAACACCAACAAATTCAACAACAACCTCAACATTGAAAAACACCAACAAATTCAACAACAACCTCAACATTGAAAAAGTCCAACAACCTCAACATTGAAAAACACCAACAAATTCAACAACAACCTCAACATTGAAAAACAACAACAACCTCATCATTGAAAAACACCAACAAATTCAACAACAACCTCAACATTGAAAAACAACAAACTCAACATTGAAAAACACCAACAAATTCAACAACAACCTCAACATTGAAAAACAACAACAACCTCAACATTGAAAAACACCAACAAATTCAACAACAACTTCAACATTGAAAAACACCAACAAATTCAACAACAACCTCAACATTGAAAAACAACAACAACCTCAACATTGAAAAACACCAACAAATTCAACAACAACCTCAACATTGAAAAACAACAACATCCTCAAAATTGAAAAACACCAACAAATTCAACAACAACACAACATTTAAAAACTACAACAACCTCAACATTGAAAAACACCAACAATTTCAACAACAACCTCAACATTGAAAAACACCAACAAATTCAACAACAACCTCAACATTGAAAAACACCAACAAACTCAACAACAACCTCAACATTGAAAAACAACAACAACCTCAACATTGAAAAACACCAACAAATTCAAAAACAACCTCAACATTGAAAAACACCAACAAATTCAACAACAACCTCAACATTGAAAAAGTCCAACAACCTCAACATTGAAAAACACCAACAAATTCAACAACAACCTCAACATTAAAAAACAACAACAACCTCATCATTGAAAAACACCAACAAATTCAACAACAACCTCAACATTGAAAAACAACAAACTCAACATTGAAAAACACCAACAAATTCAACAACAACCTCAACATTGAAAAACAACAACAACCTCAACATTGAAAAACACCAACAAATTCAACAACAACTTCAACATTGAAAAACACCAACAAATTCAACAACAACCTCAACATTGAAAAACAACAACAACCTCAACATTGAAAAACACCAACAAATTCAACAACAACCTCGACATTGAAAAACACCATCAAATTCAACAACAACCTTAACTTTGAAAAACACCAACGACCTCAAAATTGAAAAAACACCAACAAATTCAACAACAACCTCAACAATTAAAAACAACAACAACCTCAACATTGAAAAACACCAACAAATTCAACAACAACCTCAACATTGAAAAACACCAACAAATTCAACAACAACCTCAACATTGAAAAACACCAACAAACTCAACAACAACCTCAGCATTGAAAAACAACAACAACCTCAACATTGAAAAACACCAACAAATTCAACAACAACCTCAACATTGAAGAACACCAACAAATTCAACAACAAACTCAAGATTGAAAAACACCAACAAATTCAACAACCTCAACATTGAAAAACAACCACAACCTCAACATTCAAAAACACCAACAAATTCAACAACAACCTCAACATTGAAAAACAGCAACAAATTCAACAACAACCTCAACATTGAAAAACAACAACAACCTCAACATTGAAAAACACGAACAAATTCAATAACAACCTCAACATTGAAAAACAACAACAAATTCAACAACAACCTCAACATTGAAAAACAGCAACAACCTCAACATTGAAAAACACCAACAAATTCAACAACAACCTCAACATTGAAAAACACCAACAAATTCAACAACAACCTCGAAATTGAAAAACACCAACAAATACAACAACAACCTCAGCATTGAAAAACAACAACAACCTCAACATTCAAAAACACCAACAGATTCAACAAAAACCTCAACATTGAAAATCAACAACAACCTCAACATTGCAAAACACCAGCAAATTCATCAACAACCTCAACATTTAAAAACACCAACAAATTCAACAACAACCTCAACATTTAAAAACGCCAACAAATTCAACAACAACCTCAACATTGAAAAACAACAACCTCAACATTGAAAAACACCAACAAATTCAACAACAACCTCAACATTGAAAAACAGCAACAACCTCAACATTGAAAACCACCAACAAATTCAACAACAACTTCAACATTGAAAAACACCAACAAATTCAACAACAAACTCGACATTGAAAAACACCATCAAATTCAACAACAACCTCAACATTGAAAAACACCAACAAATTCAACAAAAACCTCAACATTGAAAACACCAACAAATTCAACAACAACCTCAACATTTAAAAGCGCCAACAAATTCAACAACAACCTCAACATTGAAAAACAACAACATCCTCAAATTTGAAAAACACCAACAAATTCAACAACAACCCGAACATTTAAAAACAACAACAACCTCAACATTGAAAAACACCAACAAATTCAACAACAACCTCAACATTGAAAAACACCAACTAACTCAACAACAACCTCAACATTGAAAAACAACAACAACCTCAACATTGAAAAACACCAACAAATTCAACAACAACCTCAACAGTGAAAAACACCCACAAATTCAACAACAACCTCAACATTGAAAAACACCAGCAACATCAACATTGAAAAACACCAACAAATTCAACAACAACCTCAACATTGAAAAACAACAACAACCTCAACATTGAAAAACACCAACAAATTCAACAACAACTTCAACATTGAAAAACACCAACAAATTCAACAACAACCTCAACATTGATAAACAACAAAAACCTCAACATTGAAAAACACCAACAAATTCAACAACAACCTCAACATTGAAAAACAACAACAACCTCAACATTGAAAAACACCAACAAATTCAACAACAACCTCAACATTGAAAAACACCAACAAATTCAACAACAACCTCAGCATTGAAATACAACAACAACCTCACATTGAAAAACACCAACAAATTCAACAACAACCTCAACATTGAAAAACAACAACAACCTCAACATTGAAAAACACCAACAAATTCAACAACATCTTCAACATTGATAAACACCAACAAATTAAACAACAACCTCGAAATTGAAAAACACCATCAAATTCAACAACAACTTCAACATTGAAAAACACCAACAAATTCAACAACAACCTCGACATTGAAAAATACCATCAAATTCAACAACAACCTCAACATTGAAAAACACCAACAACCTCAAAATTGAAAAAACACCAACAAATTCAACAACGACCTCAACATTTAAAAACAACAACAACCTCAACATTGAAAAACACCAACAAATTCAACAACAACCTCAACATTGAAAAACACCAACAAATTCAACAACAACCTCAACAATGAAAAACACCAACAAACTCAACAACAACCTCAACATTGAAAAACAACAACAACCTCAACATTGAAAAACACCAACAAATTCAACAACAACCTCAACATTGAAAAACACAACAAATTCAACAACAAACTCAAGATTGAAAAACACCAACAAATTCAACAACCTCAACATTGAAAAACAACAACAATCTCAACATTGAAAAACACCAACAAATTCAACAACAACCTCAACATTGAAAAACACCAACAAATTCAACAACAACCTCAACATTGAAAAACAACAAACTCAACATTGAAAAACACCAACAAATTCAACAACAACCTCAACATTGAAAAACAACAACAACCTCAACATTGAAAAACACCAACAAATTCAACAACAACTTCAACATTGAAAAACACCAACAAATTCAACAACAACCTCAACATTGAAAAACAACAACAACCTCAACATTGAAAAACACCAACAAATTCAACAACAACCTCAACATTGAAAAACAACAACATCCTCAAAATTGAAAAACACCAACAAATTCAACAACAACACAACATTTAAAAACTACAACAACCTCAACATTGAAAAACACCAACAATTTCAACAACAACCTCAACATTGAAAAACACCAACAAATTCAACAACAACCTCAACATTGAAAAACACCAACAAACTCAACAACAACCTCAACATTGAAAAACAACAACAACCTCAACATTGAAAAACACCAACAAATTCAAAAACAACCTCAACATTGAAAAACACCAACAAATTCAACAACAACCTCAACATTGAAAAAGTCCAACAACCTCAACATTGAAAAACACCAACAAATTCAACAACAACCTCAACATTAAAAAACAACAACAACCTCATCATTGAAAAACACCAACAAATTCAACAACAACCTCAACATTGAAAAACAACAAACTCAACATTGAAAAACACCAACAAATTCAACAACAACCTCAACATTGAAAAACAACAACAACCTCAACATTGAAAAACACCAACAAATTCAACAACAACTTCAACATTGAAAAACACCAACAAATTCAACAACAACCTCAACATTGAAAAACAACAACAACCTCAACATTGAAAAACACCAACAAATTCAACAACAACCTCGACATTGAAAAACACCATCAAATTCAACAACAACCTTAACTTTGAAAAACACCAACGACCTCAAAATTGAAAAAACACCAACAAATTCAACAACAACCTCAACAATTAAAAACAACAACAACCTCAACATTGAAAAACACCAACAAATTCAACAACAACCTCAACATTGAAAAACACCAACAAATTCAACAACAACCTCAACATTGAAAAACACCAACAAACTCAACAACAACCTCAGCATTGAAAAACAACAACAACCTCAACATTGAAAAACACCAACAAATTCAACAACAACCTCAACATTGAAGAACACCAACAAATTCAACAACAAACTCAAGATTGAAAAACACCAACAAATTCAACAACCTCAACATTGAAAAACAACCACAACCTCAACATTCAAAAACACCAACAAATTCAACAACAACCTCAACATTGAAAAACAGCAACAAATTCAACAACAACCTCAACATTGAAAAACAACAACAACCTCAACATTGAAAAACACGAACAAATTCAATAACAACCTCAACATTGAAAAACAACAACAAATTCAACAACAACCTCAACATTGAAAAACAGCAACAACCTCAACATTGAAAAACACCAACAAATTCAACAACAACCTCAACATTGAAAAACACCAACAAATTCAACAACAACCTCGAAATTGAAAAACACCAACAAATACAACAACAACCTCAGCATTGAAAAACAACAACAACCTCAACATTCAAAAACACCAACAGATTCAACAAAAACCTCAACATTGAAAATCAACAACAACCTCAACATTGCAAAACACCAGCAAATTCATCAACAACCTCAACATTTAAAAACACCAACAAATTCAACAACAACCTCAACATTTAAAAACGCCAACAAATTCAACAACAACCTCAACATTGAAAAACAACAACCTCAACATTGAAAAACACCAACAAATTCAACAACAACCTCAACATTGAAAAACAGCAACAACCTCAACATTGAAAACCACCAACAAATTCAACAACAACTTCAACATTGAAAAACACCAACAAATTCAACAACAAACTCGACATTGAAAAACACCATCAAATTCAACAACAACCTCAACATTGAAAAACACCAACAAATTCAACAAAAACCTCAACATTGAAAACACCAACAAATTCAACAACAACCTCAACATTTAAAAGCGCCAACAAATTCAACAACAACCTCAACATTGAAAAACAACAACAACCTCATCATGGAAAAACACCAACAAATTCAACAACAACCTCAACATTGAAAAACAACAACATCCTCAAATTTGAAAAACACCAACAAATTCAACAACAACCCGAACATTTAAAAACAACAACAACCTCAACATTGAAAAACACCAACAAATTCAACAACAACCTCAACATTGAAAAACACCAACTAACTCAACAACAACCTCAACATTGAAAAACAACAACAACCTCAACATTGAAAAACACCAACAAATTCAACAACAACCTCAACAGTGAAAAACACCCACAAATTCAACAACAACCTCAACATTGAAAAACACCAGCAACATCAACATTGAAAAACACCAACAAATTCAACAACAACCTCAACATTGAAAAACAACAACAACCTCAACATTGAAAAACACCAACAAATTCAACAACAACTTCAACATTGAAAAACACCAACAAATTCAACAACAACCTCAACATTGATAAACAACAAAAACCTCAACATTGAAAAACACCAACAAATTCAACAACAACCTCAACATTGAAAAACAACAACAACCTCAACATTGAAAAACACCAACAAATTCAACAACAACCTCAACATTGAAAAACACCAACAAATTCAACAACAACCTCAGCATTGAAATACAACAACAACCTCACATTGAAAAACACCAACAAATTCAACAACAACCTCAACATTGAAAAACAACAACAACCTCAACATTGAAAAACACCAACAAATTCAACAACATCTTCAACATTGATAAACACCAACAAATTAAACAACAACCTCGAAATTGAAAAACACCATCAAATTCAACAACAACTTCAACATTGAAAAACACCAACAAATTCAACAACAACCTCGACATTGAAAAATACCATCAAATTCAACAACAACCTCAACATTGAAAAACACCAACAACCTCAAAATTGAAAAAACACCAACAAATTCAACAACGACCTCAACATTTAAAAACAACAACAACCTCAACATTGAAAAACACCAACAAATTCAACAACAACCTCAACATTGAAAAACACCAACAAATTCAACAACAACCTCAACAATGAAAAACACCAACAAACTCAACAACAACCTCAACATTGAAAAACAACAACAACCTCAACATTGAAAAACACCAACAAATTCAACAACAACCTCAACATTGAAAAACACAACAAATTCAACAACAAACTCAAGATTGAAAAACACCAACAAATTCAACAACCTCAACATTGAAAAACAACAACAATCTCAACATTGAAAAACACCAACAAATTCAACAACAACCTCAACATTGAAAAACACCAACAAATTCAACAACAACCTCAACATTGAAAAACAACAACAACCTCAACATTGAAAAACACCAACAAATTCAACAACAACCTCAACAGTGAAAAACAACAACAACCACAACATTGAAAAACACCAAAAGTTCAACAATAACCTCAACATTGAAAAACAACAACAACCTCAACATTGAAAAACACCAAATTCAACAACAACCTCAACATTGAAAAATACCAACAAATTCAACAACAACCTCAACATTGAAAAACAACAACAACCTCAACATTGAAAAACACCAACACATTCAACAACAACCTCAACATTGAAAAACACCAACAAATTCAACAACAACCTCAGCATTGAAAAACAACAACAACCTCAACATTGAAAAACACCAACAAATTCAACAACAACCTCAACATTGAAAAACAACAACAACCTCAACATTGAAAATCACCAACAAATTCAACAACAACCTCAACATTGAAAAACAACAACAACCTCAACATTGAAAAACACCATCAAATTCAACAACAACCTCAACATTGAAAAACACCAACAAATTCAACAACAACCTCAACATTGAAAAACACCAACAAATTCAACAACAAACTCAACATTGAAAAACACCAACAAATTCAACAACAATCTCAACATTGAAAAACAACAACAACCTCAACATTGAAAAACACCAACAAATTCAACAACAACCTCAACATTGAAAAGCACCAACAAATTCAACACAACCTCAACATTGAAAAACAACAACAACCTCAACATTGAAAAACACCAACAAATTCAACAACATCCTCAACATTGAAAAACAACAACAACCTCAACATTGAAAAACACCAACAAATTCAACAACAATCTCAACATTCAAAAACAACAACAAACTCAACATTGAAAAACACCAACAAATTCAACACCAACCTCAACATTGAAAAACAACAACAACCTCAACATTGAAAAACACCAACAAATTCAACAAAAACCTCAACATTGAAAAACACCAACAAATTCAAAAACAACCTCAACATTGAAAAACAACAACAACCTAAACATTGAAAAACACCAACAAATTCAACAACAACCTCAACATTGAAAAACAACAACAATCTCAACATTGAAAAACAACAACAACCTCAACATTGAAAAACACCAACAAATTCAACAACAACCTCAACATTGAAAAGCACCAACAAATTCAACACAACCTCAACATTGAAAAACAACAACAACCTCAACATTGAAAAACACCAACAAATTCAACAACATCCTCAACATTGAAAAACAACAACAACCTCAACATTGAAAAACACCAACAAATTCAACAACAATCTCAACATTCAAAAACAACAACAAACTCAACATTGAAAAACACCAACAAATTCAACACCAACCTCAACATTGAAAAACAACAACAACCTCAACATTGAAAAACACCAACAAATTCAACAAAAACCTCAACATTGAAAAACACCAACAAATTCAAAAACAACCTCAACATTGAAAAACAACAACAACCTAAACATTGAAAAACACCAACAAATTCAACAACAACCTCAACATTGAAAAACAACAACAACCTCAACATTGAAAAACACCAACAAATTCAACAACAACCTCAACATTGAAAAACACCAACAAATTCAACAACAACCTCAGCATTGAAAAAGAACAACAAACTCAACATTGAAAAACACCAACAAATTCAACAACAACCTCAACATTGAAAAACAACAACAACCTCAACATTGAAAAACAACAACAAATTCAATAACAACTTCAACATTGAAAAACACCAACAAATTCAACAACAACCTCGAAATTGAAAAACACCAACTAATACAACAACAACCTCAACATTGAAAAACAACAACAACCTCAACATTGAAAAACACCAACAAATTCAACAACAACCTCAACATTGAAAAACAACAACAACCTCAACATTGCAAAACACCAGCAAATTCAACAACAGCCTCAACATTTAAAAACACCAACAAATTCAACAACAACCTCAACATTTAAAAACGCCAACAAATACAACAACAACCTCAACATTGAAAAAGAACAACCTCAACATTGAAAAACACCAACAAATTCAACAAAAAATTCAACATTGAAAAACACCAACAAATTCAACAACAACCCCGACATTGAAAAACACCAACAAATTCAACAACAACCTCAACTTTGAAAAACAACAACAACCTCATCATGGAAAAACACCAACAAATTCAACATCAACCTCAACATTGAAAAACAACAACAACCTCAACATTGAAAAACACCAACAAATTCAACAACAACCTCAACATTGAAAAACAACAACAACCTCAACATTGAAAAACACCATCAAATTCAACAACAACCTCAACATTGAAAAACAGCAACAAATTCAACAACAACCTCAACATTGAAAAACACCAACAAATTCAACAACAAACTCAACATTGAAAAACACCAACAAATTCAACAACAACCTCAACATTGAAAAACAACAACAACCTCAACATTGAAAAACACCAACAAATTCAACAACAACCTCAACATTGAAAAGCACCAACAAATTCAACACCACCTCAACATTGAAAAACAACAACAACCTCAACATTGAAAAACACCAACAAATTCAACAACATCCTCAACATTGAAAAACAACAACAACCTCAACATTGAAAAACACCCACAAATTCAACAACAATCTCAACATTCAAAAACAACAACAAACTCAACATTGAAAAACACCAACAAATTCAACACCAACCTCAACATTTAAAAGCGCCAACAAATTCAACAACAACCTCAACATTGAAAAACAACAACAACCTCATCATGGAAAAACACCAACAAATTCAACAACAACCTCAACATTGAAAAACAACAACATCCTCAAATTTGAAAAACACCAACAAATTCAACAACAACCCGAACATTTAAAAACAACAACAACCTCAACATTGAAAAACACCAACAAATTCAACAACAACCTCAACATTGAAAACACCAACAAACTCAACAACAACCTCAACATTGAAAAACAACAACAACCTCAACATTGAAAAACACCAACAAATTCAACAACAACCTCAACATTGAAAAACACCCACAAATTCAACAACAACCTCAACATTGAAAAACACCAGCAACCTCAACATTGAAAAACACCAACAAATTCAACAACAACCTCAACATTGAAAAACAACAACAACCTCAACATTGAAAAACACCAACAAATTCAACAACAACTTCAACATTGAAAAACACCAACAAATTCAACAACAACCTCAACATTGATAAACAACAAAAACCTCAACATTGAAAAACACCAACAAATTCAACAACAACCTCAACATTGAAAAACAACAACAACCTCAACATTGAAAAACACCAACAAATTCAACAACAACCTCAACATTGAAAAACACCAACAAATTCAACAACAACCTCAGCATTGAAAAACAACAACAACCTCAACATTGAAAAACACCAACAAATTCAACAACAACCTCAACATTGAAAAACAACAACAACCTCAACATTGAAAAACACCAACAAATTCAACAAAAACTTCAACATTGATAAACACCAACAAAATCAACAACAACCTCGAAATTGAAAAACACCATCAAATTCAACAACAACTTCAACATTGAAAAACACCAACAAATTCAACAACAACCTCGACATTGAAAAACACCATCAAATTCAACAACAACCTCAACATTGAAAAACACCAACAACCTCAAAATTGAAAAAACACCAACAAATTCAGCAACGACCTCAACATTGAAAAACACCAACAAATTCAACAACAACCTCAGCATTGAAAAAGAACAACAAACTCAACATTGAAAAACACCAACAAATTCAACAACAACCTCAACATTGAAAAACACCAACAAATTCAACAACAACCTCAACATTGAAAAACACCAACAAATTCAACAACAACCTCAGCATTGAAAAAGAACAACAAACTCAACATTGAAAAACACCAACAAATTCAACAACAACCTCAACATTGAAAAACAACAACAACCTCAACATTGAAAAACAACAACAAATTCAATAACAACTTCAACATTGAAAAACACCAACAAATTCAACAACAACCTCGAAATTGAAAAACACCAACTAATACAACAACAACCTCAACATTGAAAAACAACAACAACCTCAACATTGAAAAACACCAACAAATTCAACAACAACCTCAACATTGAAAAACAACAACAACCTCAACATTGCAAAACACCAGCAAATTCAACAACAGCCTCAACATTTAAAAACACCAACAAATTCAACAACAACCTCAACATTTAAAAACGCCAACAAATACAACAACAACCTCAACATTGAAAAAGAACAACCTCAACATTGAAAAACACCAACAAATTCAACAAAAAATTCAACATTGAAAAACACCAACAAATTCAACAACAACCCCGACATTGAAAAACACCAACAAATTCAACAACAACCTCAACTTTGAAAAACAACAACAACCTCATCATGGAAAAACACCAACAAATTCAACATCAACCTCAACATTGAAAAACAACAACAACCTCAACATTGAAAAACACCAACAAATTCAACAACAACCTCAACATTGAAAAACAACAACAACCTCAACATTGAAAAACACCATCAAATTCAACAACAACCTCAACATTGAAAAACAGCAACAAATTCAACAACAACCTCAACATTGAAAAACACCAACAAATTCAACAACAAACTCAACATTGAAAAACACCAACAAATTCAACAACAACCTCAACATTGAAAAACAACAACAACCTCAACATTGAAAAACACCAACAAATTCAACAACAACCTCAACATTGAAAAGCACCAACAAATTCAACACCACCTCAACATTGAAAAACAACAACAACCTCAACATTGAAAAACACCAACAAATTCAACAACATCCTCAACATTGAAAAACAACAACAACCTCAACATTGAAAAACACCAACAAATTCAACAACAATCTCAACATTCAAAAACAACAACAAACTCAACATTGAAAAACACCAACAAATTCAACACCAACCTCAACTTTTAAAAGCGCCAACAAATTCAACAACAACCTCAACATTGAAAAACAACAACAACCTCATCATGGAAAAACACCAACAAATTCAACAACAACCTCAACATTGAAAAACAACAACATCCTCAAATTTGAAAAACACCAACAAATTCAACAACAACCCGAACATTTAAAAACAACAACAACCTCAACATTGAAAAACACCAACAAATTCAACAACAACCTCAACATTGAAAAACACCAACAAACTCAACAACAACCTCAACATTGAAAAACAACAACAACCTCAACATTGAAAAACACCAACAAATTCAACAACAACCTCAACATTGAAAAACACCCACAAATTCAACAACAACCTCAACATTGAAAAACACCAGCAACCTCAACATTGAAAAACACCAACAAATTCAACAACAACCTCAACATTGAAAAACAACAACAACCTCAACATTGAAAAACACCAACAAATTCAACAACAACTTCAACATTGAAAAACACCAACAAATTCAACAACAACCTCAACATTGATAAACAACAAAAACCTCAACATTGAAAAACACCAACAAATTCAACAACAACCTCAACATTGAAAAACAACAACAACCTCAACATTGAAAAACACCAACAAATTCAACAACAACCTCAACATTGAAAAACACCAACAAATTCAACAACAACCTCAGCATTGAAAAACAACAACAACCTCAACATTGAAAAACACCAACAAATTCAACAACAACCTCAACATTGAAAAACAACAACAACCTCAACATTGAAAAACACCAACAAATTCAACAAAAACTTCAACATTGATAAACACCAACAAATTCAACAACAACCTCGAAATTGAAAAACACCATCAAATTCAACAACAACTTCAACATTGAAAAACACCAACAAATTCAACAACAACCTCGACATTGAAAAACACCATCAAATTCAACAACAACCTCAACATTGAAAAACACCAACAACCTCAAAATTGAAAAAACACCAACAAATTCAGCAACGACCTCAACATTTAAAAACAACAACAACCTCAACATTGAAAAACACCAACAAATTCAACAACAACCTCAACATTGAAAAACACCAACAAATTCAACAACAACCTCAACAATGAAAAACACCAACAAACTCAACAACAACCTCAACATTGAAAAACAACAACAACCTCAACATTGAAAAACACCAACAAATTCAACAACAACCTCAACATTGAAAAACACCAACAAATTCAACAACAAACTCAAGATTGAAAAACACCAACAAATTCAACAACCTCAACATTGAAAAACAACAACAATCTCAACATTGAAAAACACCAACAAATTCAACAACAACCTCAACATTGAAAAACACCAACAAATTCAACAACAACCTCAACATTGAAAAACAACAACAACCTCAACATTGAAAAACACCAACAAATTCAACAACAACCTCAACAGTGAAAAACAACAACAACCACAACATTGAAAAACACCAAAAGTTCAACAATAACCTCAACATTGAAAAACAACAACAACCTCAACATTGAAAAACACCAAATTCAACAACAACCTCAACATTGAAAAATACCAACAAATTCAACAACAACCTCAACATTGAAAAACAACAACAACCTCAACATTGAAAAACACCAACAAATTCAACAACAACCTCAACATTGAAAAACACCAACAAATTCAACAACAACCTCAGCATTGAAAAACAACAACAACCTCAACATTGAAAAACACCAACAAATTCAACAACAACCTCAACATTGAAAAACAACAACAACCTCAACATTGAAAAACACCAACAAATTCAACAACAACCTCAACATTGAAAAACAACAACAACCTCAACATTGAAAAACACCATCAAATTCAACAACAACCTCAACATTGAAAAACACCAACAAATTCAACAACAACTTCAACATTGAAAAACACCAGCAAATTCAACAACAAACTCAACATTGAAAAAGACCAACAAATTCAACAACAACCTCAACATTGAAAAACAACAACAACCTCAACATTGAAAAACACCAACAAATTCAACAACAACCTCAACATTGAAAAGCACCAACAAATTCAACACAACCTCAACATTGAAAAACAACAACAACCTCAACATTGAAAAACACCAACAAATTCAACAACATCCTCAACATTGAAAAACAACAACAACCTCAACATTGAAAAACACCAACAAATTCAACAACAATCTCAACATTCAAAAACAACAACAAACTCAACATTGAAAAACACCAACAAATTCAACACCAACCTCAACATTGAAAAACAACAACAACCTCAACATTGAAAAACACCAACAAATTCAACAACAACCTCAACATTGAAAAACACCAACAAATTCAAAAACAACCTCAACATTGAAAAACAACAACAACCTAAACATTGAAAAACACCAACAAATTCAACAACAACCTGAACATTGAAAAACAACAACAACCTCAACATTGAAAAACACCAACAAATTCAACAACAACCTCAACATTGAAAAACACCAACAAATTCAACAACAACCTCAGCATTGAAAAAGAACAACAAACTCAACATTGAAAAACACCAACAAATTCAACAACAACCTCAACATTGAAAAACAACAACAACCTCAACATTGAAAAACAACAACAAATTCAACAACAACTTCAACATTGAAAAACACCAACAAATTCAACAACAACCTCGAAATTGAAAAACACCAACAAATACAACAACAACCTCAACATTGAAAAACAACAACAACCTCAACATTGAAAAACACCAACAAATTCAACAACAACCTCAACATTGAAAAACAACAACAACCTCAACATTGCAAAACACCAGCAAATTCAACAACAGCCTCAACATTTAAAAACACCAACAAATTCAACAACAACCTCAACATTGAAAAAGAACAACCTCAACATTGAAAAACACCAACAAATTCAACAAAAAATTCAACATTGAAAAACACCAACAAATTCAACAACAACCCCGACATTGAAAAACACCAACAAATTCAACAACAACCTCAACTTTGAAAAACAACAACAACCTCATCATGGAAAAACACCAACAAATTCAACAACAACCTCAACATTGAAAAACAACAACAACCTCAACATTGAAAAACACCAACAAATTCAACAACAACCTCAACATTGAAAAACAACAACAACCTCAACATTGAAAAACACCAACAAATTCAACAAAAACTTCAACATTGATAAACACCAACAAATTCAACAACAACCTCGAAATTGAAAAACACCATCAAATTCAACAACAACTTCAACATTGAAAAACACCAACAAATTCAACAACAACCTCGACATTGAAAAACACCATCAAATTCAACAACAACCTCAACATTGAAAAACACCAACAACCTCAAAATTGAAAAAACACCAACAAATTCAGCAACGACCTCATCATTTAAAAACAACAACAACCTCAACATTGAAAAACACCAACAAATTCAACAACAACCTCAACATTGAAAAACACCAACAAATTCAACAACAACCTCAACAATGAAAAACACCAACAAACTCAACAACAACCTCAACATTGAAAAACAACAACAACCTCAACATTGAAAAACACCAACAAATTCAACAACAACCTCAACATTGAAAAACACCAACAAATTCAACAACAAACTCAAGATTGAAAAACACCAACAAATTCAACAACCTCAACATTGAAAAACAACAACAATCTCAACATTGAAAAACACCAACAAATTCAACAACAACCTCAACATTGAAAAACACCAACAAATTCAACAACAACCTCAACATTGAAAAACAACAACAACCTCAACATTGAAAAACACCAACAAATTCAACAACAAGCTCAACAGTGAAAAACAACAACAACCACAACATTGAAAAACACCAAAAGTTCAACAATAACCTCAACATTGAAAAACAACAACAACCTCAACATTGAAAAACACCAAATTCAACAACAACCTCAACATTGAAAAATACCAACAAATTCAACAACAACCTCAACATTGAAAAACAACAACAACCTCAACATTGAAAAACAACAACAACCTCAACATTGAAAAACACCAACAAATTCAACAACAACCTCAACATTGAAAAACACCAACAAATTCAACAACAACCTCAGCATTGAAAAAGAACAACAAACTCAACATTGAAAAACACCAACAAATTCAACAACAACCTCAACATTGAAAAACAACAACAACCTCAACATTGAAAAACAACAACAAATTCAACAACAACTTCAACATTGAAAAACACCAACAAATTCAACAACAACCTCGAAATTGAAAAACACCAACAAATACAACAACAACCTCAACATTGAAAAACAACAACAACCTCAACATTGAAAAACACCAACAAATTCAACAACAACCTCAACATTGAAAAACAACAACAACCTCAACATTGCAAAACACCAGCAAATTCAACAACAGCCTCAACATTTAAAAACACCAACAAATTCAACAACAACCTCAACATTTAAAAACGCCAACAAATACAACAACAACCTCAACATTGAAAAAGAACAACCTCAACATTGAAAAACACCAACAAATTCAACAAAAAATTCAACATTGAAAAACACCAACAAATTCAACAACAACCCCGACATTGAAAAACACCAACAACCTCAACATTGCAAAACACCAGCAAATTCAACAACAGCCTCAACATTTAAAAACACCAACAAATTCAACAACAACCTCAACATTGAAAAAGAACCACCTCAACATTGAAAAACACCAACAAATTCAACAAAAAATTCAACATTGAAAAACACCAACAAATTCAACAACAACCCCGACATTGAAAAACACCAACAAATTCAACAACAACCTCAAATTTGAAAAACAACAACAACCTCATCATGGAAAAACACCAACAAATTCAACAACAACCTCAACATTGAAAAACAACAACAACCTCAACATTGAAAAACACCAACAAATTCAACAACAACCTCAACATTGAAAAACAACAACAACCTCAACATTGAAAAACACCAACAAATTCAACAAAAACTTCAACATTGATAAACACCAACAAATTCAACAACAACCTCGAAATTGAAAAACACCATCAAATTCAACAACAACTTCAACATTGAAAAACACCAACAAATTCAACAACAACCTCGACATTGAAAAACACCATCAAATTCAACAACAACCTCAACATTGAAAAACACCAACAACCTCAAAATTGAAAAAACACCAACAAATTCAGCAACGACCTCAACATTTAAAAACAACAACAACCTCAACATTGAAAAACACCAACAAATTCAACAACAACCTCAACATTGAAAAACACCAACAAATTAAACAACAACCTCAACAATGAAAAACACCAACAAACTCAACAACAACCTCAACATTGAAAAACACCAACAAATTCAACAACAAACTCAAGATTGAAAAACACCAACAAATTCAACAACCTCAACATTGAAAAACAACAACAATCTCAACATTGAAAAACACCAACAAATTCAACAACAACCTCAACATTGAAAAACACCAACAAATTCAACAACAACCTCAACATTGAAAAACAACAACAACCTCAACATTGAAAAACACCAACAAATTCAACAACAACCTCAACAGTGAAAAACAACAACAACCACAACATTGAAAAACACCAAAAGTTCAACAATAACCTCAACATTGAAAAACAACAACAACCTCAACATTGAAAAACACCAAATTCAACAACAACCTCAACATTGAAAAATACCAACAAATTCAACAACAACCTCAACATTGAAAAACAACAACAACCTCAACATTGAAAAACAACAACAACCTCAACATTGAAAAACACCAACAAATTCAACAACAACCTCAACATTGAAAAACACCAACAAATTCAACAACAACCTCAGCATTGAAAAAGAACAACAAACTCAACATTGAAAAACACCAACAAATTCAACAACAACCTCAACATTGAAAAACAACAACAACCTCAACATTGAAAAACAACAACAAATTCAACAACAACTTCAACATTGAAAAACACCAACAAATTCAACAACAACCTCGAAATTGAAAAACACCAACAAATACAACAACAACCTCAACATTGAAAAACAACAACAACCTCAACATTGAAAAACACCAACAAATTCAACAACAACCTCAACATTGAAAAACAACAACCTCAACATTGCAAAACACCAGCAAATTCAACAACAGCCTCAACATTGAAAAACAACAACAAATTCAACAACAACCTCAACATTTAAAAACGCCAACAAATACAACAACAACCTCAACATTGAAAAAGAACAACCTCAACATTGAAAAACACCAACAAATTCAACAAAAAATTCAACATTGAAAAACACCAACAAATTCAACAACAACCCCGACATTGAAAAACACCAACAAATTCAACAACAACCTCAACTTTGAAAAACAACAACAACCTCATCATGGAAAAACACCAACAAATTCAACAACAACCTCAACATTGAAAAACAACAACAACCTCAACATTGAAAAACACCAACAAATTCAACAACATCCTCAACATTGAAAAACAACAACAACCTCAACATTGAAAAACACCAACAAATTCAACAACAATCTCAACATTCAAAAACAACAACAAACTCAACATTGAAAAACACCAACAAATTCAACACCAACCTCAACATTGAAAAACAACAACAACCTCAACATTGAAAAACACCAACAAATTCAACAACAACCTCAACATTGAAAAACACCAACAAATTCAAAAACAACCTCAACATTGAAAAACAACAACAACCTAAACATTGAAAAACACCAACAAATTCAACAACAACCTGAACATTGAAAAACAACAACAACCTCAACATTGAAAAACACCAACAAATTCAACAACAACCTCAACATTGAAAAACACCAACAAATTCAACAACAACCTCAGCATTGAAAAAGAACAACAAACTCAACATTGAAAAACACCAACAAATTCAACAACAACCTCAACATTGAAAAACAACAACAACCTCAACATTGAAAAACAACAACAAATTCAACAACAACTTCAACATTGAAAAACACCAACAAATTCAACAACAACCTCGAAATTGAAAAACACCAACAAATACAACAACAACCTCAACATTGAAAAACAACAACAACCTCAACATTGAAAAACACCAACAAATTCAACAACAACCTCAACATTGAAAAACAACAACAACCTCAACATTGCAAAACACCAGCAAATTCAACAACAGCCTCAACATTTAAAAACACCAACAAATTCAACAACAACCTCAACATTGAAAAAGAACAACCTCAACATTGAAAAACACCAACAAATTCAACAAAAAATTCAACATTGAAAAACACCAACAAATTCAACAACAACCCCGACATTGAAAAACACCAACAAATTCAACAACAACCTCAACTTTGAAAAACAACAACAACCTCATCATGGAAAAACACCAACAAATTCAACAACAACCTCAACATTGAAAAACAACAACAACCTCAACATTGAAAAACACCAACAAATTCAACAACAACCTCAACATTGAAAAACAACAACAACCTCAACATTGAAAAACACCAACAAATTCAACAAAAACTTCAACATTGATAAACACCAACAAATTCAACAACAACCTCGAAATTGAAAAACACCATCAAATTCAACAACAACTTCAACATTGAAAAACACCAACAAATTCAACAACAACCTCGACATTGAAAAACACCATCAAATTCAACAACAACCTCAACATTGAAAAACACCAACAACCTCAAAATTGAAAAAACACCAACAAATTCAGCAACGACCTCATCATTTAAAAACAACAACAACCTCAACATTGAAAAACACCAACAAATTCAACAACAACCTCAACATTGAAAAACACCAACAAATTCAACAACAACCTCAACAATGAAAAACACCAACAAACTCAACAACAACCTCAACATTGAAAAACAACAACAACCTCAACATTGAAAAACACCAACAAATTCAACAACAACCTCAACATTGAAAAACACCAACAAATTCAACAACAAACTCAAGATTGAAAAACACCAACAAATTCAACAACCTCAACATTGAAAAACAACAACAATCTCAACATTGAAAAACACCAACAAATTCAACAACAACCTCAACATTGAAAAACACCAACAAATTCAACAACAACCTCAACATTGAAAAACAACAACAACCTCAACATTGAAAAACACCAACAAATTCAACAACAAGCTCAACAGTGAAAAACAACAACAACCACAACATTGAAAAACACCAAAAGTTCAACAATAACCTCAACATTGAAAAACAACAACAACCTCAACATTGAAAAACACCAAATTCAACAACAACCTCAACATTGAAAAATACCAACAAATTCAACAACAACCTCAACATTGAAAAACAACAACAACCTCAACATTGAAAAACAACAACAACCTCAACATTGAAAAACACCAACAAATTCAACAACAACCTCAACATTGAAAAACACCAACAAATTCAACAACAACCTCAGCATTGAAAAAGAACAACAAACTCAACATTGAAAAACACCAACAAATTCAACAACAACCTCAACATTGAAAAACAACAACAACCTCAACATTGAAAAACAACAACAAATTCAACAACAACTTCAACATTGAAAAACACCAACAAATTCAACAACAACCTCGAAATTGAAAAACACCAACAAATACAACAACAACCTCAACATTGAAAAACAACAACAACCTCAACATTGAAAAACACCAACAAATTCAACAACAACCTCAACATTGAAAAACAACAACAACCTCAACATTGCAAAACACCAGCAAATTCAACAACAGCCTCAACATTTAAAAACACCAACAAATTCAACAACAACCTCAACATTTAAAAACGCCAACAAATACAACAACAACCTCAACATTGAAAAAGAACAACCTCAACATTGAAAAACACCAACAAATTCAACAAAAAATTCAACATTGAAAAACACCAACAAATTCAACAACAACCCCGACATTGAAAAACACCAACAACCTCAACATTGCAAAACACCAGCAAATTCAACAACAGCCTCAACATTTAAAAACACCAACAAATTCAACAACAACCTCAACATTGAAAAAGAACAACCTCAACATTGAAAAACACCAACAAATTCAACAAAAAATTCAACATTGAAAAACACCAACAAATTCAACAACAACCCCGACATTGAAAAACACCAACAAATTCAACAACAACCTCAAATTTGAAAAACAACAACAACCTCATCATGGAAAAACACCAACAAATTCAACAACAACCTCAACATTGAAAAACAACAACAACCTCAACATTGAAAAACACCAACAAATTCAACAACAACCTCAACATTGAAAAACAACAACAACCTCAACATTGAAAAACACCAACAAATTCAACAAAAACTTCAACATTGATAAACACCAACAAATTCAACAACAACCTCGAAATTGAAAAACACCATCAAATTCAACAACAACTTCAACATTGAAAAACACCAACAAATTCAACAACAACCTCGACATTGAAAAACACCATCAAATTCAACAACAACCTCAACATTGAAAAACACCAACAACCTCAAAATTGAAAAAACACCAACAAATTCAGCAACGACCTCAACATTTAAAAACAACAACAACCTCAACATTGAAAAACACCAACAAATTCAACAACAACCTCAACATTGAAAAACACCAACAAATTAAACAACAACCTCAACAATGAAAAACACCAACAAACTCAACAACAACCTCAACATTGAAAAACAACAACAACCTCAACATTGAAAAACACCAACAAATTCAACAACAACCTCAACATTGAAAAACACCAACAAATTCAACAACAAACTCAAGATTGAAAAACACCAACAAATTCAACAACCTCAACATTGAAAAACAACAACAATCTCAACATTGAAAAACACCAACAAATTCAACAACAACCTCAACATTGAAAAACACCAACAAATTCAACAACAACCTCAACATTGAAAAACAACAACAACCTCAACATTGAAAAACACCAACAAATTCAACAACAACCTCAACAGTGAAAAACAACAACAACCACAACATTGAAAAACACCAAAAGTTCAACAATAACCTCAACATTGAAAAACAACAACAACCTCAACATTGAAAAACACCAAATTCAACAACAACCTCAACATTGAAAAATACCAACAAATTCAACAACAACCTCAACATTGAAAAACAACAACAACCTCAACATTGAAAAACAACAACAACCTCAACATTGAAAAACACCAACAAATTCAACAACAACCTCAACATTGAAAAACACCAACAAATTCAACAACAACCTCAGCATTGAAAAAGAACAACAAACTCAACATTGAAAAACACCAACAAATTCAACAACAACCTCAACATTGAAAAACAACAACAACCTCAACATTGAAAAACAACAACAAATTCAACAACAACTTCAACATTGAAAAACACCAACAAATTCAACAACAACCTCGAAATTGAAAAACACCAACAAATACAACAACAACCTCAACATTGAAAAACAACAACAACCTCAACATTGAAAAACACCAACAAATTCAACAACAACCTCAACATTGAAAAACAACAACCTCAACATTGCAAAACACCAGCAAATTCAACAACAGCCTCAACATTGAAAAACAACAACAAATTCAACAACAACCTCAACATTTAAAAACGCCAACAAATACAACAACAACCTCAACATTGAAAAAGAACAACCTCAACATTGAAAAACACCAACAAATTCAACAAAAAATTCAACATTGAAAAACACCAACAAATTCAACAACAACCCCGACATTGAAAAACACCAACAAATTCAACAACAACCTCAACTTTGAAAAACAACAACAACCTCATCATGGAAAAACACCAACAAATTCAACAACAACCTCAACATTGAAAAACAACAACAACCTCAACATTGAAAAACACCAACAAATTCAACAACAACCTCAACATTGAAAAACAACAACAACCTCAACATTGAAAAACACCATCAAATTCAACAACAACCTCAACATTGAAAAAAACCAACAAATTCAACAACAACCTCAACATTGAAAAACACCAACAAATTCAACAACAAACTCAACATTGAAAAAGACCAACAAATTCAACAACAACCTCAACATTGAAAAACAACAACAACCTCAACATTGAAAAACACCAACAAATTCAACAACAACCTCAACATTGAAAAGCACCAACAAATTCAACACAACCTCAACATTGAAAAACAACAACAACCTCAACATTGAAAAACACCAACAAATTCAACAACATCCTCAACATTGAAAAACAACAACAACCTCAACATTGAAAAACACCAACAAATTCAACAACAATCTCAACATTCAAAAACAACAACAAACTCAACATTGAAAAACACCAACAAATTCAACACCAACCTCAACATTGAAAAACAACAACAACCTCAACATTGAAAAACACCAACAAATTCAACAACAACCTCAACATTGAAAAACACCAACAAATTCAAAAACAACCTCAACATTGAAAAACAACAACAACCTAAACATTGAAAAACACCAACAAATTCAACAACAACCTCAACATTGAAAAACAACAACAACCTCAACATTGAAAAACACCAACAAATTCAACAACAACCTCAACATTGAAAAACACCAACAAATTCAACAACAACCTCTGCATTGAAAAAGAACAACAAACTCAACATTGAAAAACACCAACAAATTCAACAACAACCTCAACATTGAAAAACAACAACAACCTCAACATTGAAAAACAACAACAAATTCAACAACAACTTCAACATTGAAAAACACCAACAAATTCAACAACAACCTCTAAATTGAAAAACACCAACAAATACAACAACAACCTCAACATTGAAAAACAACAACAACCTCAACATTGAAAAACACCAACAAATTCAACAACCTCAACATTGAAAAACAGCAACAACCTCAACATTGCAAAACACCAGCAAATTCAACAACAGCCTCAACATTCAAAAACACCAACAAATTCAACAACAACCTCAACATTTAAAAACGCCAACAAATACAACAACAACCTCAACATTGAAAAAGAACAACCTCAACATTGAAAAACAACAACAAATTCAACAAAAAATTCAACATTGAAAAACACCAACAAATTCAACAACAACCCCGACATTGAAAAACACCAACAAATTCAACAACAACCTCAACTTTGAAAAACAACAACAACCTCATCATGGAAAAACACCAACAAATTCAACAACAACCTCAACATTGAAAAACAACAACAACCTCAACATTGAAAAACACCAACAAATTCAACAACAACCTCAACATTGAAAAACAACAACAACCTCAACATTGAAAAACACCATCAAAATCAACAACAACCTCAACATTGAAAAACACCAACAAATTCAACAACAACCTCAACATTGAAAAACACCAACAAATTCAACAACAAACTCAACATTGAAAAACACCAACAAATTCAACAACAACCTCAACATTGAAAAACAACAACAACCTCAACATTGAAAAACACCAACAAATTCAACAACAACCTCAACATTGAAAAGCACCAACAAATTCAACACAACCTCAACATTGAAAAACAACAACAACCTCAACATTGAAAAACACCAACAAATTGAACAACATCCTCAACATTGAAAAACAACAACAACCTCAACATTGAAAAACACCAACAAATTCAACAACAATCTCAACATTCAAAAACAACAACAAACTCAACATTGAAAAACACCAACAAATTCAACACCAACCTCAACATTGAAAAACAACAACAACCTCAACATTGAAAAACACCAACAAATTCAACAACAACCTCAACATTGAAAAACACCAACAAATTCAAAAACAACCTCATCATTGAAAAACAACAACAACCTAAACATTGAAAAACACCAACAAATTCAACAACAACCTCAACATTGAAAAACAACAACAACCTCAACATTGAAAAACACCAACAAATTCAACAACAACCTCAACATTGAAAAACACCAACAAATTCAACAACAACCTCAGCATTGAAAAAGAACAACAAACTCAACATTGAAAAACACCAACAAATTCAACAAAAACCTCAACATTGAAAAACAACAACAACCTCAACATTGAAAAACAACAACAAATTCAACAACAACTTCAACATTGAAAACACCAACAAATTCAACAACAACCTCGAAATTGAAAAACACCAACAAATACAACAACAACCTCAACATTGAAAAACAACAACAACCTCAACATTGAAAAACACCAACAAATTCAACAACAACCTCAACATTGAAAAACAACAACAACCTCAACATTGCAAAACACCAGCAAATTCAACAACAGCCTCATCATTTAAAAACACCAACAAATTGAACAACAACCTCAACATTTAAAAACGCCAACAAATACAACAACAACCTCAACATTGAAAAAGAACAACCTCAACATTGAAAAACACCAACAAATTCAACAAAAAATTCAACATTGAAAAACACCAACAAATTCAACAACAACCCCGACATTGAAAAACACCAACAAATTCAACAACAACCTCAACTTTGAAAAACAACAACAGCCTCATCATGGAAAAACACCAACAAATTCAACAACAACCTCAACATTGAAAAACAACAACATCCTCAAAATTGAAAACACCTACAAATTCAACAACAACCCCAACATTTAAAAACAACAACAACCTCAACATTGAAAAACACAAACAAATTCAACAGCAACCTCAACATTGAAAAACACCAACAAATTCAACAACAACCTCAACATTGAAAAACACCAACAAACTCAACAACAACCTCAACATTGAAAAACAACAACAACCTCAACATTGAAAAACACCAACAAATTCAACAAGAACCTCAACATTGAAAAACACCATCAAATTCACCAACAACCTCAACATTGAAAAACACCAACAACCTCAACATTGAAAAACACCAACAAATTCAACAACAACCTCAACATTGAAAAACAACAACATCCTCAACATTGAAAAACACCAACAAATTCAACAACAACCTCAACATTGAAAAACAACAACAAACTCAACATTGAAAAACACCAACAAATTCAACAACAACCTCAACATTGAAAAACAACAACAACTTCAACATTGAAAAACACCAACAAATTCAACAACAACTTCAACATTGATAAACACCAACAAATTCAACAACAACCTCAACATTGAAAAACAACAACAACCTCAACATTGAAAAACACCAACAAATTCAACAACAACCTCAACATTGAAAAACAACAACAACCTCAACATTGAAAAACACCAACAAATTCAACAACAACCTCAACATTGAAAAACACCAACAAATTCAACAACAACCTCAGCATTGAAAAACAACAACAACCTCAACATTGAAAAACACCAACAAATTCAACAACAACCTCAACATTGAAAAACACCAACAAATTCAACAACAACCTCAGCATTGAAAAACAACAACAACCTCAACATTGAAAAACACCAACAAATTCAACAACAACCTCAACATTGAAAAACAACAACAACCTCAACATTGAAAATCACCAACAAATTCAACGACAACCTCAACATTGAAAAACACCAACAAATTCAACAACAACCTCGAAATTGAAAAACACTCACAAAAACAACAACAACCTCAACATTGACAAACAACAACAACCTCAACATTGAAAAACACCAACAAATTCAACAACAACCTCAACATTGAAAATCAACAACAACATCAACATTGCAAAACACCAGCAAATTCAACAATAACCTCAACATTTAAAAACACCAACAAATTCAACAACAACCTCAACATTTAAAAACGCCAACAAATTCAACAAAAACCTCAACATTGAAAAACAACAACCTCAACATTGAAAAACACCAACAAATTCAACGACAACCTCAACATTGAAAAACAGCAACAACCTCAACATTAAAAACCACCAACAAATTCAACAACAACTTCAACATTGAAAAACACCAACAAATTCAACAACAAACTCGACATTGAAAAACACCATCAAATTCTACAACAACCTCAACATTGAAAAACACAAACAAATTCAACAAAAACCTCAACATTGAAAACACCAACAAATTCAACAACAACCTCAACATTTAAAAACGCCAACAAATTCAACAACAACCTCAACATTGAAAAACAACAACAACCTCATCATGGAAAAACACCAACAAATTCAACAACAACCTCAACATTGAAAAACAACAACATCCTCAAAATTGAAAAACACCAACAAATTCAACAACAACCCCAACATTTAAAAACAACAACAACCTCAACATTGAAAAACACCAACAAATTCAACAACAACCTCAGCATTGAAAAACAACAACAACCTCAACATTGAAAAACACCAACAAATTCAACAACAACCTCAACATTGAAAAACACCAACAACCTCAACATTGCAAAACACCAGCAAATTCAACAACAGCCTCAACATTTAAAAACACCAACAAATTCAACAACAACCTCAACATTGAAAAAGAACAACCTCAACATTGAAAAACACCAACAAATTCAACAAAAAATTCAACATTGAAAAACACCAACAAATTCAACAACAACCCCGACATTGAAAAACACCAACAAATTCAACAACAACCTCAAATTTGAAAAACAACAACAACCTCATCATGGAAAAACACCAACAAATTCAACAACAACCTCAACATTGAAAAACAACAACAACCTCAACATTGAAAAACACCAACAAATTCAACAACAACCTCAACATTGAAAAACAACAACAACCTCAACATTGAAAAACACCAACAAATTCAACAAAAACTTCAACATTGATAAACACCAACAAATTCAACAACAAAATCGAAATTGAAAAACACCATCAAATTCAACAACAACTTCAACATTGAAAAACACCAACAAATTCAACAACAACCTCGACATTGAAAAACACCATCAAATTCAACAACAACCTCAACATTGAAAAACACCAACAACCTCAAAATTGAAAAAACACCAACAAATTCAGCAACGACCTCAACATTTAAAAACAACAACAACCTCAACATTGAAAAACACCAACAAATTCAACAAAAACCTCAACATTGAAAAACACCAACAAATTAAACAACAACCTCAACAATGAAAAACACCAACAAACTCAACAACAACCTCAACATTGAAAAACAACAACAACCTCAACATTGAAAAACACCAACAAATTCAACAACAACCTCAACATTGAAAAACACCAACAAATTCAACAACAAACTCAAGATTGAAAAACACCAACAAATTCAACAACCTCAACATTGAAAAACAACAACAATCTCAACATTGAAAAACACCAACAAATTCAACAACAACCTCAACATTGAAAAACACCAACAAATTCAACAACAACCTCAACATTGAAAAACAACAACAACCTCAACATTGAAAAACACCAACAAATTCAACAACAACCTCAACAGTGAAAAACAACAACAACCACAACATTGAAAAACACCAAAAGTTCAACAATAACCTCAACATTGAAAAACAACAACAACCTCAACATTGAAAAACACCAAATTCAACAACAACCTCAACATTGAAAAATACCAACAAATTCAACAACAACCTCAACATTGAAAAACAACAACAACCTCAACATTGAAAAACAACAACAACCTCAACATTGAAAAACACCAACAAATTCAACAACAACCTCAACATTGAAAAACACCAACAAATTCAACAACAACCTCAGCATTGAAAAAGAACAACAAACTCAACATTGAAAAACACCAACAAATTCAACAACAACCTCAACATTGAAAAACAACAACAACCTCAACATTGAAAAACAACAACAAATTCAACAACAACTTCAACATTGAAAAACACCAACAAATTCAACAACAACCTCGAAATTGAAAAACACCAACAAATACAACAACAACCTCAACATTGAAAAACAACAACAACCTCAACATTGAAAAACACCAACAAATTCAACAACAACCTCAACATTGAAAAACAACAACCTCAACATTGCAAAACACCAGCAAATTCAACAACAGCCTCAACATTGAAAAACAACAACAAATTCAACAACAACCTCAACATTTAAAAACGCCAACAAATACAACAACAACCTCAACATTGAAAAACAACAACAAATTCAACAACAACCTCAACTTTGAAAAACAACAACAACCTCATCATGGAAAAACACCAACAAATTCAACAACAACCTCAACATTGAAAAACAACAACAACCTCAACATTGAAAAACACCAACAAATTCAACAACAACCTCAACATTGAAAAACAACAACAACCTCAACATTGAAAAACACCATCAAATTCAACAACAACCTCAACATTGAAAAAAACCAACAAATTCAACAACAACCTCAACATTGAAAAACACCAACAAATTCAACAACAAACTCAACATTGAAAAAGACCAACAAATTCAACAACAACCTCAACATTGAAAAACAACAACAACCTCAACATTGAAAAACACCAACAAATTCAACAACAACCTCAACATTGAAAAGCACCAACAAATTCAACACAACCTCAACATTGAAAAACAACAACAACCTCAACATTGAAAAACACCAACAAATTCAACAACATCCTCAACATTGAAAAACAACAACAACCTCAACATTGAAAAACACCAACAAATTCAACAACAATCTCAACATTCAAAAACAACAACAAACTCAACATTGAAAAACACCAACAAATTCAACACCAACCTCAACATTGAAAAACAACAACAACCTCAACATTGAAAAACACCAACAAATTCAACAACAACCTCAACATTGAAAAACACCAACAAATTCAAAAACAACCTCAACATTGAAAAACAACAACCTAAACATTGAAAAACACCAACAAATTCAACAACAACCTCAACATTGAAAAACAACAACAACCTCAACATTGAAAAACACCAACAAATTCAACAACAACCTCAACATTGAAAAACACCAACAAATTCAACAACAACCTCTGCATTGAAAAAGAACAACAAACTCAACATTGAAAAACACCAACAAATTCAACAACAACCTCAACATTGAAAAACAACAACAACCTCAACATTGAAAAACAACAACAAATTCATCAACAACTTCAACATTGAAAAACACCAACAAATTCAACAACAACCTCGAAATTGAAAAACACCAACAAATACAACAACAACCTCAACATTGAAAAACAACAACAACCTCAACATTGAAAAACACCAACAAATTCAACAACAACCTCAACATTGAAAAACAGCAACAACCTCAACATTGCAAAACACCAGCAAATTCAACAACAGCCTCAACATTCAAAAACACCAACAAATTCAACAACAACCTCAACATTTAAAAACGCCAACAAATACAACAACAACCTCAACATTGAAAAAGAACAACCTCAACATTGAAAAACAACAACAAATTCAACAAAAAATTCAACATTGAAAAACACCAACAAATTCAACAACAACCCCGACATTGAAAAACACCAACAAATTCAACAACAACCTCAACTTTGAAAAACAACAACAACCTCATCATGGAAAAACACCAACAAATTCAACAACAACCTCAACATTGAAAAACAACAACAACCTCAACATTGAAAAACACCAACAAATTCAACAACAACCTCAACATTGAAAAACAACAACAACCTCAACATTGAAAAACACCATCAAATTCAACAACAACCTCAACATTGAAAAACACCAACAAATTCAACAACAACCTCAACATTGAAAAACACCAACAAATTCAACAACAAACTCAACATTGAAAAACACCAACAAATTCAACAACAACCTCAACATTGAAAAACAACAACAACCTCAACATTGAAAAACACCAACAAATTCAACAACAACCTCAACATTGAAAAGCACCAACAAATTCAACACAACCTCAACATTGAAAAACAACAACAACCTCAACATTGAAAAACACCAACAAATTGAACAACATCCTCAACATTGAAAAACAACAACAACCTCAACATTGAAAAACACCAACAAATTCAACAACAATCTCAACATTCAAAACAACAACAAACTCAACATTGAAAAACACCAACAAATTCAACACCAACCTCAACATTGAAAAACAACAACAACCTCAACATTGAAAAACACCAACAAATTCAACAACAACCTCAACATTGAAAAACACCAACAAATTCAAAAACAACCTCATCATTGAAAAACAACAACAACCTAAACATTGAAAAACACCAACAAATTCAACAACAACCTCAACATTGAAAAACAACAACAACCTCAACATTGAAAAACACCAACAAATTCAACAACAACCTCAACATTGAAAAACACCAACAAATTCAACAACAACCTCAGCATTGAAAAACAACAACAACCTCAACATTGAAAAACAACAACAAATTCAACAACAACTTCAACATTGAAAAACACCAACAAATTCAACAACAACCTCGAAATTGAAAAACACCAACAAATACAACAACAACCTCAACATTGAAAAACAACAACAACCTCAACATTGAAAAACACCAACAAATTCAACAACAACCTCAACATTGAAAAACAACAACAACCTCAACATTGCAAAACACCAGCAAATTCAACAACAGCCTCATCATTTAAAAACACCAACAAATTGAACAACAACCTCAACATTTAAAAACGCCAACAAATACAACAACAACCTCAACATTGAAAAAGAACAACCTCAACATTGAAAAACACCAACAAATTCAACAAAAAATTCAACATTGAAAAACACCAACAAATTCAACAACAACCCCGACATTGAAAAACACCAACAAATTCAACAACAACCTCAACTTTGAAAAACAACAACAGCCTCATCATGGAAAAACACCAACAAATTCAACAACAACCTCAACATTGAAAAACAACAACATCCTCAAAATTGAAAACACCTACAAATTCAACAACAACCCCAACATTTAAAAACAACAACAACCTCAACATTGAAAAACACAAACAAATTCAACAGCAACCTCAACATTGAAAAACACCAACAAATTCAACAACAACCTCAACATTGAAAAACACCAACAAACTCAACAACAACCTCAACATTGAAAAACAACAACAACCTCAACATTGAAAAACACCAACAAATTCAACAACAACCTCAACATTGAAAAACACCATCAAATTCACCAACAACCTCAACATTGAAAAACACCAACAACCTCAACATTGAAAAACACCAACAAATTCAACAACAACCTCAACATTGAAAAACAACAACATCCTCAACATTGAAAAACACCAACAAATTCAACAACAACCTCAACATTGAAAAACAACAACAAACTCAACATTGAAAAACACCAACAAATTCAACAACAACCTCAACATTGAAAAACAACAACAACTTCAACATTGAAAAACACCAACAAATTCAACAACAACTTCAACATTGATAAACACCAACAAATTCAACAACAACCTCAACATTGAAAAACAACAACAACCTCAACATTGAAAAACACCAACAAATTCAACAACAACCTCAACATTGAAAAACAACAACAACCTCAACATTGAAAAACACCAACAAATTCAACAACAACCTCAACATTGAAAAACACCAACAAATTCAACAACAACCTCAGCATTGAAAAACAACAACAACCTCAACATTGAAAAACACCAACAAATTCAACAACAACCTCAACATTGAAAAACACCAACAAATTCAACAACAACCTCAGCATTGAAAAACAACAACAACCTCAACATTGAAAAACACCAACAAATTCAACAACAACCTCAACATTGAAAAACAACAACAACCTCAACATTGAAAATCACCAACAAATTCAACGACAACCTCAACATTGAAAAACACCAACAAATTCAACAACAACCTCGAAATTGAAAAACACTCACAAAAACAACAACAACCTCAACATTGACAAACAACAACAACCTCAACATTGAAAAACACCAACAAATTCAACAACAACCTCAACATTGAAAATCAACAACAACATCAACATTGCAAAACACCAGCAAATTCAACAATAACCTCAACATTTAAAAACACCAACAAATTCAACAACAACCTCAACATTTAAAAACGCCAACAAATTCAACAAAAACCTCAACATTGAAAAACAACAACCTCAACATTGAAAAACACCAACAAATTCAACGACAACCTCAACATTGAAAAACAGCAACAACCTCAACATTAAAAACCACCAACAAATTCAACAACAACTTCAACATTGAAAAACACCAACAAATTCAACAACAAACTCGACATTGAAAAACACCATCAAATTCTACAACAACCTCAACATTGAAAAACACAAACAAATTCAACAAAAACCTCAACATTGAAAACACCAACAAATTCAACAACAACCTCAACATTTAAAAACGCCAACAAATTCAACAACAACCTCAACATTGAAAAACAACAACAACCTCATCATGGAAAAACACCAACAAATTCAACAACAACCTCAACATTGAAAAACAACAACATCCTCAAAATTGAAAAACACCAACAAATTCAACAACAACCCCAACATTTAAAAACAACAACAACCTCAACATTGAAAAACACCAACAAATTCAACAACAACCTCAGCATTGAAAAACAACAACAACCTCAACATTGAAAAACACCAACAAATTCAACAACAACCTCAACTTTGAAAAACAACAACAAACTCAACATTGAAAAACACCAACAAATTCAACAACAACCTAAACATTGAAAAACAACAACAACCTCAACATTGAAAAAAACCACCAAATTCAACAACAACTTCAACATTGAAAAACACCAACAAATTCAACAACAACCTCAACATTGAAAAACAACAACAACCTCAACATTGAAAAACACCAACAAATTCAACAAAAACTTCAACATTGAAAAACATCAACAAATTCAACAACAACCTCGAAATTGAAAAACACCAACAAATTCAACAACAACTTCAACATTGAAAAACACCAACAAATTCAACAACAACCTCGACATTGAAAAACACCATCAAATTCAACAACAACCTCAACATTGAAAAACACCAACAACCTCAAAATTGAAAAAACACCAACAAATTCAACAACAACCTCAACATTTAAAAACAACAACAACCTCAACATTGAAAAACACCAACAAATTCAACAACAACCTCAACATTGAAAAACACCAACAAATTCAACAACAACCTCAACATTGAAAAACACCAACAAACTCAACAACAACCTCAACATTGAAAAACAAAAACAACCTCAACATTGAAAAACACCAACAAATTCAACAACAACCTCAACATTGAAAAACACCAACAAATTCAACAACAAACTCAAGATTGAAAAACGCCAACAAATTCAACAACCTCAACATTGAAAAACAACAACAACCTCAACATTGGTTAACACCAACAAATTCAACAACAACCTCAACATTGAAAAACACCAACAAATTCAACAACAACCTCAACATTGAAAAACAACAAAAACCTCAACATTGAAAAACACCAACAAATTCAACAACAACCTCAACATTGAAAAACAACAACAACCTCAACATTGAAAAACACCAACAAATTCAACAATAACCTCAACATTGAAAAACAACAACAACCTCAACATTGAAAAACACCAAATTCAACAACAACCTCAACATTGAAAAACACCAACAAATTCAACAACAACCTCAACATTGAAAAACAACAACAACCTCAACATTGAAAAACACCAACAAATTCAACAACAACCTCAACATTGAAAAACAACAACAACCTCAACATTGAAAAACACCAACAAATTCAACAACAACCTCAACATTGAAAAACAGCAACAAATTCAACAACAACCTCAGCATTGAAAAACAACAACAACCTCAACATTGAAAAACACCAACAAATTCAACAACAACCTCAACATTGAAAAACAACAACAATCTCAACATTGAAAAACACCAACAAATTCAACAACAACCTCAACATTGAAAAACAGCAACAACCTCAACATTGAAAAACACCAACAAATTCAACAACAACCTCAACATTGAAAAACACCAACAAATTCAACAACAACCTCAACATTGAAAAACACCAACAAATTCAACAACAAACTCAACATTGAAAAACACCAACAAATTCAACAACAACCTCAACATTGAAAAACAACAACAACCTCAACATTGAAAAACACCAACAAATTCAACAACAACCTCAACATTGAAAAGCACCAACAAATTCAACAACAACCTCAACATTGAAAAACAACAACAACCTCAACATTGAAAAACCCCAACAAATTCAACAACATCCTCAACATTGAAAAACAACAACAACCTCAACATTGAAAAACACCAACAAATTCAACAACAACCTCAACATTCAAAAACAACAACAAACTCAACATTGAAAAACACCAACAAATTCAAAAACAACCTCAACATTGAAAAACAACAACAACCTCAACATTGAAAACACCAACAAATTCAACAACAACCTCAACATTGACAAACACCAACAAATTCAACAACAACCTCAACACTGAAAAACAACAAGAACCTAAACATTGAAAAACACCAACAAATTCAACAACAACCTCAACATTGAAAAACAACAACAACCTCAACATTGAAAAACACCAACAAATTCAACAACAACCTCAACATTGAAAAACACCAACAAATTCAACAACAACCTCAGCATTGAAAAACAACAACGACCGCAACATTGAAAAACACCCACAAATTCAACAACAACCTCAACATTGAAAAACAACAACAACCTCAACATTGAAAAACACCAACAAATTGAACAACAACTTCAACATTGAAAAACACCAACAAATTCAACAACAACCTCGAAATTGAAAAACACCAACAAATACAACAACAACCTCAACATTGAAAAACAACAACAACCTCAACATTGAAAAACACCAACAAATTCAACAACAACCTCAACATTGAAAAACAACAACAACCTCAACATTGCAAAACACCAGCAAATTCAACAACAACCTCAACATTTAAAAACACCAACAAATTCAACAACAACCTCAACATTTAAAAACGCCAACAAATTCAACAACAACCTCAACATTGAAAAACAACAACCTCAACATTGAAAAACACCAACAAATTCAACAAAAAATTCAACATTGAAAAACACCAACAAATTCAACAACAACCCCGACATTGAAAAACACCAACAAATCCAACAACAACCTCAACTTTGAAAAACAACAACAACCTCATCATGGAAAAACACCAACAAATTCAACAACAACCTCAACATTGAAAAATAACAACAACCTCAACATTGAAAAACACAAACAAATTCAACAACAACCTCAACATTGAAAAACACCAACAAATTCAACAACAACCTCAACATTGAAAAACACCAACAAACTCAACAACAACCTCAACATTGAAAAACAACAACAACCTCAACATTGAAAAACACCAACAAATTCAACAACAACGTCAACATTGAAAAACACCATCAAATTCAACAACAACTTCAACATTGAAAAACACCAACAACCTCAACATTGAAAAACATCAACAAATTCAACAACAACCTCAACATTGAAAAACAACAAGAATCTCAACATTGCAAAACACCAGCAAATTCAACAACAACCTCAACATTTAAAAACACCAACAAATTCAACAACAACCTCAACATTTAAAAAAGCCAACAAATTCAACAACAACCTCAACATTGAAATACAGCAACAACCTCAACATTGAAAAACACCAACAAATTCAACAACAACCTCAACATTGAAAAACAGCAACAACCTCAACATTGAAAACCACCAACAAATTCAACAACGACCTCAACAGTGAAAAACAACAACAACCTCAACATTGAAAAACACCAACAAATTCAACAACAAACTCGACATTGAAAAACACCATCAAATTCAACAACAACCTCAACATTGAAAAACACCAACAAATTCAACAAAAACCTCAACATTGAAAACACCAACAAATTCAACAACAACCTCAACATTTAAAAACGCCAACAAATTCAACAACAACCTCAACATTGAAAAACAACAACAACCTCATCATGGAAAAACACCAACAAATTCAACAACAACATCAACATTGAAAAACAACAACATCCTCAAATTTGAAAAACACCAACAAATTCAACAACAACCCGAACATTTAAAAACAACAACAACCTCAACATTGAAAAACACCAACAAATTCAACAACAACCTCAACATTGAAAAACACCAACAAATTCAACAACAACCTCAACATTGAAAAACACCAACAAACTCAACAACAACCTCAACATTGAAAAACAACATCAACCTCAACATTGAAAAACACCAACAAATTCAACAACAACCTCAACATTGAAAAACACCCACAAATTCAACAACAACCTCAACATTGAAAAACACCAACAACCTCAACATTGAAAAACAGCAATAAATTCAACAACAACCTCAACATTGAAAAACAACAACAACCTCAACATTGAAAAACACCAACAAATTCAACAACAACTTCAACATTGAAAAACACCAACAAATTCAACAACAACCTCAACATTGATAAACAACAAAAACCTCAACATTGAAAAACACCAACAAATTCAACAACAACCTCAACATTGAAAAACAACAACAACCTCAACATTGAAAAACACCAACAAATTCAACAACAACCTCAACATTGAAAAACACCAACAAATTCAACAACAACCTCAGCATTGAAAAACAACAACAACCTCAACATTGAAAAACACCAACAAATTCAACAACAACCTCAACATTGAAAAACACCAACAAATTCAACAAAAACTTCAACATTGAAAAACACCAACAAATTCAACAACAACCTCGAAATTGAAAAACACCAACAAATTCAACAACAACTTCAACATTGAAAAACACCAACAAATTCAACAACAACCTCGACATTGAAAAACACCATCAAATTCAACAACAACGTCAACATTGAAAAACACCAACAACCTCAAAATTAAAAAAACACCAACAAATTCAACAACGACCTCAACATTTAAAAACAACAACAACCTCAACATTGAAAAACACCAACAAATTCAACAACAACCTCAACATTGAAAAACACCAACAAATTCAACAACAACCTCAACAATGAAAAACACCAACAAACTCAACAACAACCTCAACATTGAAAAACAACAACAACCTCAACATTGAAAAACACCAACAAATTCAACAACAACATCAACATTGAAAAACACCAACAAATTCAACAACAAACTCAAGATTGAAAAACACCAACAAATTCAACAACCTCAACATTGAAAAACATCAACAATCTCAACATTGAAAAACACCAACAAATTCAACAACAACCTCAACATTGAAAAACAGCAACAACCTCAACATTGAAAAACACCAACAAATTCAACAACAACCTCAACATTGAAAAACACCAACAAATTCAACAACAACCTCAACATTGAAAAACACCAACAAATTCAACAACAAACTCAACATTGAAAAACACCAACAAATTCAACAACAACCTCAACATTGAAAAACAACAACAACCTCAACATTGAAAAACACCAACAAATTCAACAACAACCTCAACATTGAAAAGCACCAACAAATTCAACAACAACCTCAACATTGAAAAACAACAACAACCTCAACATTGAAAAACACCAACAAATTCAACAACATCCTCAACATTGAAAAACAACAACAACCTCAACATTGAAAAACACCAACAAATTCAACAACAACCTCAACATTCAAAAACAACAACAATCTCAACATTGAAAAACACCAACAAATTCAAAAACAACCTCAACATTGAAAAACAACAACAACCTCAACATTGAAAACACCAACAAATTCAACAACAACCTCAACATTGAAAAACACCAACAAATTCAACAACAACCTCAACACTGAAAAACAACAAGAACCTAAACATTGAAAAACACCAACAAATTCAACAACAACCTCAACATTGAAAAACAACAACAACCTCAACATTGAAAAACACCAACAAATTCAACAACAACCTCAACATTGAAAAACACCAACAAATTCAACAACAACCTCAGCATTGAAAAACAACAACGACCGCAACATTGAAAAACACCCACAAATTCAACAACAACCTCAACATTGAAAAACAACAACAACCTCAACATTGAAAAACACCAACAAATTGAACAACAACTTCAACATTGAAAAACACCAACAAATTCAACAACAACCTCGAAATTGAAAAACACCAACAAATACAACAACAACCTCAACATTGAAAAACAACAACAACCTCAACATTGAAAAACACCAACAAATTCAACAACAACCTCAACATTGAAAAACAACAACAACCTCAACATTGCAAAACACCAGCAAATTCAACAACAACCTCAACATTTAAAAACACCAACAAATTCAACAACAACCTCAACATTTAAAAACGCCAACAAATTCAACAACAACCTCAACATTGAAAAACATCAACCTCAACATTGAAAAACACCAACAAATTCAACAAAAAATTCAACATTGAAAAACACCAACAAATTCAACAACAACCCCGACATTGAAAAACACCAACAAATCCAACAACAAACCTCAACTTTGAAAAACAACAACAACCTCATCATGGAAAAACACCAACAAATTCAACAACAACCTCAACATTGAAAAATAACAACAACCTCAACATTGAAAAACACAAATTCAACAACAACCTCAACATTGAAAAACACCAACAAATTCAACAACAACCTCAACATTGAAAAACACCAACAAACTCAACAACAACCTCAACATTGAAAAACAACAGCAACCTCAACATTGAAAAACACCAACAAATTCAACAACAACGTCAACATTGAAAAACACCATCAAATTCAACAACAACTTCAACATTGAAAAACACCAACAACCTCAACATTGAAAAACATCAACAAATTCAACAACAACCTCAACATTGAAAAACAACAAGCATCTCAACATTGCAAAACACCAGCAAATTCAACAACAACCTCAACATTTAAAAACACCAACAAATTCAACAACAACCTCAACATTTAAAAACGCCAACAAATTCAACAACAACCTCAACATTGAAAAACAGCAACAACCTCAACACTGAAAAACACCAACAAATTCAACAACAACCTCAACATTGAAAAACAGCAACAACCTCAACATTGAAAACCACCAACAAATTCAACAACAACTTCAACATTGAAAAACACCAACAAATTCAACAACAAACTCGACATTGAAAAACACCATCAAATTCAACAACAACCTCAACATTGAAAAACACCAACAAATTCAACAAAAACCTCAACATTGAAAACACCAACAAATTCAACAACAACCTCAACATTTAAAAACGCCAACAAATTCAACAACAACTTCAACATTGAAAAACAACAACAACCTCATCATGGAAAAACACCAACAAATTCAACAACAACCTCAACATTGAAAAACAACAACATCCTCAAATTTGAAAAACACCAACAAATTCAACAACAACCCGAACATTTAAAAACAACAACAACCTCAACATTGAAAAACACCAACAAATTCAACAACAACCTCAACATTGAAAAACACCAACAAATTCAACAACAACCTCAACATTGAAAAACACCAACAACTCAACAACAACCTCAACATTGAAAAACAACAACAACCTCAACATTGAAAAACACCAACAAATTCAACAACAACCTCAACATTGAAAAACACCCACAAATTCAACAACAACCTCAACATTGAAAAACACCAACAACCTCAACATTGAAAAACACCAACAAATTCAACAACAACCTCAACATTGAAAAACAACAACAACCTCAACATTGAAAAACACCAACAAATTCAACAACAACTTCAACATTGAAAAACACCAACAAATTCAACAACAACCTCAACATTGATAAACAACAAAAACCTCAACATTGAAAAACACCAACAAATTCAACAACAACCTCAACATTGAAAAACAACAACAACCTCAACATTGAAAAACACCAACAAATTCAACAACAACCTCAACATTGAAAAACACCAACAAATTCAACAACAACCTCAGCATTGAAAAACAACAACAACCTCAACATTGAAAAACACCAACAAATTCAACAACAACCCCAACATTGAAAAACACCAACAAATTCAACAAAAACTTCAACATTGAAAAACACCAACAAATTCAACAACAACCTCGAAATTGAAAAACACCAACAAATTCAACAACAACTTCAACATTGAAAAACACCAACAAATTCAACAACAACCTCGACATTGAAAAACACCATCAAATTCAACAACAACGTCAACATTGAAAAACACCAACAACCTCAAAATTGAAAAAACACCAACAAATTCAACAACGACCTCAACATTTTAAAACAACAACAACCTCAACATTGAAAAACACCAACAAATTCAACAACAACCTCAACATTGAAAAACACCAACAAATTCAACAACAACCTCAACAATGAAAAACACCAACAAACTCAACAACAACCTCAACATTGAAAAACAACAACAACCTCAACATTGAAAAACACCAACAAATTCAACAACAACCTCAACATTGAAAAACACCAACAAATTCAACAACAAACTCAAGATTGAAAAACACCAACAAATTCAACAACCTCAACATTGAAAAACAACAACAACCTCAACATTGAAAAACACCAACAAATTCAACAACAACCTCAACATTGAAAAACACCAACAAATTCAACAACAACCTCAACATTGAAAAACAAAAACAACCTCAACATTGAAAAACACCAACAAATTCAACAACAACCTCAACATTGAAAAACAACAACAACCACAACATTGAAAAACACCAACAAGTTCAACAATAACCTCAACATTGAAAAACAACAACAACCTCAACATTGAAAAACACCAAATTCAACAACAACCTCAACATTGAAAAATACCAACAAATTCAAAAACAACCTCAACATTGAAAAACAACAACAACCTCAACATTGAAAAACACCAACAAATTCAACAACAACCTCAACATTGAAAAACACCAACAAATTCAACAACAACCTCAGCATTGAAAAACAACAACAACCTCAGCACTGAAAAACACCTACAAATTCAACAACAACCTCAACATTGAAAAACAACAACAACCTCAACATTGAAAAACACCAACAAATTCAACAACAACCTGAACATTGAAAAACAACAACAACCTCAACATTGAAAAACACCATCAAATTCAACAACAACCTCAACATTGAAAAACACCAACAAATTCAACAACAACCTCAACATTGAAAAACACCAACAAATTCAACAACAAACTCAACATTGAAAAACACCAACAAATTCAACAACAACCTCAACATTGAAAAACAACAACAACCTCAACATTGAAAAACACCAACAAATTCAACAACAACCTCAACATTGAAAAGCACCAACAAATTCAACACAACCTCAACATTGAAAAACAACAACAACCTCAACATTGAAAAACACCAACAAATTCAACAACATCCTCAACATTGAAAAACAACAACAACCTCAACATTGAAAAACACCAACAAATTCAACAACAACCTCAACATTCAAAAACAACACCAAACTCAACATTGAAAAACACCAACAAATTCAACAACAACCTCAACATTGAAAAACAACAACAACCTCAACTTTGAAAAACACCAACAAATTCAACATCAACCTCAACATTGAAAAACACCAACAAATTCAACAACAACCTCAACATTGAAAAACAACAACAACCTCAACATTGAAAAACACCAACAAATTCAACAACAACCTCAACATTGAAAAACACCAACAAATTCAACAACAACCTCAGCATAGAAAAAGAACAACAACCTCAACATTGAAAAACACCAACAAATTCAACAACAACCTCAACATTGAAAAACAACAACAACCTCAACATTGAAAAACAACAACAAATTCAACAACAACCTCAACATTGAAAAACACCAACAAATTCAACAACAACCTCGAAATTGAAAAACACCAACAAATACAACAACAACCTCAACATTGAAAAACAACAACAACCTCAACATTGAAAAACACCAACAAATTCAACAACAACCTCAACATTGAAAAACAACAACAACCTCAACATTGCAAAACACCAGCAAATTCAACAACAGCCTCAACATTTAAAAACACCAACAAATTCAACAACAACCTCAACATTTAAAAACGCCAACAAATACAACAACAACCTCAACATTGAAAAAGAACAACCTCAACATTGAAAAACACCAACAAATTCAACAAAAAATTCAACATTGAAAAACACCAACAAATTCAACAACAACCCCGACATTGAAAAACACCAACAAATTCAACAACAACCTCAACTTTGAAAAACAACAACAACCTCATCATGGAAAAACACCAACAAATTCAACAACAACCTCAACATTGAAAAACAACAACATCCTCAAAATTGAAAACACCAACAAATTCAACAACAACCCCAACATTTAAAAACAACAACAACCTCAACATTGAAAAACACAAATTCAACAGCAACCTCAACATTGAAAAACACCAACAAATTCAACAACAACCTCAACATTGAAAAACACCAACAAACTCAACAACAACCTCAACATTGAAAAACAACAACAACCTCAACATTGAAAAACACCAACAAATTCAACAACAACCTCAACATTGAAAAACACCATCAAATTCACCAACAACCTCAACATTGAAAAACACCAACAACCTCAACATTGAAAAACACCAACAAATTCAACAAAAACCTCAACATTGAAAAACAACAACAACCTCAACATTGAAAAACACCAACAAATTCAACAACAACCTCAACATTGAAAAGCAACAACAACCTCAACATTGAAAAACACCAACAAATTCAACAACAACCTCAACTTTGAAAAACAACAACAACCTCAACATTGAAAAACACCAACAAATTCAACAACAACTTCAACATTGATAAACACCAACAAATTCAACAACAACCTCAACATTGAAAAACAACTACAACCTCAACATTGAAAAACACCAACAAATTCAACAACAACCTCAACATTGAAAAACAACAACAACCTCAACATTGAAAAACGCCAAAAAATTCAACAACAACCTCAACATTGAAAAACACCAACAAATTCAACAACAACCTCAGCATTGAAAAAGAACAACAACCTCAACATTGAAAAACACCAACAAATTCAACAACAACCTCAACATTGAAAAACACCAACAAATTCAACAACAACCTCAGCATTGAAAAACAACAACAACCTCAACATTGAAAAACACCAACAAATTCAACAACAACCTCAACATTGAAAAACAACAACAACCTCAACATTGAAAAACACCAACAAATTCAACGACAACCTCAACATTGAAAAACACCAACAAATTCAACAACAACCTCGAAATTGAAAAACACCAACAAATACAACAACAACCTCAACATTGACAAACAACAACAACCTCAACATTGAAAAACACCAACAAATTCAACAACAACCTCAACATTGAAAATCAACAACAACCTCAACATTGCAAAACACCAGCAAATTCAACAACAACCTCAACATTTAAAAACACCAACAAATTCAACAACAACCTCAACATTTAAAAACGCCAACAAATTCAACAAAAACCTCAACATTGAAAAACAACAACAACCTCAACATTGAAAAACACCAACAAATTCAACAACAACCTCAACATTGAAAAACACCAACAAATTCAACAACAACCTCAACATTGAAAAACAACAACAACCTAAACATTGAAAAACACCAACAAATTCAACAACAACCTCAACATTGAAAAACAACAACAACCTCAACATTGAAAAACACCAACAAATTCAACAACAACCTCAACATTGAAAAACACCAACAAATTCAACAACAACCTCAGCATTGAAAAAGAACAACAACCTCAACATTGAAAAACACCAACAAATTCAACAACAACCTCAACATTGAAAAACAACAACAACCTCAACATTGAAAAACAACAACAAATTCAACAACAACTTCAACATTGAAAAACACCAACAAATTCAACAACAACCTCAACATTGAAAAACACCAACAAATTCAACAACAACCTCAACATTGAAAAACAACAACAACCTCAACATTGAAAAACAACAACAAATTCAACAACAACTTCAACATTGAAAAACACCAACAAATTCAACAACAACCTCAACATTGAAAAACAACAACAACCTCAACATTGAAAAACACCAACAAATTCAACAACAACCTCAACATTGAAAAACACCATCAAATTCACCAACAACCTCAACATTGAAAAACACCAACAACCTCAACATTGAAAAACACCAACAAATTCAACAACAACCTCAACATTGAAAAACAACAACAACCTCAACATTGAAAAACACCAACAAATTCAACAACAACCTCAACATTGAAAAACAACAGCAAACTCAACATTGAAAAACACCAACAAATTCAACAACAACCTCAACATTGAAAAACAACAACAACCTCAACATTGAAAAACACCAACTAATTCAACAACAACTTCAACATTGATAAACACCAACAAATTCAACAACAACCTCAACATTGAAAAACAACTACAACCTCAACATTGAAAAACACCAACAAATTCAACAACAACCTCAACATTGAAAAACAACAACAACCTCAACATTGAAAAACACCAACAAATTCAACAACAACCTCAACATTGAAAAACACCAACAAATTCAACAACAACCTCAGCATTGAAAAACACCAACAAATTCAACAACCTCAACATTGAAAAACAACAACAACCTCAACATTGAAAAACACCAACAAATTCAACAACAACCTCAACATTGAAAAACACCAACAAATTCAACAACAACCTCAGCATTGAAAAACAACAACAACCTCAACATTGAAAAACACCAACAAATTCAACAACAACCTCAACATTGAAAAGCAACAACAACCTCAACATTGAAAAACACCAACAAATTCAACGACAACCTCAACATTGAAAAACACCAACAAATTCAACAAAAACCTCGAAATTGAAAAACACCAACAAATACAACAACAACCTCAACATTGACAAACAACAACAACCTCAACATTGAAAAACACCAACAAATTCAACAACAACCTCAACATTGAAAATCAACAACAACCTCAACATTGCAAAACACCAGCAAATTCAACAACAACCTCAACATTTAAAAACACCAACAAATTCAACAACAACCTCAACATTTAAAAACGCCAACAAATTCAACAAAAACCTCAACATTGAAAAACAACAACAACCTCAACATTGAAAAACACCAACAAATTCAACAACAACCTCAACATTGAAAAACACCAACAAATTCAACAACAACATCAACATTGAAAAACAACAACAACCTAAACATTGAAAAACACCAACAAATTCAACAACAACCTCAACATTGAAAAACAACAACAACCTCAACATTGAAAAACACCAACAAATTCAACAACAACCTCAACATTGAAAAACACCAACAAATTCAACAACAACCTCAGCATTGAAAAAGAACAACAACCTCAACATTGAAAAACACCAACAAATTCAACAACAACCTCAACATTGAAAAACAACAACAACCTCAACATTGAAAAACAACAACAAATTCAACAACAACTTCAACATTGAAAAACACCAACAAATTCAACAACAACCTCAACATTGAAAAACACCAACAAATACAACAACAACCTCAACATTGAAAAACAACAACAACCTCAACATTGAAAAACACCAACAAATTCAACAACAACCTCAACATTGAAAAACAACAACAACCTCAACATTGCAAAACACCAGCAAATTCAACAACAGCCTCAACATTTAAAAACACCAACAAATTCAACAACAACCTCAGCATTGAAAAACAACAACAACCTCAACATTGAAAAACACCAACAAATTCAACAACAACCCCAACATTGAAAAACACCAACAAATTCAACAAAAACTTCAACATTGAAAAACACCAACAAATTCAACAACAACCTCGAAATTGAAAAACACCAACAAATTCAACAACAACTTCAACATTGAAAAACACCAACAAATTCAACAACAACCTCGACATTGAAAAACACCATCAAATTCAACAACAACGTCAACATTGAAAAACACCAACAACCTCAAAATTGAAAAAACACCAACAAATTCAACAACGACCTCAACATTTAAAAACAACAACAACCTCAACATTGAAAAACACCAACAAATTCAACAACAACCTCAACATTGAAAAACACCAACAAATTCAACAACAACCTCAACAATGAAAAACACCAACAAACTCAACAACAACCTCAACATTGAAAAACAACAACAACCTCAACATTGAAAAACACCAACAAATTCAACAACAACCTCAACATTGAAAAACACCAACAAATTCAACAACAAACTCAAGATTGAAAAACACCAACAAATTCAACAACCTCAACATTGAAAAACAACAACAACCTCAACATTGAAAAACACCAACAAATTCAACAACAACCTCAACATTGAAAAACACCAACAAATTCAACAACAACCTCAACATTGAAAAACAACAACAACCTCAACATTGAAAAACACCAACAAATTCAACAACAACCTCAACATTGAAAAACAACAACAACCACAACATTGAAAAACACCAACAAGTTCAACAATAACCTCAACATTGAAAAACAACAACAACCTCAACATTGAAAAACACCAAATTCAACAACAACCTCAACATTGAAAAATACCAACAAATTCAAAAACAACCTCAACATTGAAAAACAACAACAACCTCAACATTGAAAAACACCAACAAATTCAACAACAACCTCAACATTGAAAAACACCAACAAATTCAACAACAACCTCAGCATTGAAAAACAACAACAACCTCAGCACTGAAAAACACCTACAAATTCAACAACAACCTCAACATTGAAAAACAACAACAACCTCAACATTGAAAAACACCAACAAATTCAACAACAACCTGAACATTGAAAAACAACAACAACCTCAACATTGAAAAACACCATCAAATTCAACAACAACCTCAACATTGAAAAACACCAACAAATTCAACAACAACCTCAACATTGAAAAACACCAACAAATTCAACAACAAACTCAACATTGAAAAATACCAACAAATTCAACAACAACCTCAACATTGAAAAACAACAACAACCTCAACATTGAAAAACACCAACAAATTCAACAACAACCTCAACATTGAAAAGCACCAACAAATTCAACACAACCTCAACATTGAAAAACAACAACAACCTCAACATTGAAAAACACCAACAAATTCAACAACATCCTCAACATTGAAAAACAACAACAACCTCAACATTGAAAAACACCAACAAATTCAACAACAACCTCAACATTCAAAAACAACACCAAACTCAACATTGAAAAACACCAACAAATTCAACAACAACCTCAACATTGAAAAACAACAACAACCTCAACTTTGAAAAACACCAACAAATTCAACATCAACCTCAACATTGAAAAACACCAACAAATTCAACAACAACCTCAACATTGAAAAACAACAACAACCTAAACATGGAAAAACACCAACAAATTCAACAACAACCTCAACATTGAAAAACAACAACAACCTCAACATTGAAAAACACCAACAAATTCAACAACAACCTCAACATTGAAAAACACCAACAAATTCAACAACAACCTCAGCATAGAAAAAGAACAACAACCTCAACATTGAAAAACACCAACAAATTCAACAACAACCTCAACATTGAAAAACAACAACAACCTCAACATTGAAAAACAACAACAAATTCAACAACAACCTCAACATTGAAAAACACCAACAAATTCAACAACAACCTCGAAATTGAAAAACACCAACAAATACAACAACAACCTCAACATTGAAAAACAACAACAACCTCAACATTGAAAAACACCAACAAATTCAACAACAACCTCAACATTGAAAAACAACAACAACCTCAACATTGCAAAACACCAGCAAATTCAACAACAGCCTCAACATTTAAAAACACCAACAAATTCAACAACAACCTCAACATTTAAAAACGCCAACAAATACAACAACAACCTCAACATTGAAAAAGAACAACCTCAACATTGGAAAACACCAACAAATTCAACAAAAAATTCAACATTGAAAAACACCAACAAATTCAACAACAACCCCGACATTGAAAAACACCAACAAATTCAACAACAACCTCAACTTTGAAAAACAACAACAACCTCATCATGGAAAAACACCAACAAATTCAACAACAACCTCAACATTGAAAAACAACAACATCCTCAAAATTGAAAACACCAACAAATTCAACAACAACCCCAACATTTAAAAACAACAACAACCTCAACATTGAAAAACACAAATTCAACAGCAACCTCAACATTGAAAAACACCAACAAATTCAACAACAACCTCAACATTGAAAAACACCAACAAACTCAACAACAACCTCAACATTGAAAAACAACAACAACCTCAACATTGAAAAACACCAACAAATTCAACAACAACCTCAACATTGAAAAACACCATCAAATTCACCAACAACCTCAACATTGAAAAACACCAACAACCTCAACATTGAAAAACACCAACAAATTCAACAAAAACCTCAACATTGAAAAACAACAACAACCTCAACATTGAAAAACACCAACAAATTCAACAACAACCTCAACATTGAAAAGCAACAACAACCTCAACATTGAAAAACACCAACAAATTCAACAACAACCTCAACTTTGAAAAACAACAACAACCTCAACATTGAAAAACACCAACAAATTCAACAACAACTTCAACATTGATAAACACCAACAAATTCAACAACAACCTCAACATTGAAAAACAACTACAACCTCAACATTGAAAAACACCAACAAATTCAACAACAACCTCAACATTGAAAAACAACAACAACCTCAACATTGAAAAACGCCAAAAAATTCAACAACAACCTCAACATTGAAAAACACCAACAAATTCAACAACAACCTCAGCATTGAAAAAGAACAACAACCTCAACATTGAAAAACACCAACAAATTCAACAACAACCTCAACATTGAAAAACACCAACAAATTCAACAACAACCTCAGCATTGAAAAACAACAACAACCTCAACATTGAAAAACACCAACAAATTCAACAACAACCTCAACATTGAAAAACAACAACAACCTCAACATTGAAAAACACCAACAAATTCAACGACAACCTCAACATTGAAAAACACCAACAAATTCAACAACAACCTCGAAATTGAAAAACACCAACAAATACAACAACAACCTCAACATTGACAAACAACAACAACCTCAACATTGAAAAACACCAACAAATTCAACAACAACCTCAACATTGAAAATCAACAACAACCTCAACATTGCAAAACACCAGCAAATTCAACAACAACCTCAACATTTAAAAACACCAACAAATTCAACAACAACCTCAACATTTAAAAACGCCAACAAATTCAACAAAAACCTCAACATTGAAAAACAACAACAACCTCAACATTGAAAAACACCAACAAATTCAACAACAACCTCAACATTGAAAAACACCAACAAATTCAACAACAACCTCAACATTGAAAAACAACAACAACCTAAACATTGAAAAACACCAACAAATTCAACAACAACCTCAACATTGAAAAACAACAACAACCTCAACATTGAAAAACACCAACAAATTCAACAACAACCTCAACATTGAAAAACACCAACAAATTCAACAACAACCTCAGCATTGAAAAAGAACAACAACCTCAACATTGAAAAACACCAACAAATTCAACAACAACCTCAACATTGAAAAACAACAACAACCTCAACATTGAAAAACAACAACAAATTCAACAACAACTTCAACATTGAAAAACACCAACAAATTCAACAACAACCTCAACATTGAAAAACACCAACAAATTCAACAACAACCTCAACATTGAAAAACAACAACAACCTCAACATTGAAAAACAACAACAAATTCAACAACAACTTCAACATTGAAAAACACCAACAAATTCAACAACAACCTCAACATTGAAAAACAACAACAACCTCAACATTGAAAAACACCAACAAATTCAACAACAACCTCAACATTGAAAAACACCATCAAATTCACCAACAACCTCAACATTGAAAAACACCAACAACCTCAACATTGAAAAACACCAACAAATTCAACAACAACCTCAACATTGAAAAACAACAACAACCTCAACATTGAAAAACACCAACAAATTCAACAACAACCTCAACATTGAAAAACAACAGCAAACTCAACATTGAAAAACACCAACAAATTCAACAACAACCTCAACATTGAAAAACAACAACAACCTCAACATTGAAAAACACCAACAAATTCAACAACAACTTCAACATTGATAAACACCAACAAATTCAACAACAACCTCAACATTGAAAAACAACTACAACCTCAACATTGAAAAACACCAACAAATTCAACAACAACCTCAACATTGAAAAACAACAACAACCTCAACATTGAAAAACACCAACAAATTCAACAACAACCTCAACATTGAAAAACACCAACAAATTCAACAACAACCTCAGCATTGAAAAACACCAACAAATTCAACAACCTCAACATTGAAAAACAACAACAACCTCAACATTGAAAAACACCAACAAATTCAACAACAACCTCAACATTGAAAAACACCAACAAATTCAACAACAACCTCAGCATTGAAAAACAACAACAACCTCAACATTGAAAAACACCAACAAATTCAACAACAACCTCAACATTGAAAAGCAACAACAACCTCAACATTGAAAAACACCAACAAATTCAACGACAACCTCAACATTGAAAAACACCAACAAATTCAACAAAAACCTCGAAATTGAAAAACACCAACAAATACAACAACAACCTCAACATTGACAAACAACAACAACCTCAACATTGAAAAACACCAACAAATTCAACAACAACCTCAACATTGAAAATCAACAACAACCTCAACATTGCAAAACACCAGCAAATTCAACAACAACCTCAACATTTAAAAACACCAACAAATTCAACAACAACCTCAACATTTAAAAACGCCAACAAATTCAACAAAAACCTCAACATTGAAAAACAACAACAACCTCAACATTGAAAAACACCAACAAATTCAACAACAACCTCAACATTGAAAAACACCAACAAATTCAACAACAACATCAACATTGAAAAACAACAACAACCTAAACATTGAAAAACACCAACAAATTCAACAACAACCTCAACATTGAAAAACAACAACAACCTCAACATTGAAAAACACCAACAAATTCAACAACAACCTCAACATTGAAAAACACCAACAAATTCAACAACAAACTCAGCATTGAAAAAGAACAACAACCTCAACATTGAAAAACACCAACAAATTCAACAACAACCTCAACATTGAAAAACAACAACAACCTCAACATTGAAAAACAACAACAAATTCAACAACAACTTCAACATTGAAAAACACCAACAAATTCAACAACAACCTCAACATTGAAAAACACCAACAAATACAACAACAACCTCAACATTGAAAAACAACAACAACCTCAACATTGAAAAACACCAACAAATTCAACAACAACCTCAACATTGAAAAACAACAACAACCTCAACATTGCAAAACACCAGCAAATTCAACAACAGCCTCAACATTTAAAAACACCAACAAATTCAACAACAACCTCAACATTTAAAAACGCCAACAAATACAACAACAACCTCAACATTGAAAAAGAACAACCTCAAAATTGAAAAACACCAACAAATTCAACAAAAAATTCAACATTGAAAAACACCAACTAATTCAACAACAACCCCGACATTGAAAAACACCAACAAATTCAACAACAACCTCAACTTTGAAAAACAACAACAACCTCATCATGGAAAAACACCAACAAATTCAACAACAACCTCAACATTGAAAAACAACAACATCCTCAAAATTGAAAACACCAACAAATTCAACAACAACCCCAACATTTAAAAACAACAACAACCTCAACATTGAAAAACACAAACAAATTCAACAGCAACCTCAACATTGAAAAACACCAACAAATTCAACAACAACCTCAACATTGAAAAACACCAACAAACTCAACAACAACCTCAACATTGAAAAACAACAACAACCTCAACATTGAAAAACACCAACAAATTCAACAACAACCTCAACATTGAAAAACACCATCAAATTCACCAACAACCTCAACATTGAAAAACACCAACAACCTCAACATTGAAAAACACCAACAAATTCAACAACAACCTCAACATTGAAAAACAACAACAACCTCAACATTGAAAAACACCAACAAATTCAACAACAACCTCAACATTGAAAAACAACAACAAACTCAACATTGAAAAACACCAACAAATTCAACAACAACCTCAACATTGAAAAACAACAACAACCTCAACATTGAAAAACACCAACAAATTCAACAACAACTTCAACATTGATAAACACCAACAAATTCTACAACAACCTCAACATTGAAAAAAAACTGCAACCTCAACATTGAAAAACACCAACAAATTCAACAACAACCTCAACATTGAAAAACAACAACAACCTCAACATTGAAAAACACCAACAAATTCAACAACAACCTCAACATTGAAAAACACCAACAAATTCAACAACAACCTCAGCATTGAAAAACAACAACAACCTCAACATTGAAAAACACCAACAAATTCAACAACAACCTCAACATTGAAAAACACCAACAAATTCAACAACAACCTCAGCATTGAAAAACAACAACAACCTCAACATTGAAAAACACCAACAAATTCAACAACAACCTCAACATTGAAAAACAACAACAAATTCAACAACAACCTCAGCATTGAAAAAGAACAACAACCTCAACATTGAAAAACACCAACAAATTCAACAACAACCTCAACATTGAAAAACAACAACAACCTCAACATTGAAAAACAACAACAAATTCAACAACAACTTCAACATTGAAAAACACCAACAAATTCAACAACAACCTCAACATTGAAAAACACCAACAAATACAACAACAACCTCAACATTGAAAAACAACAACAACCTCAACATTGAAAAACACCAACAAATTCAACAACAACCTCAACATTGAAAAACAACAACAACCTCAACATTGCAAAACACCAGCAAATTCAACAACAGCCTTAACATTTAAAAACACCAACAAATTCAACAACAACCTCAACATTTAAAAACCCCAACAAATACAACAACAACCTCAACATTGAAAAAGAACAACCTCAAAATTGAAAAACACCAACAAATTCAACAAAAAATTCAACATTGAAAAACACCAACTAATTCAACAACAACCCCGACATTGAAAAACACCAACAAATTCAACAACAACCTCAACTTTGAAAAACAACAACAACCTCATCATGGAAAAACACCAACAAATTCAACAACAACCTCAACATTGAAAAACAACAACATCCTCAAAATTGAAAACACCAACAAATTCAACAACAACCCCAACATTTAAAAACAACAACAACCTCAACATTGAAAAACACAAACAAATTCAACAGCAACCTCAACATTGAAAAACACCAACAAATTCAACAACAACCTCAACATTGAAAAACACCAACAAACTCAACAACAACCTCAACATTGAAAAAACAACAACAACCTCAACATTGAAAAACACCAACAAATTCAACAACAACCTCAACATTGAAAAACACCATCAAATTCACCAACAACCTCAACATTGAAAAACACCAACAACCTCAACATTGAAAAACACCAACAAATTCAACAACAACCTCAACATTGAAAAACAACAACAACCTCAACATTGAAAAACACCAACAAATTCAACAACAACCTCAACATTGAAAAACAACAACAAACTCAACATTGAAAAACACCAACAAATTCAACAACAACCTCAACATTGAAAAACAACAACAACCTCAACATTGAAAAACACCAACAAATTCAACAACAACTTCAACATTGATAAACACCAACAAATTCTACAACAACCTCAACATTGAAAAAAAACTGCAACCTCAACATTGAAAAACACCAACAAATTCAACAACAACCTCAACATTGAAAAACAACAACAACCTCAACATTGAAAAACACCAACAAATTCAACAACAACCTCAACATTGAAAAACACCAACAAATTCAACAACAACCTCAGCATTGAAAAACAACAACAACCTCAACATTGAAAAACACCAACAAATTCAACAACAACCTCAACATTGAAAAACACCAACAAATTCAACAACAACCTCAGCATTGAAAAACAACAACAACCTCAACATTGAAAAACACCAACAAATTCAACAACAACCTCAACATTGAAAAACAACAACAAATTCAACAACAACCTCAGCATTGAAAAAGAACAACAACCTCAACATTGAAAAACACCAACAAATTCAACAACAACCTCAACATTGAAAAACAACAACAACCTCAACATTGAAAAACAACAACAAATTCAACAACAACTTCAACATTGAAAAACACCAACAAATTCAACAACAACCTCAACATTGAAAAACACCAACAAATACAACAACAACCTCAACATTGAAAAACAACAACAACCTCAACATTGAAAAACACCAACAAATTCAACAACAACCTCAACATTGAAAAACAACAACAACCTCAACATTGCAAAACACCAGCAAATTCAACAACAGCCTTAACATTTAAAAACACCAACAAATTCAACAACAACCTCAACATTTAAAAACCCCAACAAATACAACAACAACCTCAACATTGAAAAAGAACAACCTCAAAATTGAAAAACACCAACAAATTCAACAAAAAATTCAACATTGAAAAACACCAACTAATTCAACAACAACCCCGACATTGAAAAACACCAACAAATTCAACAACAACCTCAACTTTGAAAAACAACAACAACCTCATCATGGAAAAACACCAACAAATTCAACAACAACCTCAACATTGAAAAACAACAACATCCTCAAAATTGAAAACACCAACAAATTCAACAACAACCCCAACATTTAAAAACAACAACAACCTCAACATTGAAAAACACAAACAAATTCAACAGCAACCTCAACATTGAAAAACACCAACAAATTCAACAACAACCTCAACATTGAAAAACACCAACAAACTCAACAACAACCTCAACATTGAAAAACAACAACAACCTCAACATTGAAAAACACCAACAAATTCAACAACAACCTCAACATTGAAAAACACCATCAAATTCACCAACAACCTCAACATTGAAAAACACCAACAACCTCAACATTGAAAAACACCAACAAATTCAACAACAACCTCAACATTGAAAAACAACAACAACCTCAACATTGAAAAACACCAACAAATTCAACAACAACCTCAACATTGAAAAACAACAACAAACTCAACATTGAAAAACACCAACAAATTCAACAACAACCTCAACATTGAAAAACAACAACAACCTCAACATTGAAAAACACCAACAAATTCAACAACAACTTCAACATTGATAAACACCAACAAATTCAACAACAACCTCAACATTGAAAAACAACTACAACCTCAACATTGAAAAACACCAACAAATTCAACAACAACCTCAACATTGAAAAACAACAACAACCTCAACATTGAAAAACACCAACAAATTCAACAACAACCTCAACATTGAAAAACACCAACAAATTCAACAACAACCTCAGCATTGAAAAACAACAACAACCTCAACATTGAAAAACACCAACAAATTCAACAACAACCTCAACATTGAAAAACACCAACAAATTCAACAACAACCTCGACATTGAAAAACAACAACAACCTCAACATTGAAAAACACCAACAAATTCAACAACAACCTCAACATTGAAAAACAACAACAACCTCAACATTGAAAAACACCAACAAATTCAACGACAACCTCAACATTGAAAAACACCAACAAATTCAACAACAACCTCAACATTGAAAAACACCAACAAATACAACAACAACCTCAACATTGACAAACAACAACAACCTCAACATTGTAAAACACCAACAAATTCAACAACAACCTCAACATTGAAAATCAACAACAACCTCAACATTGCAAAACACCAGCAAATTCAACAACAACCTCAACATTTAAAAACACCAACAAATTCAACAACAACCTCAACATTTAAAAACGCCAACAAATTCAACAAAAACCTCAACATTGAAAAACAACAACCTCAACATTGAAAAACACCAACAAATTCAACGACAACCTCAACATTGAAAAACAGCAACAACCTCAACATTAAAAACCACCAACAAAATCAACAACAACTTCAACATTGAAAAACACCAACAAATTCAACAACAAACTCGACATTGAAAAACTCCATCAAATTCAACAACAACCTCAACATTGAAAAACACAAACAAATTCAACAAAAACCTCAACATTGAAAACACCAACAAATTCAACAACAACCTCAACATTGAAAAACACCAACAAATTCAACAACAACCTCGAAATTGAAAAACACCAACAAATACAACAACAACCTCAACATTGACAAACAACAACAACCTCAACATTGAAAAACTCCAACAAATTCAACAACAACCTCAACATTGAAAATCAACAACAACCTCAACATTGCAAAACACCAGCAAATTCAACAACAACCTCAACATTTAAAAACACCAACAAATTCAACAACAACCTCAACATTTAAAAACGCCAACAAATTCAACAAAAACCTCAACATTGAAAAACAACAACCTCAACATTGAAAAACACCAACAAATTCAACGACAACCTCAACATTGAAAAACAGCAACAACCTCAACATTAAAAACCACCAACAAATTCAACAACAACTTCAACATTGAAAAACACCAACAAATTCAACAACAAACTCGACTTTGAAAAACACCATCAAATTCAACAACAACCTCAACATTGAAAAACACAAACAAATTCAACAAAAACCTCAACATTGAAAACACCAACAAATTCAACAACAACCTCAACATTTAAAAACGCCAACAAATTCAACAACAACCTCAACATTGAAAAACAACAACAACCTCATCATGGAAAAACACCAACAAATTCAACAACAACCTCAACATTGAAAAACAACAACATCCTCAAAATTGAAAAACACCAACAAATTCAGCAACAACCCCAACATTTAAAAACAACAACAACCTCAACATTGAAAAACACCAACAAATTCAACAACAACCTCAGCATTGAAAAACAACAACAACCTCAACATTGAAAAACACCAATAAATTCAACAACAACCTCAACATTGAAAAACAACAACAAACTCAACATTGAAAAACACCAACAAATTCAACAACAACCTAAACATTGAAAAACAACAACAACCTCAACATTGAAAAAAACCACCAAATTCAACAAGAACTTCAACATTGAAAAACACCAACAAATTCAACAACAACCTCAACATTGAAAAACAACAACAACCTCAACATTGAAAAACACCAACAAATTCAACAACAACCTCAACATTGAAAAACAACAACAACCTCAACATTGAAAAACACCAACAATTTCAACAACAACCTCAACATTGAAAAAGACCAACAAATTCAACAACAACCTCAGCATTGAAAAACAACAACAACCTCAACATTGAAAAACACCAACAAATTCAACAACAACCTCAACATTGAAAAACAACAACAACCTCAAAATTGAAAAACACCAACAAATTCAACAAAAACTTCAACATTGAAAAACACCAACAAATTCAACAACAACCTCGAAATTGAAAAACACCAACAAATTCAACAACAACTTCAACATTGAAAAACACCAACAAATTCAACAACAACCTCGACATTGAAAAACACCATCAAATTCAACAACAACCTCAACATTGAAAAACACCAACAACCTCAAAATTGAAAAAACACCAAAAAATTCAACAACAACCTCAACATTTAAAAACAACAACAACCTCAACATTGAAAAACACCAACAAATTCAACAACAACCTCAACATTGAAAAACACCAACAAATTCAACAACAACCTCAACATTGAAAAACACCAACAAACACAACAACAACCTCAACATTGAAAAACAACAACAACCTCAACATTGAAAAACACCAACAAATTCAACAACAACTTCAACATTGAAAAACACCAACAAATTCAACAACAAACTCAAGATTGAAAAACACCAACAAATTCAACAACCTCAACATTGAAAAACAACAACAACCTCAACATTGGAAAACACCAACAAATTCAACAACAACCTCAACATTGAAAAACACCAACAAATTCAACAACAACCTCAACATTGAAAAACAACAAAAACCTCAACATTGAAAAACACCAACAAATTCAACAACAACCTCAACATTGAAAAACAACAACAACCTCAACTTTGAAAAACACCAACAAATTCAACAATAACCTCAACATTGAAAAACAACAACAACCTCAACATTGAAAAACACCAAATTCAACAACAACCTCAACATTGAAAAACACCAACAAATTCAACAACAACCTCAACATTGAAAAACAACAACAACCTCAACATTGAAGAACACCAACAAATTCAACAACAACCTCAACATTGAAAAACAACAACAACCTCAACATTGAAAAACACCAACAAATTCAACAACAACCTCAACATTGAGAAACAGCAACAAATTCAACAACAACCTCAGCATTGAAAAACAACAACAACCTCAACATTGAAAAACACCAACAAATTCAACAACAACCTCAACATTGAAAAACAACAACAACCTCAACATTGAAAAACACCAACAAATTCAACAACAACTTCAACATTGAAAAACACCAACAAATTCAACAACAACCTCGAAATTGAAAAACACCAACAAATTCAACAACAACCTCAACATTGAAAAACAACAACAACCTCAACATTCAAAAACACCAACAAATTCAACAACAACCTGAACATTGAAAAACAACAACAACCTCAACATTGAAAAACACCAACAAATTCAACAACAACCTCAACATTGAAAAACAACAACAAATTCAACAACAACCTCAACATTGAAAAACAACAACAATCTCAACATTGAAAGACACCAACAAATTCAACAACAACCTCAACATTGAAAAACAGCAACAACCTCAACATTGAAAAACACCAACAAATTCAACAACAACCTCAACATTGAAAAACACCAACAAATTCAACAACAACCTCAACATTGAAAAACACCAACAAATTCAACAACAAACTCAACATTGAAAAACACCAACAAATTCAACAACAACCTCAACATTGAAAAACAACAACCTCAACATTGAAAAACACCAACAAATTCAACAACAACCTCAACATTGAAAAGCACCAACAAATTCAACAACAACCTCAACATTGAAAAACAACAACAACCTCAACATTGAAAAACACCAACAAATTCAACAACAACCTCAACATTGAAAAACAACAACAAACTCAACATTGAAAAACACCAGCAAATTCAACAACAACCTCAACATTGAAAAACAACAACAACCTCAACATTGAAAAACACCAACAAATTCAACAACAACTTCAACATTGATAAACACCAACAAATTCAACAACAACCTCAACATTGAAAAACAACTACAACCTCAACATTGAAAAACACCAACAAATTCAACAACAACCTCAACATTGAAAAACAACAACAACCTCAACATTGAAAAACACCAACAAATTCAACAACAACCTCAACATTGAAAAACACCAACAAATTCAACAACAACCTCAGCATTGAAAAACAACAACAACCTCAACATTGAAAAACACCAACAAATTCAACAACAACCTCAACATTGAAAAACACCAACAAATTCAACAACAACCTCGACATTGAAAAACAACAACAACCTCAACATTGAAAAACACCAACAAATTCAACAACAACCTCAACATTGAAAAACAACAACAACCTCAACATTGAAAAACGCCAACAAATTCAACGACAACCTCAACATTGAAAAACACCAACAAATTCAACAACAACCTCAACATTGAAAAACACCAACAAATACAACAACAACCTCAACATTGACAAACAACAACAACCTCAACATTGAAAAACACCAACAAATTCAACAACAACCTCAACATTGAAAATCAACAACAACCTCAACATTGCAAAACACCAGCAAATTCAACAACAACCTCAACATTTAAAAACACCAACAAATTCAACAACAACCTCAACATTTAAAAACGCCAACAAATTCAACAAAAACCTCAACATTGAAAAACAACAACCTCAACATTGAAAAACACCAACAAATTCAACGACAACCTCAACATTGAAAAACAGCAACAACCTCAACATTAAAAACCACCAACAAAATCAACAACAACTTCAACATTGAAAAACACCAACAAATTCAACAACAAACTCGACATTGAAAAACTCCATCAAATTCAACAACAACCTCAACATTGAAAAACACAAACAAATTCAACAAAAACCTCAACATTGAAAACACCAACAAATTCAACAACAACCTCAACATTGAAAAACACCAACAAATTCAACAACAACCTCGAAATTGAAAAACACCAACAAATACAACAACAACCTCAACATTGACAAACAACAACAACCTCAACATTGAAAAACTCCAACAAATTCAACAACAACCTCAACATTGAAAATCAACAACAACCTCAACATTGCAAAACACCAGCAAATTCAACAACAACCTCAACATTTAAAAACACCAACAAATTCAACAACAACCTCAACATTTAAAAACGCCAACAAATTCAACAAAAACCTCAACATTGAAAAACAACAACCTCAACATTGAAAAACACCAACAAATTCAACGACAACCTCAACATTGAAAAACAGCAACAACCTCAACATTAAAAACCACCAACAAATTCAACAACAACTTCAACATTGAAAAACACCAACAAATTCAACAACAAACTCGACTTTGAAAAACACCATCAAATTCAACAACAACCTCAACATTGAAAAACACAAACAAATTCAACAAAAACCTCAACATTGAAAACACCAACAAATTCAACAACAACCTCAACATTTAAAAACGCCAACAAATTCAACAACAACCTCAACATTGAAAAACAACAACAACCTCATCATGGAAAAACACCAACAAATTCAACAACAACCTCAACATTGAAAAACAACAACATCCTCAAAATTGAAAAACACCAACAAATTCAGCAACAACCCCAACATTTAAAAACAACAACAACCTCAACATTGAAAAACACCAACAAATTCAACAACAACCTCAGCATTGAAAAACAACAACAACCTCAACATTGAAAAACACCAATAAATTCAACAACAACCTCAACATTGAAAAACAACAACAAACTCAACATTGAAAAACACCAACAAATTCAACAACAACCTAAACATTGAAAAACAACAACAACCTCAACATTGAAAAAAACCACCAAATTCAACAAGAACTTCAACATTGAAAAACACCAACAAATTCAACAACAACCTCAACATTGAAAAACAACAACAACCTCAACATTGAAAAACACCAACAAATTCAACAACAACCTCAACATTGAAAAACAACAACAACCTCAACATTGAGAAACACCAACAATTTCAACAACAACCTCAACATTGAAAAAGACCAACAAATTCAACAACAACCTCAGCATTGAAAAACAACAACAACCTCAACATTGAAAAACACCAACAAATTCAACAACAACCTCAACATTGAAAAACAACAACAACCTCAAAATTGAAAAACACCAACAAATTCAACAAAAACTTCAACATTGAAAAACACCAACAAATTCAACAACAACCTCGAAATTGAAAAACACCAACAAATTCAACAACAACTTCAACATTGAAAAACACCAACAAATTCAACAACAACCTCGACATTGAAAAACACCATCAAATTCAACAACAACCTCAACATTGAAAAACACCAACAACCTCAAAATTGAAAAAACACCAAAAAATTCAACAACAACCTCAACATTTAAAAACAACAACAACCTCAACATTGAAAAACACCAACAAATTCAACAACAACCTCAACATTGAAAAACACCAACAAATTCAACAACAACCTCAACATTGAAAAACACCAACAAACACAACAACAACCTCAACATTGAAAAACAACAACAACCTCAACATTGAAAAACACCAACAAATTCAACAACAACTTCAACATTGAAAAACACCAACAAATTCAACAACAAACTCAAGATTGAAAAACACCAACAAATTCAACAACCTCAACATTGAAAAACAACAACAACCTCAACATTGGAAAACACCAACAAATTCAACAACAACCTCAACATTGAAAAACACCAACAAATTCAACAACAACCTCAACATTGAAAAACAACAAAAACCTCAACATTGAAAAACACCAACAAATTCAACAACAACCTCAACATTGAAAAACAACAACAACCTCAACATTGAAAAACACCAACAAATTCAACAATAACCTCAACATTGAAAAACAACAACAACCTCAACATTGAAAAACACCAAATTCAACAACAACCTCAACATTGAAAAACACCAACAAATTCAACAACAACCTCAACATTGAAAAACAACAACAACCTCAACATTGAAGAACACCAACAAATTCAACAACAACCTCAACATTGAAAAACAACAACAAACTCAACATTGAAAAACACCAACAAATTCAACAACAACCTCAACATTGAGAAACAGCAACAAATTCAACAACAACCTCAGCATTGAAAAACAACAACAACCTCAACATTGAAAAACACCAACAAATTCAACAACAACCTCAACATTGAAAAACAACAACAACCTCAACATTGAAAAACACCAACAAATTCAACAACAACTTCAACATTGAAAAACACCAACAAATTCAACAACAACCTCGAAATTGAAAAACACCAACAAATTCAACAACAACCTCAACATTGAAAAACAACAACAACCTCAACATTCAAAAACACCAACAAATTCAACAACAACCTGAACATTGAAAAACAACAACAACCTCAACATTGAAAAACACCAACAAATTCAACAACAACCTCAACATTGAAAAACAACAACAAATTCAACAACAACCTCAACATTGAAAAACAACAACAATCTCAACATTGAAAGACACCAACAAATTCAACAACAACCTCAACATTGAAAAACAGCAACAACCTCAACATTGAAAAACACCAACAAATTCAACAACAACCTCAACATTGAAAAACACCAACAAATTCAACAACAACCTCAACATTGAAAAACACCAACAAATTCAACAACAAACTCAACATTGAAAAACACCAACAAATTCAACAACAACCTCAACATTGAAAAACAACAACCTCAACATTGAAAAACACCAACAAATTCAACAACAACCTCAACATTGAAAAGCACCAACAAATTCAACAACAACCTCAACATTGAAAAACAACAACAACCTCAACATTGAAAAACACCAACAAATTCAACAACATCCTCAACATTGAAAAGCAACAACAACCTCAACATTGAAAAACACCAACAAATTCAACAACAACCTCAACATTCAAAAACAACAACAAACTCAACATTGAAAAACACCAACAAATTCAACAACAACCTCAACATTGAAAAACAACAACAACCTCAACATTGAAAACACCAACAAATTCAACAACAACCTCAACATTGAAAAACACCAACAAATTCAACAACAACCTCAACATTGAAAAACAACAAGAACCTAAACATTGAAAAACACCAACAAATTCAACAACAACCTCAACATTGAAAAACAACAACAACCTCAACATTGAAAAACACCAACAAATTCAACAACAACCTCAACATTGAAAAACACCAACAAATTCAACAACAACCTCAGCATTGAAAAACAACAACAACCGCAACATTGAAAAACACCAACAAATTCAACAACAACCTCAACATTGAAAAACAACAACAACCTCAACATTGAAAAACACCAACAAATTGAACAACAACTTCAACATTGAAAAACACCAACAAATTCAACAACAACCTGGAAATTGAAAAACACCAACAAATACAACAACAACCTCAACATTGAAAAACAACAACAACCTCAACATTGAAAAACACCAACAAATTCAACAACAACCTCAACATTGAAAAACAACAACAACCTCAACATTGCAAAACACCAGCAAATTCAACAACAACCTCAACATTTAAAAACACCAGCAAATTCAACAACAACCTCAACATTTAAAAACGCCAACAAATTCAACAACAACCTCAACATTGAAAAACAACAACCTCAACATTGAAAAACACCAACAAATTCAACAAAAAATTCAACATTGAAAAACACCAACAAATTCAACAACAACCCCGACATTGAAAAACACCAACAAATTCAACAACAACCTCAACTTTGAAAAACAACAACAACCTCATCATTGAAAAACACCAACAAATTCAACAACAACCTCAACATTGAAAAAAAACAACATCCTCAAAATTGAAAAACACCAACAAATTCAACAACAACCCCAACATTTAAAAATGACAACAACCTCAACATTGAAAAACACAAACAAATTCAACAACAACCTCAACATTGAAAAACACCAACAAATTCAACAACAACCTCAACATTGAAAAACACCAACAAACTCAACAACAACCTCAACATTGAAAAACAACAACAACCTCAACATTGAAAAACACCAACAAATTCAACAACAACGTCAACATTGAAAAACACCATCAAATTCAACAACAACTTCAACATTGAAAAACACCAACAACCTCAAATTTGAAAAACATCAACAAATTCAACAACAACCTCAACATTGAAAAACAACAAGAATCTCAACATTGAAAAACACCAACAAATTCAACAACAACCTCAACATTGAAAAACAACAACAAACTCAACATTGAAAAACACCAACAAATTCAACAACAACCTCAACATTGAAAAACAACAACAACCTCAACATTGAAAAAGGCCAACAAATTCAACAACAACTTCAACATTGAAAAACACCAACAAATTCAACAACAACCTCAACATTGAAAAACAACAACAACCTCAACATTGAAAAACAACAACAAATTCAACAACAACCTCAACATTGAAAAACAACAACAACCTCAACATTGAAAAACACCAACAAATTCAACAACAACCTCAACATTGAAAAACACCAACAAATTCAACAACAACCTCAGCATTGAAAAACAACAACCTCAACATTGAAAAACACCAACAAATTCAACAACAACCTCAACATTGAAAAACAACAACAACCTCAACATTGAAAAACACCAACAAATTCAACATAAACTTCAACATTGAAAAACAACAACAACCTGAACATTGAAAAACACCAACAAATTCAACAACAACCTCAACATTGAAAAACAACAACAACCTCAACATTGAAAAACACCAACAAATTCAACAACAACCTCAACATTGAAAAACACCAACAAATTCAACAACAACCTCAGCATTGAAAAACAACAACAACCTCAACATTGAAAAACACCAACAAATTCAAAAACAACCTCAACATTGAAAAACAACAACAACCTCAACATTGAAAAACACCAACAAATTCAACACCAACTTCAACACTGAAAAACACCAACAAATTCAACAACAACCTCGAAATTGAAAAACACCAACAAATACAACAACAACCTCAACATTGAAAAACAACATCAACCTCAACATTGAAAAACACCAACAAATTCAACAACAACCTCAACATTGAAAAACAACAACAACCTCAACATTGAAAAACACCAACAAATTCAACAACAACCTCAACATTGAAAAACAACAACAACCTCAACATTGAAAAACACCAACAAATTCAACAACAACCTCAACATTGAAAAACAACAACAAACTCAACATTGAAAAACACCAACAAATTCAACAACAACCTCAACATTGAAAAACAACAACAACCTCAACATTGAAAAACAACAACAACCTCAACATTGAAAAACACCAACAAATTCAACAACAACCTCAACATTGAAAAACAACAACAACCTCAACATTGAAAAACACCAACAAATTCAACAACAACCTCAACATTGAAAAACACCAACAAATTCAACAACAACCTCAGCATTGAAAAACAACAACAACCTCAACATTGAAAAACACCAACAAATTCAACAACAACCTCAACATTGAACAACAACAACAACCTCAAAATTGAAAAACACCAACAAATTCAACAAAAACTTCAACATTGAAAAACACCAACAAATTCAACAACAACCTCGAAATTGAACAACACCAACAAATTCAACAACAACTTCAACATTGAAAAACACCAACAAATTCAACAACAACCTCAACATTGAAAAACACCATCAAATTCAACAACAACCTCAACATTGAAAAACACCAAAAACCTCAAAATTGAAAAAACACCAACAAATTCAACAACAACCTCAACATTGAAAAACAACAACAACCTCAACATTGAAAAACACCAACAAATTCAACAACAACCTCAACATTGAAAAACACCAACAAATTCAACAACAACCTCAACATTGAAAAACACCAACAAATTCAACAACAACCTCAACATTGAAAAACAACAACAACCTCAACATTGAAAAACACCAACAAATTCAACAATAACCTCAACATTGAAAAACAACAACAACCTCAACATTGAAAAACACCAAATTCAACCACAACCTCAACTTTGAAAAACACCAACAAATTCAACAACAACCTCAACATTGAAAAACAACAACAACCTCAACATTGAAAAACACCAACAAATTCAACAACAACCTCAACATTGAAAAACAACAACAACCTCAACATTGAAAAACACCAACAAATTCAACAACAACCTCAACTTTGAAAAACAGCAACAAATTCAACAACAACCTCAGCATTGAAAAACAACAACAACCTCAACATTGAAAAACAACAACAAATTCAACAACAACCTCAACATTGAAAAACAACAACAACCTCAACATTGAAAAACACCAACAAATTCAACAACAACTTCAACATTGAAAAACACCAACAAATTCAACAACAACCTCGAAATTGAAAAACACCAACAAATTCAACAACAACCTCAACATTGAAAAACAACAACAACCTCAACATTGAAAAACACCAACAAATTCAACAACAACCTGAACATTGAAAAACAACAACAAGCTCAACATTGAAAAACACCAACAAATTCAACAACAACCTCAACATTTAAAAATACCAACAAATTCAACAACAACCTCAACATTGAAAAACAACAACAATCTCAACATTGAAAAACACCAACAAATTCAACAACAACCTCAACATTGAAAACAGCAACAACCTCAACATTGAAAAACGCCAACAAATTCAACAACAACCTCAACATTGAAAAACACCAACAAATTCAACAACAACCTCAACATTGAAAAACACCAACAAATTCAACAACAAACTCAACATTGAAAAACACCAACAAATTCAACAACAACCTCAACATTGAAAAACAACAACAACCTCAACATTGAAAAACACCAACAAATTCAACAACAACCTCAACATTGAAAAGCACCAACAAATTCAACAACAACCTCAACATTGAAAAACAACAACAACCTCAACATTGAAAAACACCAACAAATTCAACAACATCCTCAACATTGAAACACAACAACAACCTCAACATTGAAAAACACCAACAAATTCAACAACAACCTCAACATTCAAAAACAACAACAAACTTAACATTGAAAAACACCAACAAATTCAACAACAACCTCAACATTGAAAAACACCAACAAATTCAACAACAAACTCAACATTGAAAAACAACAAGAACCTAAACATTGAAAAACACCAACAAATTCAACAACAACCTCAACATTGAAAAACAACAACAACCTCAACATTGAAAAACACCAACAAATTCAACAACAACCTCAACATTCAAAAACACCAACAAATTGAACAACGACCTCAGCATTGAAAAACAACAACAACCTCAACATTGAAAAACACCAACAAATTCAACAACAACCTCAACATTGAAAAACAACAACAACCTCAACATTGAAAAACAGCAACAAATTCAACAACAACTTCAACATTGAAAAACACCAACAAATTCAACAACAACCTCGAAATGGAAAAACATCAACAAATACAACAACAACCTCAACATTGAAAAACAACAACAACCTCAACATTGAAAAACACCAACAAATTCAACAATAACCTCAACATTGAAAAACAACAACAACCTCAACATTGCAAAACACCAGCAAATTCAACAACAACCTCAACATTTAAAAACACCAACAAATTCAACAACAACCTCAACATTTCAAAACGCCAACAAATTCAACAACAACCTCAACATTGAAAAACAACAACCTCAACATAGAAAAACACCAACAAATTCAACAAAAAATTCAACATTGAAAAACAACAACAACCTCAACATTGAAAAACACAAACAAATTCAACAACAACCTCAACATTGAAAAACACCAACAAATTCAACAACAACCTCAACATTGAAAAACACCAACACACTCAACAACAACCTCAACATTGAAAAACAACAACAACCTCAACATTGAAAAACACCAACAAATTCAACAACAACGTCAAGATTGAAAAACACCATCAAATTCAACAACAACCTCAACATTGAAAAACACCAACAACCTCAACATTGAAAAACATCAACAAATTCAACAACAACCTCAACATTGAAAAACAACAAGAACCTCAACATTGAAAAACATCAACAAATTCAACAACAACCTCAACATTGAAAAACAACAACAAACTCAACATTGAAAAACACCAACAAATTCAACAACAACCTCAAAATTGAAAAACAACAACAACCTCAACATTGAAAAACACCAACAAATTCAACAACAGCTTTAACATTGAAAAACACCAACAAATTCAACAACAACCTCAACATTGAAAAACAACAACAACCTCAACATTGAAAAACAACAACAATTTCAACAACAACCTCAACATTGAAAAACAACAACAACCTCAACATTGAAAAACACCAACAAATTCAACAACAACCTCAACATTGAAAAACACCAACAAATTCAACAACAACCTCAGCATTGAAAAACAACAACAACCTCAACATTGAAAAACACCAACAAATTCAACAACAACCTTAACATTGAAAAACAACAACAACCTCAACATTGAAAAACACCCACAAATTCAACATAAACTTCAACATTGAAAAACAACAACAACCTGAACATTGAAAAACACCAACAAATTCAACAACAACCTCAACATTGAAAAACAACAACAACCTCAACATTGAAAAACACCAACAAATTCAACAACAACCTCAACATTGAAAAACACCAACAAATTCAACAACAACCTCAGCATTGAAAAACAACAACAACCTCAACATTGAAAAACACCAACAAATTCAAAAACAACCTCAACATTGAAAAACAACAACAACCTCAACATTGAAAAACACCAACAAATTCAATAACAACTTCAACATTGAAAAACACCAACAAATTCAACAACAACCTCGAAATTGAAAAACACCAACAAATACAAAACAACCTCAACATTGAAAAACAACAACAACCTCAACATTGAAAAACACCAACAAATTCAACAACAACCTCAACATTGAAAAACAACAACAACCTCAACATTGAAAAACACCAACAAATTCAACAACAACCTCAACATTGAAAAACAACAACAACCTCAACATTGAAAAACACCAACAAATTCAACAACAACCTCAACATTGAAAAACAACAACAAACTCAACATTGAAAAACACCAACAAATTCAACAACAACCTCAACATTGAAAAACAACAACAACCTCAACATTGAAAAACACCAACAAATTCATCAACAACTTCAACATTGACAAACACCAACAAATTCAACATCAACCTCAACATTGAAAAACAACAACAACCTCAACATTGAAAAACACCAACAAATTCAACAACAACCTCAGCATTGAAAAACAACCACAACCTCAACATTGAAAAACACCAACAAATTCAACAACAACCTCAACATTGAAAAACACCAACAAATATCAACAACAACTTGAGCATTGAAAAACAACAACAACCTCAACATTGAAAAACACCAACAAATTCAACAACAACCTCAACATTGAAAAACAACAGCAACCTCAACATTGAAAAACACCAACAAATTCAACAAAAACTTCAACATTGAAAAAACCAACAAATTCAACAACAACCTCGAAATTGAAAAACACCAACAAAGTCAACAACAACTTCAACATTGAAAAACACCAACAAATTCAACAACAACCTCGACATTGAAACACACCATCAAATTCAACAACAACCTCAACATTGAAAAACACCAAGAACCTCAAAATTGAAAAAACACCAACAAATTCAACAACAACCTCAACATTGAAAAACACCAACAAATTCAACAACAACCTCAACATTGAAAAACACCAACAAATTCAACAACAACCTCAACATTGAAAAACACCAACAAATTCAACAACAAACTCAAGATTGAAAAACACCAACAAATTCAACAACCTCAACATTGAAAAACAACAACAACCTCAACATTGAAAAACACCAACAAATTCAACAACAACCTCAACATTGAAAAACACCAACAAATTCAACAACAACCTCAACATTGAAAAACAACAACAACCTCAACATTGAAAAACACCAACAAATTCAACAACAACCTCAACATTGAAAAACAACAACAACCTCAACATTGAAAAACACCAACAAATTCAACAATAACCTCAACATTGAAAAACAACAACAACCTCAACATTGAAAAACAACAACAACCTCAACATTGAAAAACACCAACAAATTCAACAACAACGTCAACATTTAAAAACGCCAACAAATACAACAACAACCTCAACATTGAAAAACAACAATCTCAACATTGAAAAAAACAAAAAATTCAACAAAAAATTCAACATTGAAAAACACCAACAAATTCAACAACAAACCCGACATTGAAAAACACCAACAAATTCAAAAACAACCTCAACTTTGAAAAACAACAACAACCTCATCATGGAAAAACACCAACAAATTCAACAACAACCCCAACATTTAAAAACAACAACAACCTCAACATTGAAAAACACAAACAAATTCAACAACAACCTCAACATTGAAAAACACCAACAAACTCAACAACAACCTCAACATTGAAAAACAACAACAACCTCAACATTGAAAAACACCAACAAATTCAACAACAACCTCAACATTGAAAAACACCATCAAATTCAACAACAACCTCAACATTGAAAAACACCAACAACCTCAACATTGAAAAACACCAACAAATTCAACAACAACCTCAACATTGAAAAACAACAAGATCCTCAACGTTGAAAAACACCAACAAATTCAACAACAACCTCAACATTGAAAAACAACAACAAACTCAACAACAACCTCAACATTGAAAAACAACAACAACCTCAACATTGAAAAACACCAACAAATTCAACAACAACCTCAACATTGAAAAACAACAACAACCTCAACATTGAAAAACACCAACAATTTCAACAACAACTTCAACATTGAAAAACACCAACAAATTCAACAACAACCTCAACATTGAAAAACAACAACAACCTCAACATTGAAAAACACCAACAAATTCAACAACAACCTCAACATTGAAAAACAACAACAACCTCAACATTGAAAAACACCAACAAATTCAACAACAACCTCAACATTGAAAAACACCAACAAATTCAACAACAACCTCAGCATTGAAAAACAACAACAATCTCAACATTGAAAAACACCAAAAAATTCAACAACAACCTCAACATTGAAAAACACCAACAAATTCAACAACAACCTCAGCATTGAAAAACAACAACAACCTCAACATTGAAAAACACCAACAAATTCAACAACAACCTCAACATTGAAAAACAACAACAACCTCAACATTGAAAAACAACAACAACCTCAACATTGAAAAACACCAACAAATTCAACGACAACCTCAACATTGAAAAACACCAACAAATTCAACAACAACCTCGAAATTGAAAAACACCAACAAATACAACAACAACCTCAACATTGAAAAACAACAACAACCTCAACATTGAAAAACACCAACAAATTCAACAACAACCTCAACATTGAAAATCAACAACAACCTCAACATTGCAAAACACCAGCACATTCAACAACAACCACAACATTTAAAAACACCAACAAATTCAACAACAACCTCAACATTTAAAAACGCCAACAAATTCAACAAAAACCTCAACATTGAAAAACAACAACCTCAACATTGAAAAACACCAACAAATTCAACGACAACCTCAACATTGAAAAACAGCAACAACCTCAACATTAAAAACCACCAACAAATTCAACAACAACTTCAACATTGAAAAACACCAACAAATTCTACAACAAACTCGACATTGAAAAACACCATCAAATTCAACAACAACCGCAACATTGAAAAACACAAACAAATTCAACAAAAACCTCAACATTGAAAACACCAACAAATTCAACAACAACCTCAACATTTAAAAACGCCAACAAATTCAACAACAACCTCAACACTGAAAAACAACAACAACCTCATCATGGAAAAACACCAACAAATTCAACAACAACCTCAACATTGAAAAACAACAACATCCTCAAAATTGAAAAACACCAACAAATTCAACAACAACCCCAACATTTAAAAACAACAGCAACCTCAACATTGAAAAACACCAACAAATTCAACAACAACCTCAACATTGTAAAACACCAACAAATTCAACAACAACCTCAACATTGAAAAACACCAACAAACTCAACAACAACCTCAACATTGAAAAACAACAACAACCTCAACATTGAAAAACACCAACAAATTCAACAACAACCTGAACATTGAAAAACACAAACAAATTCAACAACAACCTCAACATTGAAAAACACCAACAACCTCAACATTGAAAAACACCAACAAATTCAAGAACAACCTCAACATTGAAAAACAACAACAACCTCAACATTGAAAAACACCAACAAATTCAACAACAACCTCAACATTGAAAAACAACAACAACCTCAACATTGAAAAACACCAACAAATTCAACAACAACCTCAACATTGAAAAACACCAACAAATTCAACAACAACCTCAGCATTGAAAAACAACAACAACCTCAACATTGAAAAACACCAACAAATTCAACAACAACCTCAACATTGAAAAACAACAACAACCGCAAAATTGAAAAACACCAACAAATTCAACAAAAACTTCAACATTGAAAAACCCCAACAAATTCAACAACAACCTCGAAATTGAAAAACACCAACAAATTCAACAACAACTTCAACATTGAAAAACACCAACAAATTCAACAACAACCTCGACATTGAAAAACACCTTCAAATTCAACAACAACCTCAACATTGAAAAACACCAACAACCTCAAAATTGAAAAAACACCAACAAATTCAACAACAACCTCAACATTTAAAAACAACAACAACCTCAACATTGAAAAACACCAACAAATTCAACAACAACCTCAACATTGAAAAACACCAACAAATTCAACAACAACCTCAACATTGAAAAACACCAACAAACTCAACAACAACCTCAACATTGAAAAACAACAACAACCTCAACATTGAAAAACACCAACAAATTCAACAACAAACTCAAGATTGAAAAACAGCAACAAATTCAACAACCTCTACATTGAAAAACAACAACAACCTCAACATTGGAAAACACCAACAAATTCAACAACAACCTCAACATTGAAAACACCAACAAATTCAACAACAACCTCAACATTGAAAAACAACAACAACCTCAACATTGAAAAACACCAACAAATTCAACAACAACCTCAACATTGAAAAACAACAACAACCTCAACATTGAAAAACACCAACAAATTCAACAATAACCTCAACATTGAAAAATAACAACAACCTCAACATTGAAAAACACCAAATTCAGCAACAACCTCAACATTGAAAAACACCAACAAATTCAACAACAACCTCAACATTGAAAAACAACAACAACCTCAACATTGAAAAACACCAACAAATTCAACAACAACCTCAACATTGAAAAACAACAACAACCTCAACATTGAAAAAAACCAACAAATTCAACAACAACCTCAACATTGAAAAACAGCAACAAATTCAACAACAACCTCAGCATTGAAAAACAACAACAACCTCAACATTGAAAAACACCAACAAATTCAACAACAACCTCAACATTGAGAAACAACAACAACCTCAACATTGAAAAACACCAACAAATTCAACAACAACTTCAACATTGAAAAACACCAACAAATTCAACAACAACCTCGAAATTGAAAAACACCAACAAATTCAGCAACAACCTCAACATTGAAAAACAACAACAACCTCAACATTGAAAAACACCAACAAATTCAACAACAACCTGAACATTGAAAAACAACAACAACCTCAACATTGAAAAACACCAACAAATTCAACAACAACCTCAACATTTAAAAACACCAACAAATTCAACAACAACCTCAACATTGAAAAACAACAACAATCTCAACATTGAAAAACACCAACAAATTCAACAACAACCTCAACATTGAAAAACAGCAACAACCTCAACATTGAGAAGCACCAACAAATTCAACAACAACCTCAACATTGAAAAACACCAACAAATTCAACAACAACCTCAACATTGAAAAACACCAACAAATTCAACAACAAACTCAACATTGAAAAACACCAACAAATTCAACAACAACCTCAACATTGAAAAACAACAACAACCTCAACATTGAAAAACACCAACAAATTCAACAACAACCTCAACATTGAAAAGCACCAACAAATTCAACAACAACCTCAACATTGAAAAACAACAACAACCTCAACATTGAAAAACACCAACAAATTCAACAACATCCTCAACATTGAAAAACAACAACAACCTCAACATTGAAAAACATCAACAAATTTAACAACAACCTCAACATTCAAAAACAACAACAAACTCAACATTGAAAAACACCAACAAATTCAACAACAACCTCAACATTGAAAAACAACAACAACCTCAACATTGAAAAACACCAACAAATTCAACAACAACCTCAACATTGAAAAACACCAACAAATTCAACAACAACTTCAACATTGAAAAACACCAACAAATTCAACAACAACCTCAGCATTGAAAAACAACAACAACCTCAACATTGAAAAACACCAACAAATTCAACAACAACCTCAACATTGAAAAACACCAACAAATTCAACAACAACCTCAGCATTGAAAAACAACAACAACCTCAACATTGAAAAACACCAACAAATTCAACAACAACCTCAACATTGAAAAACAACAACAACCTCAACATTGAAAAACACCAACAAATTCAACAACAACTTCAACATTGAAAAACACCAACAAATTCAACAACAACCTCGAAATTGAAGAACACCAACAAATACAACAACAACCTCAACATTGAAAAACAACAACAACCTCAACATTGAAAAACACCAACAAATTCAACAACAACCTCAACATTGAAAAACAACAACAACCTCAACATTGCAAAACACCAGCAAATTCAACAACAACCTCAACATTTAAAAACACCAACAAATTCAACAACAACCTCAACATTTAAAAACGCCAACAAATTCAACAACAACCTCAACATTGAAAAACAACAACCTCAACATTGAAAAACACCAACAAATTCAACAAAAAATTCAACATTGAAAAACACCAACAAATTCAACAACAACCCCGACATTGAAAAACACCAGCAAATTCAACAACAACCTCAACTTTGAAAAACAACAACAACCTCATTATGGAAAAACACCAACAAATTCAAAAACAACCTCAACATTTCAAATCAACAAGATGCTCAAAATTGAAAAACACCAACAAATTCAACAACAACCCCAACATTTAAAAACAACAACAACCTCAACATTGAAAAACACCAACAAATTCAACAACAACCTCAACATTGAAAAGCACCAACAAATTCAACAACAACCTCAACATTGAAAAACAACAACAACCTCAACATTGAAAAACACCAACAAATTCAACAACATCCTCAACATTGAAAAACAACAACAACCTCAACATTGAAAAACATCAACAAATTTAACAACAACCTCAACATTCAAAAACAACAACAAACTCAACATTGAAAAACACCAACAAATTCAACAACAACCTCAACATTGAAAAACAACAACAACCTCAACATTGAAAAACACCAACAAATTCAACAACAACCTCAACATTGAAAAACACCAACAAATTCAACAACAACTTCAACATTGAAAAACAACAAGAACCTAAACATTGAAAAACACCAACAAATTCAACAACAACCCCAACATTTAAAAACAACAACAACCTCAACATTGAAAAACACAAACAAATTCAACAACAACCTCAACATTGAAAAACACCAACAAATTCAACAACAACCTCAACATTGAAAAACACCAACAAACTCAACAACAACCTCAACATTGAAAAACAACAACAACCTCAACATTGAAAAACACCAACAAATTCAACAACAACCTCAACATTGAAATACACCATTAAATTCAACAACAACCTCAACATTGAAAAACACCAACAACCTCAACATTGAAAAACACCAACAAACTCAACAACAACCTCAACATTGAAAAACAACAAGAACCTCAACATTGAAAAACACCAACAAATTCAACAACAACCTCAACATTGAAAAACAACAACAAACTCAACATTGAAAAACACCAACAAATTCAACAACAACCTCAACATTGAAAAACAACAACAACCTCAACATTGAAAAACACCAACAAATTCAACAACAACTTCAACATTGAAAAACACCAACAAATTCAACAACAACCTCAACATTGAAAAACAACAACAACCTCAACATTGAAAAACACCAACAAATTCAACAACATCCTCAACATTGAAAAACAACAACAACCTCAACATTGAAAAACACCAACAAATTCAACAACAACCTCAACATTGAAAAACACCAACAAATTCAACAACAACCTCAGCATTGAAAAACAACAACAACCTCAACATTGAAAAACACCAACAAATTCAACAAAAACCTCAACATTGAAAAACAGCAACAACCTCAACATTGAGAAGCACCAACAAATTCAACAACAACCTCAACATTGAAAAACACCAACAAATTCAACAACAACCTCAACATTGAAAAACACCAACAAATTCAACAACAAACTCAACATTGAAAAACACCAGCAAATTCAACAACAACCTCAACTTTGAAAAACAACAACAACCTCATTATGGAAAAACACCAACAAATTCAAAAACAACCTCAACATTTCAAATCAACAAGATGCTCAAAATTGAAAAACACCAACAAATTCAACAACAACCCCAACATTTAAAAACAACAACAACCTCAACATTGAAAAACACCAACAAATTCAACAACAACCTCAACATTGAAAAACAACAACAACCGCAAAATTGAAAAACACCAACAAATTCAACAAAAACTTCAACATTGAAAAACCCCAACAAATTCAACAACAACCTCGAAATTGAAAAACACCAACAAATTCAACAACAACTTCAACATTGAAAAACACCAACAAATTCAACAACAACCTCGACATTGAAAAACACCTTCAAATTCAACAACAACCTCAACATTGAAAAACACCAACAACCTCAAAATTGAAAAAACACCAACAAATTCAACAACAACCTCAACATTTAAAAACAACAACAACCTCAACATTGAAAAACACCAACAAATTCAACAACAACCTCAACATTGAAAAACACCAACAAATTCAACAACAACCTCAATATTGAAAAACACCAACAAACTCAACAACAACCTCAACATTGAAAAACAACAACAACCTCAACATTGAAAAACACCAACAAATTCAACAACAAACTCAAGATTGAAAAACAGCAACAAATTCAACAACCTCTACATTGAAAAACAACAACAACCTCAACATTGGAAAACACCAACAAATTCAACAACAACCTCAACATTGAAAACACCAACAAATTCAACAACAACCTCAACATTGAAAAACAACAACAACCTCAACATTGAAAAACACCAACAAATTCAACAACAACCTCAACATTGAAAAACAACAACAACCTCAACATTGAAAAACACCAACAAATTCAACAATAACCTCAACATTGAAAAATAACAACAACCTCAACATTGAAAAACACCAAATTCAGCAACAACCTCAACATTGAAAAACACCAACAAATTCAACAACAACCTCAACATTGAAAAACAACAACAACCTCAACATTGAAAAACACCAACAAATTCAACAACAACCTCAACATTGAAAAACAACAACAACCTCAACATTGAAAAAAACCAACAAATTCAACAACAACCTCAACATTGAAAAACAGCAACAAATTCAACAACAACCTCAGCATTGAAAAACAACAACAACCTCAACATTGAAAAACACCAACAAATTCAACAACAACCTCAACATTGAAAAACAGCAACAACCTCAACATTGAGAAGCACCAACAAATTCAACAACAACCTCAACATTGAAAAACACCAACAAATTCAACAACAACCTCAACATTGAAAAACACCAACAAATTCAACAACAAACTCAACATTGAAAAACACCAACAAATTCAACAACAACCTCAACATTGAAAAACAACAACAACCTCAACATTGAAAAACACCAACAAATTCAACAACAACCTCAACATTGAAAAGCACCAACAAATTCAACAACAACCTCAACATTGAAAAACAACAACAACCTCAACATTGAAAAACACCAACAAATTCAACAACATCCTCAACATTGAAAAACAACAACAACCTCAACATTGAAAAACATCAACAAATTTAACAACAACCTCAACATTCAAAAACAACAACAAACTCAACATTGAAAAACACCAACAAATTCAACAACAACCTCAACATTGAAAAACAACAACAACCTCAACATTGAAAAACACCAACAAATTCAACAACAACCTCAACATTGAAAAACACCAACAAATTCAACAACAACTTCAACATTGAAAAACACCAACAAATTCAACAACAACCTCAGCATTGAAAAACAACAACAACCTCAACATTGAAAAACACCAACAAATTCAACAACAACCTCAACATTGAAAAACACCAACAAATTCAACAACAACCTCAGCATTGAAAAACAACAACAACCTCAACATTGAAAAACACCAACAAATTCAACAACAACCTCAACATTGAAAAACAACAACAACCTCAACATTGAAAAACACCAACAAATTCAACAACAACTTCAACATTGAAAAACACCAACAAATTCAACAACAACCTCGAAATTGAAGAACACCAACAAATACAACAACAACCTCAACATTGAAAAACAACAACAACCTCAACATTGAAAAACACCAACAAATTCAACAACAACCTCAACATTGAAAAACAACAACAACCTCAACATTGCAAAACACCAGCAAATTCAACAACAACCTCAACATTTAAAAACACCAACAAATTCAACAACAACCTCAACATTTAAAAACGCCAACAAATTCAACAACAACCTCAACATTGAAAAACAACAACCTCAACATTGAAAAACACCAACAAATTCAACAAAAAATTCAACATTGAAAAACACCAACAAATTCAACAACAACCCCGACATTGAAAAACACCAGCAAATTCAACAACAACCTCAACTTTGAAAAACAACAACAACCTCATTATGGAAAAACACCAACAAATTCAAAAACAACCTCAACATTTCAAATCAACAAGATGCTCAAAATTGAAAAACACCAACAAATTCAACAACAACCCCAACATTTAAAAACAACAACAACCTCAACATTGAAAAACACCAACAAATTCAACAACAACCTCAACATTGAAAAGCACCAACAAATTCAACAACAACCTCAACATTGAAAAACAACAACAACCTCAACATTGAAAAACACCAACAAATTCAACAACATCCTCAACATTGAAAAACAACAACAACCTCAACATTGAAAAACATCAACAAATTTAACAACAACCTCAACATTCAAAAACAACAACAAACTCAACATTGAAAAACACCAACAAATTCAACAACAACCTCAACATTGAAAAACAACAACAACCTCAACATTGAAAAACACCAACAAATTCAACAACAACCTCAACATTGAAAAACACCAACAAATTCAACAACAACTTCAACATTGAAAAACAACAAGAACCTAAACATTGAAAAACACCAACAAATTCAACAACAACCTCAACATTGAAAAACAACAACAACCTCAACATTGAAAAACACCAACAAATTCAACAACAACCTCAACATTGAAAAACACCAACAAATTCAACAACAACCTCAGCATTGAAAAACAACAACAACCTCAACATTGAAAAACACCAACAAATTCAACAACAACCTCAACATTGAAAAACAACAACAACCTCAACATTGAAAAACACCAACAAATTCAACAACAACTTCAACATTGAAAAACACCAACAAATTCAACAACAACCTCGAAATTGAAGAACACCAACAAATACAACAACAACCTCAACATTGAAAAACAACAACAACCTCAACATTGAAAAACACCAACAAATTCAACAACAACCTCAACATTGAAAAACAACAACAACCTCAACATTGCAAAACATGAGCAAATTCAACAACAACCTCAACATTTAAAAACACCAACAAATTCAACAACAACCTCAACATTTAAAAACGCCAACAAATTCAACAACAACCTCAACATTGAAAAACAACAACCTCAACATTGAAAAACACCAACAAATTCAACAAAAAATTCAACATTGAAAAACACCAACAAATTCAACAACAACCCCGACATTGAAAAACACCAGCAAATTCAACAACAACCTCAACTTTGAAAAACAACAACAACCTCATTATGGAAAAACACCAACAAATTCAAAAACAACCTCAACATTTCAAATCAACAAGATGCTCAAAATTGAAAAACACCAACAAATTCAACAACAACCCCAACATTTAAAAACAACAACAACCTCAACATTGAAAAACACAAACAAATTCAACAACAACCTCAACATTGAAAAACACCAACAAATTCAACAACAACCTCAACATTGAAAAACACCAACAAACTCAACAACAACCTCAACATTGAAAAACAACAACAACCTCAACATTGAAAAACACCAACAAATTCAACAACAACCTCAACATTGAAATACACCATTAAATTCAACAACAACCTCAACATTGAAAAACACCAACAACCTCAACATTGAAAAACACCAACAAACTCAACAACAACCTCAACATTGAAAAACAACAAGAACCTCAACATTGAAAAACACCAACAAATTCAACAACAACCTCAACATTGAAAAACAACAACAAACTCAACATTGAAAAACACCAACAAATTCAACAACAACCTCAACATTGAAAAACAACAACAACCTCAACATTGAAAAACACCAACAAATTCAACAACAACTTCAACATTGAAAAACACCAACAAATTCAACAACAACCTCAACATTGAAAAACAACAACAACCTCAACATTGAAAAACACCAACAAATTCAACAACATCCTCAACATTGAAAAACAACAACAACCTCAACATTGAAAAACACCAACAAATTCAACAACAACCTCAACATTGAAAAACACCAACAAATTCAACAACAACCTCAGCATTGAAAAACAACAACAACCTCAACATTGAAAAACACCAACAAATTCAACAACAACCTCAACATTGAAAAACAGCAACAACCTCAACATTGAGAAGCACCAACAAATTCAACAACAACCTCAACATTGAAAAACACCAACAAATTCAACAACAACCTCAACATTGAAAAACACCAACAAATTCAACAACAAACTCAACATTGAAAAACACCAGCAAATTCAACAACAACCTCAACTTTGAAAAACAACAACAACCTCATTATGGAAAAACACCAACAAATTCAAAAACAACCTCAACATTTCAAATCAACAAGATGCTCAAAATTGAAAAACACCAACAAATTCAACAACAACCCCAACATTTAAAAACAACAACAACCTCAACATTGAAAAACACCAACAAATTCAACAACAACCTCAACATTGAAAAGCACCAACAAATTCAACAACAACCTCAACATTGAAAAACAACAACAACCTCAACATTGAAAAACACCAACAAATTCAACAACATCCTCAACATTGAAAAACAACAACAACCTCAACATTGAAAAACATCAACAAATTTAACAACAACCTCAACATTCAAAAACAACAACAAACTCAACATTGAAAAACACCAACAAATTCAACAACAACCTCAACATTGAAAAACAACAACAACCTCAACATTGAAAAACACCAACAAATTCAACAACAACCTCAACATTGAAAAACACCAACAAATTCAACAACAACTTCAACATTGAAAAACAACAAGAACCTAAACATTGAAAAACACCAACAAATTCAACAACAACCTCAACATTGAAAAACAACAACAACCTCAACATTGAAAAACACCAACAAATTCAACAACAACCTCAACATTGAAAAACACCAACAAATTCAACAACAACCTCAGCATTGAAAAACAACAACAACCTCAACATTGAAAAACACCAACAAATTCAACAACAACCTCAACATTGAAAAACAACAACAACCTCAACATTGAAAAACACCAACAAATTCAACAACAACTTCAACATTGAAAAACACCAACAAATTCAACAACAACCTCGAAATTGAAGAACACCAACAAATACAACAACAACCTCAACATTGAAAAACAACAACAACCTCAACATTGAAAAACACCAACAAATTCAACAACAACCTCAACATTGAAAAACAACAACAACCTCAACATTGCAAAACATGAGCAAATTCAACAACAACCTCAACATTTAAAAACACCAACAAATTCAACAACAACCTCAACATTTAAAAACGCCAACAAATTCAACAACAACCTCAACATTGAAAAACAACAACCTCAACATTGAAAAACACCAACAAATTCAACAAAAAATTCAACATTGAAAAACACCAACAAATTCAACAACAACCCCGACATTGAAAAACACCAACAAATTCAACAACAACCTCAACTTTGAAAAACAACAACAACCTCATTATGGAAAAACACCAACAAATTCAAAAACAACCTCAACATTTCAAATCAACAAGATGCTCAAAATTGAAAAACACCAACAAATTCAACAACAACCCCAACATTTAAAAACAACAACAACCTCAACATTGAAAAACACAAACAAATTCAACAACAACCTCAACATTGAAAAACACCAACAAATTCAACAACAACCTCAACATTGAAAAACACCAACAAACTCAACAACAACCTCAACATTGAAAAACAACAACAACCTCAACATTGAAAAACACCAACAAATTCAACAACAACCTCAACATTGAAATACACCATTAAATTCAACAACAACCTCAACATTGAAAAACACCAACAACCTCAACATTGAAAAACACCAACAAACTCAACAACAACCTCAACATTGAAAAACAACAAGAACCTCAACATTGAAAAACACCAACAAATTCAACAACAACCTCAACATTGAAAAACAACAACAAACTCAACATTGAAAAACACCAACAAATTCAACAACAACCTCAACATTGAAAAACAACAACAACCTCAACATTGAAAAACACCAACAAATTCAACAACAACTTCAACATTGAAAAACACCAACAAATTCAACAACAACCTCAACATTGAAAAACAACAACAACCTCAACATTGAAAAACACCAACAAATTCAACAACATCCTCAACATTGAAAAACAACAACAACCTCAACATTGAAAAACACCAACAAATTCAACAACAACCTCAACATTGAAAAACACCAACAAATTCAACAACAACCTCAGCATTGAAAAACAACAACAACCTCAACATTGAAAAACACCAACAAATTCAACAACAACCTCAACATTGAAAAACAGCAACAACCTCAACATTGAGAAGCACCAACAAATTCAACAACAACCTCAACATTGAAAAACACCAACAAATTCAACAACAACCTCAACATTGAAAAACACCAACAAATTCAACAACAAACTCAACATTGAAAAACACCAACAAATTCAACAACAACCTCAACATTGAAAAACAACAACAACCTCAACATTGAAAAACACCAACAAATTCAACAACAACCTCAACATTGAAAAGCACCAACAAATTCAACAACAACCTCAACATTGAAAAACAACAACAACCTCAACATTGAAAAACACCAACAAATTCAACAACATCCTCAACATTGAAAAACAACAACAACCTCAACATTGAAAAACTTCAACAAATTCAACAACAACCTCAACATTCAAAAACAACAACAAACTCAACATTGAAAAACACCAACAAATTCAACAACAACCTCAACATTGAAAAACAACAACAACCTCAACATTGAAAAACACCAACAAAATCAACAACAACCTCAACATTGAAAAACACCAACAAATTCAACAACAACTTCAACATTGAAAAACAACAAGAACCTAAACATTGAAAAACACCAACAAATTCAACAACAACCTCAACATTGAAAAACAACAACAACCTCAACATTGAAAAACACCAACAAATTCAACAACAACCTCAACATTGAAAAACACCAACAAATTCAACAACAACCTCAGCATTGAAAAGGAACAACAACCTCAACAATGAAAAACACCAACAAATTCAACAACAACCTCAACATTGAAAAACTACAACAACCTCAACATTGAAAAACACCAACAAATTCAACAACAACTTCAATATTGAAAAACACCAACAAATTCAACAACAACCTCGAAATTGAAGAACACCAACAAATACAACAACAACCGCAACATTGAAAAACAACAACAACCTCAACATTGAAAAACACCAACAAATTCAACAACAACCTCATCATTGAAAAACAACAACAACCTCAACATTGCAAAACACCAGCAAATTCAACAACAACCTCAACATTTAAAAACACCAACAAATTCAACAACAACCTCAACATTTAAAAACGCCAACAAATTCAACAACAACCTCAACATTGAAAAACAACAACCTCAACATTGAAAAACACCAACAAATTCAACAAAAAATTCAACATTGAAAAACACCAACAAATTCAACAACAACCCCGACATTGAAAAACACCAGCAAATTCAGCAACAACCTCAACTTTGAAAAACAACAAAAACCTCATTATGGAAAAACACCAACAAATTCAAAAACAACCTCAACATTTCAAATCAACAAGATCCTCAAAATTGAAAAACACCAACAAATTCAACAACAACCCCAACATTTAAAAACAACAACAACCTCAACATTGAAAAACACAAACAAATTCAACAACAACCTCAACATTGAAAAACACCAACAAATTCAACAACAACCTCAACATTGAAAAACACCAACAAACTCAACAACAACCTCAACATTGAAAAACAACAACAACCTCAACATTGAAAAACACCAACAAATTCAACAACAACCTCAACATTGAAAAACACCATTAAAATCAACAACAACCTCAACATTGAAAATCACCAACAACCTCAACATTGAAAAACACCAACAAATTCAACAACAACCTCAACATTGAAAAACAACAAGAACCTCAACATTGAAAAACACCAACAAATTCAACAACAACCTCAACATTGAAAAACAACAACAAACTCAACATTGAAAAACACCAACAAATTCAACAACAACCTCAACATTGAAAAACAACAACAACCTCAACATTGAAAAACACCAACAAATTCAACAACAACTTCAACATTGAAAAACACCAACAAATTCAACAACAACCTCAACATTGAAAAACAACAACAACCTCAACATTGAAAAACACCAACAAATTCAACAACAACCTCAACATTGAAAAACAACAACAACCTCAACATTGAAAAACACCAACAAATTCAACAACAACCTCAACATTGAAAAACACCAACAAATTCAACAACAACCTCAGCATTGAAAAACAACAACAACCTCAACATTGAAAAACACCAACAAATTCAACAACAACCTCAACATTGAAAAACAACAACAACCTCAACATTGAAAAACACCAACAAATTCAACAACAACCTCAACATTGAAAAACAACAACAACCTCAACACAGAAATACACCAACAAATTCAACAACAACCTCAACATTGAAAAACACCAACAAATTCAACAACAACCTCAGCATTGAAAAACAACAACAACCTCAACATTGAAAAACACCAACAAATTCAAAAACAACCTCAACATTGAAAAACAACAACAACCTCAACATTGAAAAACACCAACAAATTCAACAACAACTTCAACATTGAAAAACACCAACAAATTCAACAACAACCTCGAAATTGAAAAACACCAACAAATACAACAACAACCTCAACATTGAAAAACAACAACAACCTCAACATTGAAAAACACCAACAAATTCAACAACAGCCTCAACATTGAAAAACAACAACAACCTCAACATTGAAAAACACCAACAAATTCAACAACAACCTCAACATTGAAAAACAACAACAACCTCAACATTGAAAAACACCAACAAATTCAACAACAACCTCAACATTGAAAAACAACAACAAACTCAACATTGAAAAACACCAACAAATTCAACAACAACCTCTACATTGAAAAACAACAACAACCTCAACATTGAAAAACACCAACAAATTCATCAACAACTTCAACATTGAAAAACACCAACAAATTGAACAACAACCTCAACATTGAAAAACAACAACAACCTCAACATTGAAAAACAACAACAAATTCAACAACAACTTCAACATTGAAAAACACCAACAAATTCATCAACAACTTCAACATTGAAAAACACCAACAAATTGAACAACAACCTCAACATTGAAAAACAACAACAACCTCAACATTGAAAAACACCAACAAATTCAACAACAACCTCAACATTGAAAAACAACAACAACCTCAACATTGAAAAACAACAACAAATTCAACAACAACTTCAACATTGAAAAACACCAACAAATTCAGCAACAACCTCGACATTGAAACACACCATCAAATTCAACAACAACCTCAACATTGAAAAACACCAAGAACCTCAAAATTGAAAGAACACCAACAAATTCAACAACAACCTCAACATTTAAAAACAACAACAACCTCAACATTGAAAAAGACCAACAAATTCAACAACAACCTCAACATTGAAAAACACCAACAAATTCAACAACAACCTCAACATTGAAAAACAACAACAACCTCAACATTGAAAAACACCAACAAATTCAACAACAACCTCAACATTGAACAACACCAACAATTTCAACAACAAACTCAAGATTGAAAAACAGCAACCAATTCAACAACCTCAACATTGAAAAACAACAACAACCTCAACATTGAAAAACACCAACGAATTCAACAACATCAACATTGAAAAACAACAACAAATTCAACAAAAACCTCAACATTGAAAAAGAACAACAACCTCAACATTGAATAACACCAACAAATTCAACAACAACCTCAACATTGAAAAACAACAACAACCTCAACATTGAAAAACACCAACAAATTCAACAACAACCTCAACATTGAAAAACAACAACAAACTCAACATAGAAAAACACCAACAAATTCAACAACAACCTCAACATTGAAAAACAACAACAACCTCAAAATTGAAAAACACCAACAAATTCAACAATAACCTCAACATTGAAAAACAACAACAACCTCAACATTGAAAAACAACAACAACCTCAACATTGAAAAACACCAACAAATTCAACAAGCTCAACATTGAAAAACAACAACCTCCTCAACATTGGAAAACACCAACAAATTCAACAACAACCTCAACATTGAAAAACACCAACAAATTCAACAACAACCTCAACATTGAAAAACAACAACAACCTCAACATTGAAAAACACCAACAAATTCAACAACAACTTCAACATTGAAAAACACCAACAAATTCAACAACAACCTCGAAATTGAAAAACACCAACAAATACAACAACAACCTCAACATTGAAAAACAACAACAACCTCAACATTGAAAAACACCAACAAATTCAACAACAACCTCAACATTGAAAAACAACAACAACCTCAACATTGCAAAACACCAGCAAATTCAACAACAACCTCAACATTTAAAAACACCAACAAATTCAACAACAACCTCAACATTTAAAAACGCCAACAAATTCAACAACAACCTCAACATTGAAAAACAACAACCTCAACATTGAAAAACACCAACAAATTCAACAAAAAATTCAACATTGAAAAACACCAACAAATTCCACAACAACCCGGACATTGAAAAACACCAGCAAATTCAACAACAACCTCAACTTTGAAAAACAACAACAACCTCATTATGGAAAAACACCAACAAATTCAAAAACAACCTCAACATTTCAAATCAACAAGATGCTCAAAATTGAAAAACACCAACAAATTCAACAACAACCCCAACATTTAAAAACAACAACAACCTCAACATTGAAAAACACAAACAAATTCAACAACAACCTCAACATTGAAAAACACCAACAAATTCAACAACAACCTCAACATTGAAAAACACCAACAAACTCAACAACAACCTCAACATTGAAAAACAACAACAACCTCAACATTGAAAAACACCAACAAATTCAACAACAACCTCAACATTGAAAAACACCATTAAATTCAACAACAACCTCAACATTGAAAAACACCAACAACCTCAACATTGAAAAACACCAACAAACTCAACAACAACCTCAACATTGAAAAAAAACAAGAACCTCAACATTGAAAAACACCAACAAATTCAACAACAACCTCAACATTGAAAAACAACAACAAACTCAACATTGAAAAACACCAACAAATTCAACAACAACCTCAACATTGAAAAACAACAACAACCTCAACATTGAAAAACACCAACAAATTCAACAACAACTTCAACATTGAAAAACACCAACAAATTCAACAACAACCTCAACATTGAAAAACAACAACAACCTCAACATTGAGAAACACCAACAAATTCAACAACAACCTAACATTGAAAAACAACAACAACCTCAACATTGAAAAACACCAACAAATTCAACAACAACCTCAACATTGAAAAACACCAACAAATTCAACAACAACCTCAGCATTGAAAAACAACAACAACCTCAACATTGAAAAACATCAACAAATTGAACAACAACCTCAACATTGAAAAACAGCAACAACCTCAACATTGAGAAGCACCAACAAATTCAACAACAACCTCAACATTGAAAAACACCAACAAATTCAACAACAACCTCAACATTGAAAAACACCAACAAATTCAACAACAAACTCAACATTGAAAAACACCAACAAATTCAACAACAACCTCAACATTGAAAAACAACAACAACCTCAACATTGAAAAACACCAACAAATTCAACAACAACCTCAACATTGAAAAACAACAACAACCTCAACATTGAAAAACAACAACAAATTCAACAACAACTTCAACATTGAAAAACACCAACAAATTCAGCAACAACCTCGACATTGAAACACACCATCAAATTCAACAACAACCTCAACATTGAAAAACACCAAGAACCTCAAAATTGAAAGAACACCAATAAATTCAACAACAACCTCAACATTTAAAAACAACAACAACCTCAACATTGAAAAAGACCAACAAATTCAACAACAACCTCAACATTGAAAAACACCAACAAATTCAACAACAACCTCAACATTGAAAAACAACAACAACCTCAACATTGAAAAACACCAACAAATTCAACAACAACCTCAACATTGAACAACACCAACAATTTCAACAACAAACTCAAGATTGAAAAACAGCAACAAATTCAACAACCTCAACATTGAAAAACAACAACAACCTCAACATTGAAAAACACCAACAAATTCAACAACAACATCAACATTGAAAAACAACAACAAATTCAACAAAAACCTCAACATTGAAAAACAACAACAACCTCAACATTGAATAACACCAACAAATTCAACAACAACCTCAACATTGAAAAACAACAACAACCTCAACATTGAAAAACACCAACAAATTCAACAACAACCTCAACATTGAAAAACAACAACAAACTCAACATTGAAAAACACCAACAAATTCAACAACAACCTCAACATTGAAAAACAACAACAACCTCAAAATTGAAAAACACCAACAAATTCAACAATAACCTCAACATTGAAAAACAACAACAACCTCAACATTGAAAAACAAGAACAACCTCAACATTGAAAAACACCAACAAATTCAACAAGCTCAACATTGAAAAACAACAACCTCCTCAACATTGGAAAACACCAACAAATTCAACAACAACCTCAACATTGAAAAGCACCAACAAATTCAACAACAACCTCAACATTGAAAAACAACAACAACCTCAACATTGAAAAACACCAACAAATTCAACAACAACTTCAACATTGAAAAACACCAACAAATTCAACAACAACCTCGAAATTGAAAAACACCAACAAATACAACAACAACCTCAACATTGAAAAACAACAACAACATCAACATTGAAAAACACCAACAAATTCAACAACAACCTCAACATTGAAAAACAACAACAACCTCAACATTGCAAACCACCAGCAAATTCAACAACAACCTCAACATTTAAAAACACCAACAAATTCAACAACAACCTCAACATTTAAAAACGCCAACAAATTCAACAACAACCTCAACATTGAAAAACAACAACCTCAACATTGAAAAACACCAACAAATTCAACAAAAAATTCAACATTGAAAAACACCAACAAATTCAACAACAACCCCGACATTGAAAAACACCAGCAAATTCAACAACAACCTCAACTTTGAAAAACAACAACAACCTCATTATGGAAAAACACCAACAAATTCAAAAACAACCTCAACATTTCAAATCAACATGATCCTCAAAATTGAAAAACACCAACAAATTCAACAACAACCCCAACATTTAAAAACAACAACAACCTCAACATTGAAAAACACAAACAAATTCAACAACAACCTCAACATTGAAAAACACCAACAAATTCAACAACAACCTCAACATTGAAAAACACCAACAAACTCAACAACAACCTCAACATTGAAAAACAGCAACAACCTCAACATTGAAAAACACCAACAAATTCAACAACAACCTCAACATTAAAAAACACCATTAAATTCAACAACAACCTCAACATTGAAAAACACCAACAACCTCAACATTGAAAAACACCAACAAACTCAACAACAACCTCAACATTGAAAAACAACAAGAACCTCAACATTGAAAAACACCAACAAATTCAACAACAGCCTCAACATTGAAAAACAACAACAAACTCAACATTGAAAAACACCAACAAATTCAACAACAACCTCAACATTGAAAAACAACAACAACCTCAACATTGAAAAACACCAACAAATTCAACAACAACTTCAACATTGAAAAACACCAACAAATTCAACAACAACCTCAACATTGAAAAACAACAACAACCTCAACATTGAGAAACACCAACAAATTCAACAACAACCTCAACATTGAAAAACAACAACAACCTCAACATTGAAAAACACCAACAAATTCAACAACAACCTCAACATTGAAAAACACCAACAAATTCAACAACAACCTCAGCATTGAAAAACAACAACAACCTCAACATTGAAAAACACCAACAAATTCAACAACAACCTCAACATTGAAAAACAGCAACAACCTCAACATTGAGAAGCACCAACAAATTCAACAACAACCTCAACATTGAAAAACACCAACAAATTCAACAACAACCTCAACATTGAAAAACACCAACAAATTCAACAACAAACTCAACATTGAAAAACACCAACAAATTCAACAACAACCTCAACATTGAAAAACAACAACAACCTCAACATTGAAAAACACCAACAAATTCAACAACAACCTCAACATTGAAAAGCACCAACAAATTCAACAACAACCTCAACATTGAAAAACAACAACAACCTCAACATTGAAAAACACCAACAAATTCAACAACATCCTCAACATTGAAAAACAACAACAACCTCAACATTGAAAAACATCAACAAATTCAACAACAACCTCAACATTCAAAAACAACAACAAACTCAACATTGAAAAACACCAACAAATTCAACAACAACCTCAACATTGAAAAACAACAACAACCACAACATTGAAAAACACCAACAAATTCAACAACAACCTCAACATTGAAAAACACCAACAAATTCAACAACAACTTCAACATTGAAAAACAACAAGAACCTAAACATTGAAAAACATCAACAAATTCAACAACAACCTCAACATTGAAAAACAACAACAACCTCAACATTGAAAAACACCAACAAATTCAACAACAACCTCAACATTGAAAAACACCAACAAATTCAACAACAACCTCAGCATTGAAAAACAACAACAACCTCAACATTGAAAAACACCAACAAATTCAACAACAACCTCAACATTGAAAAACAACAACAACCTCAACATTGAAAAACACCAACAAATTCAACAACAACTTCAACATTGAAAAACACCAACAAATTCAACAACAACCTCGAAATTGAAGAATACCAACAAATACAACAACAACCTCAACATTGAAAAACAACAACAACCTCAACATTGAAAAACACCAACAAATTCAACAACAGCCTCAACATTGAAAAACAACAACAACCTCAACATTGAAAAACACCAACAAATTCAACAACAACCTCAACATTGAAAAACAACAACAACCTCAACATTGAAAAACACCAACAAATTCAACAACAACCTCAACATTGAAAAACAACAACAAACTCAACATTGAAAAACACCAACAAATTCAACAACAACCTCAACATTGAAAAACAACAACAACCTCAACATTGAAAAACACCAACAAATTCATCAACAACTTCAACATTGAAAAACACCAACAAATTGAACAACAACCTCAACATTGAAAAACAACAACAACCTCAACATTGAAAAACACCAACAAATTCAACAACAACCTCAACATTGAAACACAACAACAACCTCAACATTGAAAAACAAGAACAAATTCAACAACAACTTCAACATTGAAAAACACCAACAAATTCAGCAACAACCTCGACATTGAAACACACCATCAAATTCAACAACAACCTCAACATTGAAAAACACCAAGAACCTCAAAATTGAAAGAACACCAACAAATTCAACAACAACCTCAACATTTAAAAACAACAACAACCTCAACATTGAAAAAGACCAACAAATTCAACAACAACCTCAACATTGAAAAACACCAACAAATTCAACAACAACCTCAACATTGAAAAACAACAACAACCTCAACATTGAAAAGCACCAACAAATTCAACAACAACCTCAACATTGAACAACACCAACAATTTCAACAACAAACTCAAGATTGAAAAACAGCAACAAATTCAACAACCTCAACATTGAAAAACAACAACAACCTCAACATTGAAAAACACCAACAAATTCAACAACAACATCAACATTGAAAAACAACAACAAATTCAACAAAAACCTCAACATTGAAAAACAACAACAACCTCAACATTGAATAACACCAACAAATTCAACAACAACCTCAACATTGAAAAACAACAACAACCTCAACATTGAAAAACACCAACAAATTCAACAACAACCTCAACATTGAAAAACAACAAAAAGCTCAACATTGAAAAACACCAACAAATTCAACAACAACCTCAACATTGAAAAACAACAACAACCTCAAAATTGAAAAACACCAACAAATTCAACAATAACCTCAACACTGAAAAACAACAACAACCTCAACATTGAAAAACACCAACAAATTCAACAAGCTCAACATTGAAAAACAACAACCGCCTCAACATTGGAAAACACCAACAAATTCAACAACAACCTCAACATTGAAAAACACCAACAAATTCAACAACAACCTCAACATTGAAAAACAACAACAACCTCAACATTGAAAAACACCAACAAATTCAACAACAACTTCAACATTGAAAAACACCAACAAATTCAACAACAACCTCGAAATTGAAAAACACCAACAAATACAACAACAACCTCAACATTGAAAAACAACAACAACCTCAACATTGAAAAACACCAACAAATTCAACAACAACCTCAACATTGAAAAACAACAACAACCTCAACATTGCAAAACACCAGCAAATTCAACAACAACCTCAACATTTAAAAACACCAATAAATTCAACAACAACCTCAACATTTAAAAAGGCCAACAAATTCAACAACAACCTCAACATTGAAAAACAACAACCTCAACATTGAAAAACACCAACAAATTCAACAAAAAATTCAACATTGAAAACAACAACAAATTCAACAACAACCCCGACATTGAAAAACACCAGCAAATTCAACAACAACCTCAACTTTGAAAAACAACAACAACCTCATTATGGAAAAACACCAACAAATTCAAAAACAACCTCAACATTTCAAATCAACAAGATCCTCAAAATTGAAAAACACCAACAAATTCAACAACAACCCCAACATTTAAAAACAACAACAACCTCAACATTGAAAAACACAAACAAATTCAACAACAACCTCAACATTGAAAAACACCAACAAATTCAACAACAACCTCAACATTGAAAAACACCAACAAACTCAACAACAACCTCAACATTGAAAAACACCAACAAATTCAACAACAAACTCAACATTGAAAAACACCAACAAATTCAACAACAACCTCAACATTGAAAAACAACAACAACCTCAACATTGAAAAACACCAACAAATTCAACAACAACCTCAACATTGAAAAACAACAACAACCTCAACATTGAAAAACAACAACAAATTCAACAACAACTTCAACATTGAAAAACACCAACAAATTCAGCAACAACCTCGACATTGAAACACACCATCAAATTCAACAACAACCTCAACATTGAAAAACACCAAGAACCTCAAAATTGAAAGAACACCAACAAATTCAACAACAACCTCAACATTTAAAAACAACAACAACCTCAACATTGAAAAAGACCAACAAATTCAACAACAACCTCAACATTGAAAAACACCAACAAATTCAACAACAACCTCAACATTGAAAAACAACAACAACCTCAACATTGAAAAACACCAACAAATTCAACAACAACCTCAACATTGAACAACACCAACAATTTCAACAACAAACTCAAGATTGAAAAACAGCAACAAATTCAACAACCTCAACATTGAAAAACAACAACAACCTCAACATTGAAAAACACCAACAAATTCAACAACAACATCAACATTGAAAAACAACAACAAATTCAACAAAAACCTCAACATTGAAAAACAACAACAACCTCAACATTGAATAACACCAACAAATTCAACAACAACCTCAACATTGAAAAACAACAACAACCTCAACATTGAAAAACACCAACAAATTCAACAACAACCTCAACATTGAAAAACAACAACAAACTCAACATTGAAAAACACCAACAAATTCAACAACAACCTCAACATTGAAAAACAACAACAACCTCAAAATTGAAAAACACCAACAAATTCAACAATAACCTCAACATTGAAAAACAACAACAACCTCAACATTGAAAAACAACAACAACCTCAACATTGAAAAACACCAACAAATTCAACAAGCTCAACATTGAAAAACAACAACCTCCTCAACATTGGAAAACACCAACAAATTCAACAACAACCTCAACATTGAAAAGCACCAACAAATTCAACAACAACCTCAACATTGAAAAACAACAACAACCTCAACATTGAAAAACACCAACAAATTCAACAACAACTTCAACATTGAAAAACACCAACAAATTCAACAACAACCTCGAAATTGAAAAACACCAACAAATACAACAACAACCTCAACATTGAAAAACAACAACAACATCAACATTGAAAAACACCAACAAATTCAACAACAACCTCAACATTGAAAAACAACAACAACCTCAACATTGCAAACCACCAGCAAATTCAACAACAACCTCAACATTTAAAAACACCAACAAATTCAACAACAACCTCAACATTTAAAAACGCCAACAAATTCAACAACAACCTCAACATTGAAAAACAACAACCTCAACATTGAAAAACACCAACAAATTCAACAAAAAATTCAACATTGAAAAACACCAACAAATTCAACAACAACCCCGACATTGAAAAACACCAGCAAATTCAACAACAACCTCAACTTTGAAAAACAACAACAACCTCATTATGGAAAAACACCAACAAATTCAAAAACAACCTCAACATTTCAAATCAACATGATCCTCAAAATTGAAAAACACCAACAAATTCAACAACAACCCCAACATTTAAAAACAACAACAACCTCAACATTGAAAAACACAAACAAATTCAACAACAACCTCAACATTGAAAAACACCAACAAATTCAACAACAACCTCAACATTGAAAAACACCAACAAACTCAACAACAACCTCAACATTGAAAAACAGCAACAACCTCAACATTGAAAAACACCAACAAATTCAACAACAACCTCAACATTAAAAAACACCATTAAATTCAACAACAACCTCAACATTGAAAAACACCAACAACCTCAACATTGAAAAACACCAACAAACTCAACAACAACCTCAACATTGAAAAACAACAAGAACCTCAACATTGAAAAACACCAAGAAATTCAACAACAGCCTCAACATTGAAAAACAACAACAAACTCAACATTGAAAAACACCAACAAATTCAACAACAACCTCAACATTGAAAAACAACAACAACCTCAACATTGAAAAACACCAACAAATTCAACAACAACTTCAACATTGAAAAACACCAACAAATTCAACAACAACCTCAACATTGAAAAACAACAACAACCTCAACATTGAGAAACACCAACAAATTCAACAACAACCTCAACATTGAAAAACAACAACAACCTCAACATTGAAAAACACCAACAAATTCAACAACAACCTCAACATTGAAAAACACCAACAAATTCAACAACAACCTCAGCATTGAAAAACAACAACAACCTCAACATTGAAAAACACCAACAAATTCAACAACAACCTCAACATTGAAAAACAGCAACAACCTCAACATTGAGAAGCACCAACAAATTCAACAACAACCTCAACATTGAAAAACACCAACAAATTCAACAACAACCTCAACATTGAAAAACACCAACAAATTCAACAACAAACTCAACATTGAAAAACACCAACAAATTCAACAACAACCTCAACATTGAAAAACAACAACAACCTCAACATTGAAAAACACCAACAAATTCAACAACAACCTCAACATTGAAAAGCACCAACAAATTCAACAACAACCTCAACATTGAAAAACAACAACAACCTCAACATTGAAAAACACCAACAAATTCAACAACATCCTCAACATTGAAAAACAACAACAACCTCAACATTGAAAAACATCAACAAATTCAACAACAACCTCAACATTCAAAAACAACAACAAACTCAACATTGAAAAACACCAACAAATTCAACAACAACCTCAACATTGAAAAACAACAACAACCACAACATTGAAAAACACCAACAAATTCAACAACAACCTCAACATTGAAAAACACCAACAAATTCAACAACAACTTCAACATTGAAAAACAACAAGAACCTAAACATTGAAAAACATCAACAAATTCAACAACAACCTCAACATTGAAAAACAACAACAACCTCAACATTGAAAAACACCAACAAATTCAACAACAACCTCAACATTGAAAAACACCAACAAATTCAACAACAACCTCAGCATTGAAAAACAACAACAACCTCAACATTGAAAAACACCAACAAATTCAACAACAACCTCAACATTGAAAAACAACAACAACCTCAACATTGAAAAACACCAACAAATTCAACAACAACTTCAACATTGAAAAACACCAACAAATTCAACAACAACCTCGAAATTGAAGAATACCAACAAATACAACAACAACCTCAACATTGAAAAACAACAACAACCTCAACATTGAAAAACACCAACAAATTCAACAACAGCCTCAACATTGAAAAACAACAACAACCTCAACATTGAAAAACACCAACAAATTCAACAACAACCTCAACATTGAAAAACAACAACAACCTCAACATTGAAAAACACCAACAAATTCAACAACAACCTCAACATTGAAAAACAACAACAAACTCAACATTGAAAAACACCAACAAATTCAACAACAACCTCAACATTGAAAAACAACAACAACCTCAACATTGAAAAACACCAACAAATTCATCAACAACTTCAACATTGAAAAACACCAACAAATTGAACAACAACCTCAACATTGAAAAACAACAACAACCTCAACATTGAAAAACACCAACAAATTCAACAACAACCTCAACATTGAAACACAACAACAACCTCAACATTGAAAAACAAGAACAAATTCAACAACAACTTCAACATTGAAAAACACCAACAAATTCAGCAACAACCTCGACATTGAAACACACCATCAAATTCAACAACAACCTCAACATTGAAAAACACCAAGAACCTCAAAATTGAAAGAACACCAACAAATTCAACAACAACCTCAACATTTAAAAACAACAACAACCTCAACATTGAAAAAGACCAACAAATTCAACAACAACCTCAACATTGAAAAACACCAACAAATTCAACAACAACCTCAACATTGAAAAACAACAACAACCTCAACATTGAAAAGCACCAACAAATTCAACAACAACCTCAACATTGAACAACACCAACAATTTCAACAACAAACTCAAGATTGAAAAACAGCAACAAATTCAACAACCTCAACATTGAAAAACAACAACAACCTCAACATTGAAAAACACCAACAAATTCAACAACAACATCAACATTGAAAAACAACAACAAATTCAACAAAAACCTCAACATTGAAAAACAACAACAACCTCAACATTGAATAACACCAACAAATTCAACAACAACCTCAACATTGAAAAACAACAACAACCTCAACATTGAAAAACACCAACAAATTCAACAACAACCTCAACATTGAAAAACAACAAAAAGCTCAACATTGAAAAACACCAACAAATTCAACAACAACCTCAACATTGAAAAACAACAACAACCTCAAAATTGAAAAACACCAACAAATTCAACAATAACCTCAACACTGAAAAACAACAACAACCTCAACATTGAAAAACACCAACAAATTCAACAAGCTCAACATTGAAAAACAACAACCGCCTCAACATTGGAAAACACCAACAAATTCAACAACAACCTCAACATTGAAAAACACCAACAAATTCAACAACAACCTCAACATTGAAAAACAACAACAACCTCAACATTGAAAAACACCAACAAATTCAACAACAACTTCAACATTGAAAAACACCAACAAATTCAACAACAACCTCGAAATTGAAAAACACCAACAAATACAACAACAACCTCAACATTGAAAAACAACAACAACCTCAACATTGAAAAACACCAACAAATTCAACAACAACCTCAACATTGAAAAACAACAACAACCTCAACATTGCAAAACACCAGCAAATTCAACAACAACCTCAACATTTAAAAACACCAATAAATTCAACAACAACCTCAACATTTAAAAAGGCCAACAAATTCAACAACAACCTCAACATTGAAAAACAACAACCTCAACATTGAAAAACACCAACAAATTCAACAAAAAATTCAACATTGAAAACAACAACAAATTCAACAACAACCCCGACATTGAAAAACACCAGCAAATTCAACAACAACCTCAACTTTGAAAAACAACAACAACCTCATTATGGAAAAACACCAACAAATTCAAAAACAACCTCAACATTTCAAATCAACAAGATCCTCAAAATTGAAAAACACCAACAAATTCAACAACAACCCCAACATTTAAAAACAACAACAACCTCAACATTGAAAAACACAAACAAATTCAACAACAACCTCAACATTGAAAAACACCAACAAATTCAACAACAACCTCAACATTGAAAAACACCAAGAAACTCAACAACAACCTCAACATTGAAAAACAACAACAACCTCAACATTGAAAAACACCAACAAATTCAACAACAACCTCAACATTGAAAAACAACATTAAATTCAACAACAACCTCAACATTGAAAAACACCAACAACCTCAACATTGAAAAACACCAACAAACTCAACAACAACCTCAACATTGAAAGACAACAAGAACCTCAACATTGAAAAACACCAACAAATTCAACAACAACCTCAACATTGAAAAACAACAACAAACTCAACATTGAAAAACACCAACAAATTCAACAACAACCTCAACATTGAAAAACAACAACAACCTCAACATTGAAAAACACCAACAAATTCAACAACAACTTCAACATTGAAAAACACCAACAAATTCAACAACAACCTCAACATTGAAAAACAACAACAACCTCAACATTGAGAAACACCAACAAATTCAACAACAACCTCAACATTGAAAAACAACAACAACCTCAACATTGATAAACACCAACAAATTCAACAACAACCTCAACATTGAAAAACACCAACAAATTCAACAACAACCTCAGCATTGAAAAACAACAACAACCTCAACATTGAAAAACACCAACAAATTCAACAACAACCTCAACATTGAAAAACCGCAACAACCTCAACATTGAGAAGCACCAACAAATTCAACAACAACCTCAACATTGAAAAACACCAACAAATTCAACAACAACCTCAACATTGAAAAACACCAACAAATTCAACAACAAACTCAACATTGAAAAACACTAACAAATTCAACAACAACCTCAACATTGAAAAACAACAACAACCTCAACATTGAAAAACACCAACAAATTCAACAACAACCTCAACATTGAAAAGCACCAACAAATTCAACAACAACCTCAACATTGGAAAACAACAACAACCTCAACATTGAAAAACACCAACAAATTCAACAACATCCTCAACATTGAAAAACAACAACAACCTCAACATTGAAAAACATCAACAAATTCAACAACAACCTCAACATTCAAAAACAACAACAAACTCAACATTGAAAAACACCAACAAATTCAACAACAACCTCAACATTGAAAAACAACAACAACCTCAACATTGAAAAACACCACCAAATTCAACAACAACCTCAACATTGAAAAACACCAACAAATTCAACAACAACTTCAACATTGAAAAACAACAAGAACCTAAACATTGAAAAACATCAACAAATTCAACAACAACCTCAACATTGAAAAACAACAACAACCTCAACATTGAAAAACACCAACAAATTCAACAACAACCTCAACATTGAAAAACACCAACAAATTCAACAACAACCTCAGCATTGAAAAACAACAACAACCTCAACATTGAAAAACACCAACAAATTCAACAACAACCTCAACATTGAAAAACAACAACAACCTCAACATTGAAAAACACCAACAAATTCAACAACAACTTCAACATTGAAAAACACCAACAAATTCAACAACAACCTCGAAATTGAAGAACACCAACAAATACAACAACAACCTCAACATTGAAAAACAACAACAACCTCAACATTGAAAAACACCAACAAATTCAACAACAACCTCAACATTGAAAAACAACAACAACCTCAACATTGCAAAACACCAGCAAATTCAACAACAACCTCAACATTTAAAAACACCAACAAATTCAACAACAACCTCAACATTTAAAAACGCCAACAAATTCAACAACAACCTCAACATTGAAAAACAACAACCTCAACATTGAAAAACACCAACAAATTCAACAAAAAATTCAACATTGAAAAACACCAACAAATTCAACAACAACCCCGACATTGAAAAACACCAGCAAATTCAACAACAACCTCAACTTTGAAAAACAACAACAACCTCATTATGGAAAAACACCAACAAATTCAAAAACAACCTCAACATTTCAAATCAACAAGATCCTCAAAATTGAAAAACACCAACAAATTCAACAACAACCCCAACATTTAAAAACAACAACAACCTCAACATTGAAAAACACAAACAAATTCAACAACAACCTCAACATTGAAAAACACCAACAAATTCAACAACAACCTCAACATTGAAAAACACCAACAAACTCAACAACAACCTCAACATTGAAAAACAACAACAACCTCAACATTGAAAAACACCAACAAATTCAACAACAACCTCAACATTGAATAACACCATTAAATTCAACAACAACCTCAACATTGAAAAACACCAAGAACCTCAACATTGAAAAACACCAACAAACTCAACAACAACCTCAACATTGAAAAACAACAAGAACCTCAACATTGAAAAACACCAACAAATTCAACAACAACCTCAACATTGAAAAACAACAACAAACTCAACATTGAAAAACACCAACAAATTCAACAACAACCTCAACATTGAAAAACAACAACAACCTCAACATTGAAAAACACCAACAAATTCAACAACAACTTCAACATTGAAAAACACCAACAAATTCAACAACAACCTCAACATTGAAAAACAACAACAACCTCAACATTGAAAAACACCAACAAATTCAACAACAACCTCAACATTGAAAAACAACAACAACCTCAACATTGAAAAACACCAACAAATTCAACAACAACCTCAACATTGAAAAACACCAACAAATTCAACAACAACCTCAGCATTGAAAAACAACAACAACCTCAACATTGAAAAACACCAACAAATTCAACAACAACCTCAACATTGAAAAACAACAACAACCTCAACATTGAAAAACACCAACAAATTCAACAACAACCTCAACATTGAAAAACAACAACAACCTCAACACTGAAATACACCAACAAATTCAACAACAACCTCAACATTGAAAAACACCAACAAATTCAACAACAACCTCAGCATTGAAAAACAACAACAAACTCAACATTGAAAAACACCAACAAATTCAAAAACAACCTCAACATTGAAAAACAACAACAACCTCAACATTGAAAAACACCAACAAATTCAACAACAACTTCAACATTGAAAAACACCAACAAATTCAACAACAACCTCGAAATTGAAAAACACCAACAAATACAACAACAACCTCAACATTGAAAAACAACAACAACCTCAACATTGAAAAACACCAACAAATTCAACAACAGCCTCAACATTGAAAAACAACAACAACCTCAACATTGCAAAACACCAACAAATTCAACAACAATCTCAACATTGAAAAACAACAACAACCTCAACATTGAAAAACACCAACAAATTCAACAACAACCTCAACATTGAAAAACAACAACAAACTCAACATTGAAAAACACCAACAAATTCAACAACAACCTCAACATTGAAAAACAACAACAACCTCAACATTGAAAAACACCAACAAATTCATCAACAACTTCAACATTGAAAAACACCAACAAATTGAACAACAACCTCAACATTGAAAAACAACAACAACCTCAACATTGAAAAACACCAACAAATTCAACAACATCCTCAACATTGAAAAACAACAACAACCTCAACATTGAAAAACATCAACAAATTCAACAACAACCTCAACATTCAAAAACAACAACAAACTCAACATTGAAAAACACCAACAAATTCAACAACAACCTCAACATTGAAAAACAACAACAACCTCAACATTGAAAAACACCACCAAATTCAACAACAACCTCAACATTGAAAAACACCAACAAATTCAACAACAACTTCAACATTGAAAAACAACAAGAACCTAAACATTGAAAAACATCAACAAATTCAACAACAACCTCAACATTGAAAAACAACAACAACCTCAACATTGAAAAACACCAACAAATTCAACAACAACCTCAACATTGAAAAACACCAACAAATTCAACAACAACCTCAGCATTGAAAAACAACAACAACCTCAACATTGAAAAACACCAACAAATTCAACAACAACCTCAACATTGAAAAACAACAACAACCTCAACATTGAAAAACACCAACAAATTCAACAACAACTTCAACATTGAAAAACACCAACAAATTCAACAACAACCTCGAAATTGAAGAACACCAACAAATACAACAACAACCTCAACATTGAAAAACAACAACAACCTCAACATTGAAAAACACCAACAAATTCAACAACAACCTCAACATTGAAAAACAACAACAACCTCAACATTGCAAAACACCAGCAAATTCAACAACAACCTCAACATTTAAAAACACCAACAAATTCAACAACAACCTCAACATTTAAAAACGCCAACAAATTCAACAACAACCTCAACATTGAAAAACAACAACCTCAACATTGAAAAACACCAACAAATTCAACAAAAAATTCAACATTGAAAAACACCAACAAATTCAACAACAACCCCGACATTGAAAAACACCAGCAAATTCAACAACAACCTCAACTTTGAAAAACAACAACAACCTCATTATGGAAAAACACCAACAAATTCAAAAACAACCTCAACATTTCAAATCAACAAGATCCTCAAAATTGAAAAACACCAACAAATTCAACAACAACCCCAACATTTAAAAACAACAACAACCTCAACATTGAAAAACACAAACAAATTCAACAACAACCTCAACATTGAAAAACACCAACAAATTCAACAACAACCTCAACATTGAAAAACACCAACAAACTCAACAACAACCTCAACATTGAAAAACAACAACAACCTCAACATTGAAAAACACCAACAAATTCAACAACAACCTCAACATTGAATAACACCATTAAATTCAACAACAACCTCAACATTGAAAAACACCAAGAACCTCAACATTGAAAAACACCAACAAACTCAACAACAACCTCAACATTGAAAAACAACAAGAACCTCAACATTGAAAAACACCAACAAATTCAACAACAACCTCAACATTGAAAAACAACAACAAACTCAACATTGAAAAACACCAACAAATTCAACAACAACCTCAACATTGAAAAACAACAACAACCTCAACATTGAAAAACACCAACAAATTCAACAACAACTTCAACATTGAAAAACACCAACAAATTCAACAACAACCTCAACATTGAAAAACAACAACAACCTCAACATTGAAAAACACCAACAAATTCAACAACAACCTCAACATTGAAAAACAACAACAACCTCAACATTGAAAAACACCAACAAATTCAACAACAACCTCAACATTGAAAAACACCAACAAATTCAACAACAACCTCAGCATTGAAAAACAACAACAACCTCAACATTGAAAAACACCAACAAATTCAACAACAACCTCAACATTGAAAAACAACAACAACCTCAACATTGAAAAACACCAACAAATTCAACAACAACCTCAACATTGAAAAACAACAACAACCTCAACACTGAAATACACCAACAAATTCAACAACAACCTCAACATTGAAAAACACCAACAAATTCAACAACAACCTCAGCATTGAAAAACAACAACAAACTCAACATTGAAAAACACCAACAAATTCAAAAACAACCTCAACATTGAAAAACAACAACAACCTCAACATTGAAAAACACCAACAAATTCAACAACAACTTCAACATTGAAAAACACCAACAAATTCAACAACAACCTCGAAATTGAAAAACACCAACAAATACAACAACAACCTCAACATTGAAAAACAACAACAACCTCAACATTGAAAAACACCAACAAATTCAACAACAGCCTCAACATTGAAAAACAACAACAACCTCAACATTGCAAAACACCAACAAATTCAACAACAATCTCAACATTGAAAAACAACAACAACCTCAACATTGAAAAACACCAACAAATTCAACAACAACCTCAACATTGAAAAACAACAACAAACTCAACATTGAAAAACACCAACAAATTCAACAACAACCTCAACATTGAAAAACAACAACAACCTCAACATTGAAAAACACCAACAAATTCATCAACAACTTCAACATTGAAAAACACCAACAAATTGAACAACAACCTCAACATTGAAAAACAACAACAACCTCAACATTGAAAAACACCAACAAATTCAACAACAACCTCAACATTGAAAAACAACAACAACCTCAACATTGAAAAACACCAACAAATTCAACAACAACTTCAACATTGAAAAACACCAACAAATTCAGCAACAACCTCGACATTGAAACACACCATCAAATTCAACAACAACCTCAACATTGAAAAACACCAAGAACCTCAAAATTGAAAGAACACCAACAAATTCAACAACAACCTCAACATTTAAAAACAACAACAACCTCAACATTGAAAAAGACCAACAAATTCAACAACAACCTCAACATTGAAAAACACCAACAAATTCAACAACAACCTCAACATTCAAAAACAACAACAACCTCAACATTGAAAAACACCAACAAATTCAACAACAACCTCAACATTGAACAACACCAACAATTTCAACAACAAACTCAAGATTGAAAAACAGCAACAAATTCAACAACCTCAACATTGAAAAACAACAACACCCTCAACATTGAAAAACAACAACAACCTCAACATTGAAAAACACCAACAAATTCAACAAGCTCAACATTGAAAAACAACAACAACCTCAACATTGGAAAACACCAACAAATTCAACAACAACCTCAACATTGAAAAACACCAACAAATTCAACAACAACCTCAACATCGAAAAACAACAACAACCTCAACATTGAAACACACCAAAATATTCAACAACAACCTCAAGATTGAAAAACAACAACAACCTCAACATTGAAAAACACCAACAAATTCAACAACAACCTCGAAATTGAAAAACACCAACAAATTCAACAACAACTTCAACATTGAAAAACACCAACAAATTCAACAACAACCTCGACATTGAAAAACACCAAGAACCTCAAAATTGAAAAAACACCAACAAATTCAACAACAACCTCAACATTTAAAAACAACAACAACCTCAACATTGAAAAACACCAACAAATTCAACAACAACCTCAACATTGAAAAACACCAACAAATTCAACAACAACCTCAACATTGAAAAACACCAACAAACTCAACAACAAACTCAACATTGAAAAACAACAACAACCTCAACATTGAAAAACACCAACAAATTCAACAACAACCTCAACATTGAAAAACACCAACAAATTCAACAACAAACTCAAGATTGAAAAACACCAACAAATTCAACAACCTCTACATTGAAAAACAACAACCACCTCAACATTGAAAAACACCAACAAATTCAACAACAACCTCAACATTGAAAAACACCAACAAATTCAACAAAAACCTCAACATTGAAAAACAACAACAACCTCAACATTGAATAACACCAACAAATTCAACAACAACCTCAACATTGAAAAACAACAAAAACCTCAACATTGAAAAACACCAACAAATTCAACAACAACCTCAACATTGAAAAACAACAACAAACTCAACATTGAAAAACACCAACAAATTCAACAACAACCTCAACATTGAAAAACAACAACAACCTCAACATTGAAAAACACCAACAAATTCAACAATAACCTCAACATTGAAAAACAACAACAACCTCAACATTGAAAAACACCAACAAATTCAACAACAACCTCAACATTGAAAAACACCAACAAATTCAACAACAACCTCAACATTGAAAAACAACAACAAATTCAACAACAACCTCGAAATTGAAAAACACCAACAAATTCAACAACAACCTCAACATTGAAAAACAACAACAACCTCAACATTGAAAAACACCAACAAATTCAACAACAACCTCAACATTGAAAAACAACAACAACCTCAACATTGAAAAACACCAACAAATTCAACAACAACCTCAACATTTCAAAACACCAACAAATTCAACAACAACCTCAACATTGAAAAACAACAACAACCTCAACATTGAAAAAGACCCACAAATTCACAACAACCTCAACATTGTAAAACAACAACAACCTCAACATTGAAAAACACCAACAAATTCAACAACAACCTCAACATTGAAAAACAACAACAAACGCAACATTGAAAAGCACCAACAAATTCAACAACAACCTCAACATTGAAAAATAACAACAACCTCAACATTGAAAAACACCAACAAATTCAACAACAACCTCAACATTGAAAAACACCAACAAATTCAACAACAACCTCAACATTGAAAAACAACAACAACCTAAACATTGAAAAACACCAACAAATTCAACAACAACCTCAACATTGAAAAGCAACAACAGCCTCAACATTGAAAAACACCAAAAATTCAACAACAACCTCAACATTGTAACACACCAACAAATTCAACAACAACCTCAGCATTGAAAAACAACAACAACCTCAACATTGAAAAACAACAACAACATCAACATTGAAAAACACCAACAAATTCAACACAACCTCAACATTGAAAAACAACAACAACCTCAACATTGCAAAACACCAGCAAATTCAACAACAACCTCAACATTTAAAAACACCAACAAATTCAACAACAACCTCAACATTGAAAACACCAACAAATTCAACAACAACCTCAACATTTAAAAACGCCAACAAATTCAACAACAACCTCAACATTGAAAAACAACAACCTCAACATTGAAAAACACCAACAAATTCAACAAAAAATTCAAGATTGAAAAACACCAACAAATTCAACAACAACCCCGACATTGAAAAACACCGACAAATTCAACAACAACCTCAACATTGAAAAACAACAACAACCTCAACATTGAAAAACACCAACAAACTCAACAACAACCTCAACATTGAAAAACAACAACAACCTCAACATTGAAAAACACCAACAAATTCAACAACAACCTCAACATTGAACAACACCAACAATTTCAACAACAAACTCAAGATTGAAAAACACCAACAAATTCAACAACCTCAACATTGAAAAACAACAACAACCTCAACATTGAAAAACACCAACAAATTCAACAACAACATCAACATTGAAAAACACCAACAAATTCAACAAAAACCTCAACATTGAAAAACAACAACAACCTCAACATTGAATAACACCAACAAATTCAACAACAACCTCAACATTGAAAAACAACAACAACCTCAACATTGAAAAACACCAACAAATTCAACAACAACCTCAACATTGAAAAACAACAACAAACTCAACATTGAAAAACACCAACAAATTCAACAACAACCTCAACATTGAAAAACAACAACAACCTCAACATTGAAAAACACCAACAATTTCAACAATAACCTCAACATTGAAAAACAAGAACAACCTCAACATTGAAAAACAACAACAACCTCAACATTGAAAAACACCAACAAATTCAACAAGCTCAACATTGAAAAACAACAACAACCTCAACATTGGAAAACACCAACAAATTCAACAACAACCTCAACATTGAAAAACACCAACAACCTCAACATTGAAAAACACCAAAATATTCAACAACAACCTCAAGATTGAAAAACAACAACAACCTCAACATTGAAAAACACCAACAAATTCAACAACAACCTCGAAATTGAAAAACACCAACAAATTCAACAACAACTTCAACATTGAAAAACACCAACAAATTCAACAACAACCTCGACATTGAAACACACCATCAAACTCAACAACAACCTCAACATTGAAAAACACCAAGAACCTCAAAATTGAAAAAACACCAACAAATTCAACAACAACCTCAACATTTAAAAACAACAACAACCTCAACATTGAAAAACACCAACAAATTCAACAACAACCTCAACATTGAAAAACACCAACAAATTCAACAACATACTCAACATTGAAAAACACCAACAAACTCAACAACAACCTCAACATTGAAAAACAACAACAACCTCAACATTGAAAAACACCAACAAATTCAACAACAACCTCAACATTGAAAAACACCAACAAATTCAACAACAAACTCAAGATTGAAAAACACCAACAAATTCAACAACCTCTACATTGAAAAACAACAACCACCTCAACATTGAAAAACACCAACAAATTCAACAACAACCTCAAAATTGAAAAACACCAACAAATTCAACAAAAACCTCAACATTGAAAAACAACAACAACCTCAACATTGAATAACACCAACAAATTCAACAACAACCTCAACATTGAAAAACAACAACAACCTCAACATTGAAAAACACCAACAAATTCAACAACAACCTCAACATTGAAAAACACCAACAAATTCAACAACAACCTCAACATTGAAAAACACCAACAAACTCAACAACAACCTCAACATTGAAAAACAACAACAACCTCAACATTGAAAAACACCAACAAATTCAACAACAAACTCAACATTGAAAAACACCAACAAATTCAACATAAACTCAACATTGAAAAACACCAACAAATTCAACAACCTCAACATTGAAAAACAACAACCACCTCAACATTGAAAAACACCAACAAATTCAACAACAACCTCAACATTGAAAAACACCAACAAATTCAACAAAAACCTCAACATTGAAAAACAACAACAACCTCAACATTGAATAACACCAACAAATTCAACAACAACCTCAACAATGAAAAACAACAACAACCTCAACATTGAAAAACACCAACAAATTCAACAACAACCTCAACGTTGAAAAACAACAACAAACTCAACATTGAAAAACACCAACAAATTCAACAAGAACCTCAACATTGAAAAACAACAACAACCTCAACATTGAAAAACACCAACAAATTCAACAATAACCTCAACATTGAAAAACAACAACCACCTCAACATTGTAAAACACCAACAAATTCAACAACAACCTCAACATTGAAAAACACCAACAAATTCAACAACAACCTCAACATTGAAAAACAACAACAAATTCAACAACAACCTCGAAATTGAAAAACACCAACAAATTCAACAACAACCTCAACATTGAAAAACAACAACAACCTCAACATTGAAAAACACCAACAAATTCAACAACAACCTCAACATTGAAAAACAACAACAACCTCAACATTGAAAAACACCAACAAATTCAACAACAACCTCAACATTTCAAAACACCAACAAATTCAACAACAACCTCAACATTGAAAAACAACAACAATCTCAACATTGAAAAACACCAACAAATTCAACAACAATCTCAACATTGAAAAACACCAACAAATTCAAAAACAACCTCAACATCGAAAAACACCAACAAATTCAACAACAACCTCAACATTGAAAAACACCAACAAATTCAACAACAAACTCAACATTGAAAAACAACAACAAATTCAACAACAACCTCAACATTGAAAAACAACAACAACCTCAACATTGAAAAACACCAACAAATTCAACAACAACCTCAACATTGAAAAACAACAACAACCTCAACATTGAAAAAGACCCACAAATTCACAACAACCTCAACATTGAAAAACAACAACAACCTCAACATTGAAAAACACCAACAAATTCAACAACAACCTCAAAATTGAAAAACAACAACAAACTCAACATTGAAAAACACCAACAAATTCAACAACAACCTCAACATTGAAAAATAACAACAACCTCAACATTGAAAAACACCAACAAATTCAACAACAACCTCAACATTGAAAAACACCAACAAATTCAACAACAACCTCAACATTGAAAAACAACAACAACCTAAACATTGAAAAACACCAACAAGTTCAACAACAACCTCAACATTGAAAAACACCAAAAATTCAACAACAACCTCAACATTGAAACACACCAACAAATTCAACAACAACCTCAGCATTGAAAAACAACAACAACCTCAACATTGAAAAACCACAACAACATCAACATTGAAAAACACCAACAAATTCAACAACAACCTCAACATTGAAAAACAACAACAACCTCAACATTGCAAAACACCAGCAAATTCAACAACAACCTCAACATTTAAAAACACCAACAAATTCAACAACAACCTCAACATTGAAAACACCAACAAATTCAACAACAACCTCAACATTTAAAAACGCCAACAAATTCAACAACAACCTCAACAGTGAAAAACAACAACCCCAACATTGAAAAACACCAACAAATTCAACAAAAAATTCAAGATTGAAAAACACCAACAAATTCAACAACAACCCCGACATTGAAAAACACCGACAAATTCAACAAAAACCTCAACATTGAAAAACAACAACAACCTGAACTTTGAAAAACACCAACAAATTCAACAACAACTTCAACATTGAAAAACACCAACAAATTCAACAACAACCTCAACAATGAAAAACAACAACAACCTCAACATTGAAAAACACCAACAAATTCAACAACAACCTCAACATTGAAAAACAACAACAACCTCAACATTGAAAAACATCTACAAATTCAACAACAACTTCAACATTGAAAAACAACAACAAATTCAACATCAACCTCAGCATTGAAAAACAACAACAACCTCAACATTGAAAAACACCAACAAATTCAACAACAACCTCAACATTGAAAAACTACAACAACCTCAACATTGAAAAACACCAACATATTCAACAAAAACTTCAACATTGAAAAACACCAACAAATTCAACAACAACCTCGAAATTGAAAAACACCAACAAATTCAACAACAACTTCAACATTCAAAAACACCAACAATTCAACAACAACCTCAACATTGAAAAACACCAACAACCTCAAAATTGAAAAAACACCAACAAATTCAACAACAACCTCAACATTTAAAAACAACGACAACCTCAACATTGAAAAACACCAACAAATTCAACAACAACCTCAACATTGAAAAACACCAACAAATTCAACAACAACCTCAACATTGAAAAACACCAACAAACTCAACAACAACCTCAACACTGAAAAACATCAACAACCTCAACATTGAAAAACACCAACAAATTCAACAACAACCTCAACATTGAAAAACACCAACAAATTCAACAACAAACGCAAGATTGAAAAACACCAACAAATTCAACAACCTCAACATTGAAAAACAACAACAACCTCAACATTAAAAAACACCAACAAATTCAACAACAACCTCAACATTGAAAAACACCAACAAATTCAACAACAACCTCAACATTGAAAAACAACAACAACCTCAACATTGAAAATCACCAACAAATTCAACAACAACCTCAACATGGAAAAACAACAACAACCTCAACATTGAAAAACACCAACAAATTCAACAACAACCTCAACATTGAAAAACAACAACAAACTCAACATTCAAAAACACCAACAAATTCAACAACAACCTCAACATTGAAAAACAACAACAACCTCAACATTGAAAAACACCAACAAATTCAACAATAACCTCAACATTGAAAAACAACAACAACCTCAACATTGAAAAACACCAACAAATTCAACAACCTCAACATTGAAAAACAACAACAACCTCAACATTAAAAAACACCAACAAATTCAACAACAACCTCAACATTGAAAAACACCAACAAATTCAACAACAACCTCAACATTGAAAAACAACAACAACCTCAACATTGAAAATCACCAACAAATTCAACAACAACCTCAACATGGAAAAACAACAACAACCTCAACATTGAAAAACACCAACAAATTCAACAACAACCTCAACATTGAAAAACAACAACAAACTCAACATTCAAAAACACCAACAAATTCAACAACAACCTCAACATTGAAAAACAACAACAACCTCAACATTGAAAAACACCAACAAATTCAACAATAACCTCAACATTGAAAAACAACAACAACCTCAACATTGAAAAACACCAACAAATTCAACAACAACCTCAACATTGAAAAACACCAACAATTCAACAACAACCTCAACATTGAAAAACAACAACAACCTCAGCATTGAAAAACACCAAAATATTCAACAACAACCTCAAGATTGAAAATCAACAACAACCTCAACATTGAAAACCACCAACAAATTCAACAACAACCTCGAAATTGAAAAACACCAACAAATTCAACAACAACTTCAACATTGAAAAACACCAACAAATTCAACAACAACCTCGACATTGAAACACACCATCAAATTGAACAACAACCTCAACATTGAAAAACAACAACAAACTCAACATTGAAAAACACCAACAAATTCAACAACAACCTCAACATTGAAAAATAACAACAACCTCAACATTGAAAAACACCAACAAATTCAACAACAACCTCAACATTGAAAAACACCAACAAATTCAACAACAACTTCAACATTGAAAAACAACAACAACCTAAACATTGAAAAACAACAACAAATTCAACAACAACCTCAACATTGAAAAGCAACAACAACCTCAACATTGAAAAACACCAAAAATTCAACAACAACCTCAACATTGAAACACACCAACAAATTCAACAACAACCTCAGCAATGAAAAACAACAACAACCTCAACATTGAAAAACAACAACAACATCAACATTGAAAAACACCAACAAATTCAACAACAACCTCAACATTGAAAAACAACAACAACCTCAACATTGCAAAACACCAGCAAATTCAACAACAACCTCAACATTTAAAAACACCAACAAATTCAACAACAACCTCAACATTGAAAAACACCAACAAATTCAACAACAACCTCAACATTGAAAAACACCAACAAATTCAACAACAAACTCAAGATTGAAAAACACCAACAAATTCAACAACCTCAACATTGAAAAACAACAACAACCTCAACATTAAAAAACACCAACAAATTCAACAACAACCTCAACATTGAAAAACACCAACAAATTCAACAACAACCTCAACATTGAAAAACAACAACAACCTCAACATTGAAAATCACCAACAAATTCAACAACAACCTCAACATGGAAAAACAACAACAACCTCAACATTGAAAAACACCAACAAATTCAACAACAACCTCAACATTGAAAAACAACAACAAACTCAACATTCAAAAACACCAACAAATTCAACAACAACCTCAACATTGAAAAACAACAATAACCTCAACATTGAAAAACAACAACAACCTCAACATTGAAAAACACCAACAAATTCAACAACAACCTCAACATTGAAAAACACCAACAAATTCAACAACAACCTCAACATTGAAAAACAACAACAACCTCAACATTGAGAAACACCAACAAATTCAACAACAACCTCGAAATTGAAAAACACCAACAAATTCAACAACAACTTCAACATTGAAAAACACCAACAAATTCAACAACAACCTCGACATTGAAACACACCATCAAATTCAACAACAACCTCAACATTGAAAAACAACAACAAACTCAACATTGAAAAACACCAACAAATTCAACAACAACCTCAACATTGAAAAATAACAACAACCTCAACATTGAAAAACACCAACAAATTCAACAACAACCTCAACATTGAAAAACACCAACAAATTCAACAACAACCTCAACATTGAAAAACAACAACAACCTAAACATTGAAAAACACCAACAAATTCAACAACAACCTCAACATTGAAAAGCAACAACAACCTCAACATTGAAAAACACCAAAAATTCAACAACAACCTCAACATTGAAACACACCACCAAATTCAACAACAACCTCAGCAATGAAAAACAACAACAACCTCAACATTGAAAAACAACAACAACATCAACATTGAAAAACACCAACAAATTCAACAACAACCTCAACATTGAAAAAAAACAACAACCTCAACAGTGCAAAACACCAGCAAATTCAACAACAACCTCAACATTTAAAAACACCAACAAATTCAACAACAACCTCAACATTGAAAACACCAACAAATTCAACAACAACCTCAACATTGAAAAACGCCAGCAAATTCAACAACAACCTCAACATTGAAAAACAACAACCTCAACATTGAAAAACACCAACAAATTCAACAAAAAATTCAAGATTGAAAAACACCAACAAATTCAACAACAACCCCGACATTGAAAAACACCGACAAATTCAACAACAACCTCAACATTGAAAAACAACAACAACCTCAACATTGAAAAACACCAACAAATTCAACAACAACTTCAACATTGAAAAACACCAACAAATTCAACAACAACCTCAACAATGAAAAACAACAGCAACCTCAACATTGAAAAACACCAACAAATTCAACAACAACCTCAACATTGAAAAACAACAACAACCTCAACATTGAAAAACACCAACAAATTCAACAACAACCTCAACATTGAAAAACAACAACAAATTCAACATCAACCTCAGCATTGAAAAACAACAACAACCTCAACATTGAAAAACACCAACAAATTCAACAACAACCTCAACATTGAAAAACAACAACAACCTCAACATTGAAAAACACCAACATATTCAACAAAAACTTCAACATTGAAAAACTCCCACAAATTCAACAACAACCTCGAAATTGAAAAACACCAACAAATTCAACAACAACTTCAACATTGAAAAACACCAACAATTCAACCACAACCTCAACATTGAAAAACACCAACAACCTCAAAATTGAAAAAACACCAACAAATTCAACAACAACCTCAACATTTAAAAACAACAACAAACTCAACATTGAAAAACACCAACATATTCAACAACAACCTCAACATTGAAAAACACCAACAAATTCAACAACAACCTCAACATTGAAAAACACCAACAAACTCAACAACAACCTCAACATTGAAAAACATCAACAACCTCAACATTGAAAAACACCAACAAATTCAACAACAACCTCAACATTGAAAAACACCAACAAATTCAACAACAAACTCAAGATTGAAAAACACCAAGAAATTCAACAACCTCAACATTGAAAAACAACAACAACCTCAACATTAAAAAACACCAACAAATTCAACAACAACCTCAACATTGAAAAACACCAACAAATTCAACAACAACCTCAACATTGAAAAACAACAACAACCTCAACATTGAAAATCACCAACAAATTCAACAAAAACCTCAACATTGAAAAACAACAACAACCTCAACATTGAAAAACACCAACAAATTCAACAACATCCTCAACATTGAAAAACAACAACAAACTCAACATTCAAAAACACCAACAAATTCAACAACAACCTCAACATTGAAAAACAACAACCTCAACATTGAAAAACACCAACAAATTCAACAATAACCTCAACATTGAAAAACAACAACAACCTCAACATTGAAAAACACCAACAAATTCAACAACAACCTCAACATTGAAAAACACCAACAAATTCAACAACAACCTCAACATTGAAAAACAACAACAACCTCAACATTGAAAAACACCAAAATATTCAACAACAACACAACATTGAAAAACAACAACAACCTCAACATTAAAAAACACCAACAAATTCAACAACAACCTCAACATTGAAAAACACCAACAAATTCAACAACAACCTCAACATTGAAAAACAACAACAACCTCAACATTGAAAATCACCAACAAATTCAACAACAACCTCAACATGGAAAAACAACAACAACCTCAACATTGAAAAACACCAACAAATTCAACAACAACCTCAACATTGAAAAACAACAACAAACTCAACATTCAAAAACACCAACAAATTCAACAACAACCTCAACATTGAAAAACAACAACAACCTCAACATTGAAAAACACCAACAAATTCAACAATAACCTCAACATTGAAAAACAACAACAACCTCAACATTGAAAAACACCAACAAATTCAACAACAACCTCAACATTGAAAAACACCAACAAATTCAACAACAACCTCAACATTGAAAAACAACAACAACCTCAGCATTGAAAAACACCAAAATATTCAACAACAACCTCAAGATTGAAAATCAACAACAACCTCAACATTGAAAACCACCAACAAATTCAACAACAACCTCGAAATTGAAAAACACCAACAAATTCAACAACAACTTCAACATTGAAAAACACCAACAAATTCAACAACAACCTCGACATTGAAACACACCATCAAATTGAACAACAACCTCAACATTGAAAAACAACAACAAACTCAACATTGAAAAACACCAACAAATTCAACAACAACCTCAACATTGAAAAATAACAACAACCTCAACATTGAAAAACACCAACAAATTCAACAACAACCTCAACATTGAAAAACACCAACAAATTCAACAACAACCTCAACATTGAAAAACAACAACAACCTAAACATTGAAAAACAACAACAAATTCAACAACAACCTCAACATTGAAAAGCAACAACAACCTCAACATTGAAAAACACCAAAAATTCAACAACAACCTCAACATTGAAACACACCAACAAATTCAACAACAACCTCAGCAATGAAAAACAACAACAACCTCAACATTGAAAAACAACAACAACATCAACATTGAAAAACACCAACAAATTCAACAACAACCTCAACATTGAAAAACAACAACAACCTCAACATTGCAAAACACCAGCAAATTCAACAACAACCTCAACATTTAAAAACACCAACAAATTCAACAACAACCTCAACATTGAAAAACACCAACAAATTCAACAACAACCTCAGCATTGAAAAACACCAACAAATTCAACAACAAACTCAAGATTGAAAAACACCAACAAATTCAACAACCTCAACATTGAAAAACAACAACAATCTCAACATTAAAAAACACCAACAAATTCAACAACAACCTCAACATTGAAAAACACCAACAAATTCAACAACAACCTCAACATTGAAAAACAACAACAACCTCAACATTGAAAATCACCAACAAATTCAACAACAACCTCAACATGGAAAAACAACAACAACCTCAACATTGAAAAACACCAACAAATTCAACAACAACCTCAACATTGAAAAACAACAACAAACTCAACATTCAAAAACACCAACAAATTCAACAACAACCTCAACATTGAAAAACAACAATAACCTCAACATTGAAAAACAACAACAACCTCAACATTGAAAAACACCAACAAATTCAACAACAACCTCAACATTGAAAAACACCAACAAATTCAACAACAACCTCAACATTGAAAAACAACAACAACCTCAACATTGAAAAACACCAAAATATTCACCAACAACCTCAAGATTGAAAATCAACAACAACCTCAACATTGAGAAACACCAACAAATTCAACAACAACCTCGAAATTGAAAAACACCAACAAATTCAACAACAACTTCAACATTGAAAAACACCAACAAATTCAACAACAACTTCGACATTGAAACACACCATCAAATTCAACAACAACCTCAACATTGAAAAACAACAACAAACTCAACATTGAAAAACACCAACAAATTCAACAACAACCTCAACATTGAAAAATAACAACAACCTCAACATTGAAAAACACCAACAAATTCAACAACAACCTCAACATTGAAAAACACCAACAAATTCAACAACAACCTCAACATTGAAAAACAACAACAACCTAAACATTGAAAAACACCAACAAATTCAACAACAACCTCAACATTGAAAAGCAACAACAACCTCAACATTGAAAAACACCAAAAATTCAACAACAACCTCAACATTGAAACACACCAACAAATTCAACAACAACCTCAGCAATGAAAAACAACAACAACCTCAACATTGAAAAACAACAACAACATCAACATTGAAAAACACCAACAAATTCAACAACAACCTCAACATTGAAAAACAACAACAACCTCAACATTGCAAAACACCAGCAAATTCAACAACAACCTCAACATTTAAAAACACCAACAAATTCAACAACAACCTCAACATTGAAAACACCAACAAATTCAACAACAACCTCAACATTGAAAAACGCCAACAAATTCAACAACAACCTCAACATTGAAAAACAACAACCTCAACATTGAAAAACACCAACAAATTCAACAAAAAATTCAAGATTGAAAAACACCAACAAATTCAACAACAACCCCGACATTGAAAAACACCGACAAATTCAACAACAACCTCAACATTGAAAAACAACAACAACCTCAACATTGAAAAACACCAACAAATTCAACAACAACTTCAACATTGAAAAACACCAACAAATTCAACAACAACCTCAACAATGAAAAACAACAACAACCTCAACATTGAAAAACACCAACAAATTCAACAACAACCTCAACATTGAAAAACAACAACAACCTCAACATTGAAAAACACCAACAAATTCAACAACAACCTCAACATTGAAAAACAACAACAAATTCAACATCAACCTCAGCATTGAAAAACAACAACAACCTCAACATTGAAAAACACCAACAAATTCAACAACAACCTCAACATTGAAAAACAACAACAACCTCAACATTGAAAAACACCAACATATTCAACAAAAACTTCAACATTGAAAAACACCCACAAATTCAACAACAACCTCGAAATTGAAAAACACCAACAAATTCAACAACAACTTCAACATTGAAAAACACCAACAATTCAACCACAACCTCAACATTGAAAAACACCAACAACCTCAAAATTGAAAAAACACCAACAAATTCAACAACAACCTCAACATTTAAAAACAACAACAAACTCAACATTGAAAAACACCAACATATTCAACAACAACCTCAACATTGAAAAACACCAACAAATTCAACAACAACCTCAACATTGAAAAACACCAACAAACTCAACAACAACCTCAACATTGAAAAACATCAAAAACCTCAACATTGAAAAACACCAACAAATTCAACAACAACCTCAACATTGAAAAACACCAACAAATTCAACAACAAACTCAAGATTGAAAAACACCAAGAAATTCAACAACCTCAACATTGAAAAACAACAACAACCTCAACATTAAAAAACACCAACAAATTCAACAACAACCTCAACATTGAAAAACACCAACAAATTCAACAACAACCTCAACATTGAAAAACAACAACAACCTCAACATTGAAAATCACCAACAAATTCAACAACAACCTCAACATTGAAAAACAACAACAACCTCAACATTGAAAAACACCAACAAATTCAACAACAACCTCAACATAGAAAAACAACAACAAACTCAACATTCAAAAACACCAACAAATTCAACAACAACCTCAACATTGAAAAAAAACAACCTCAACATTGAAAAACACCAACAAATTCAACAATAACCTCAACATTGAAAAACAACAACAACCTCAACATTGAAAAACACCAACAAATTCAACAACAACCTTAACATTGAAAAACACCAACAATTTCAACAACAACCTCAACATTGAAAAACAACAACAACCTCAACATTGAAAAACACCAAAATATTCAACAACAACCTCAAGATTGAAAAACAACAACAACCTCAACATTGAAAAACACCAACAAATTCAACAACAACCTCGAAATTGAAAAACACCAACAAATTCAACAACAACCTCAACATTGAAAAGCAACAACAACCTCAACAATGAAAAACACCAAAAATTCAACAACAACCTCAACATTGAAACACACCAACAAATTCAACAACAACCTCAGCAATGAAAAACAACAACAACCTCAACATTGAAAAACAAGAACAACATCAACATTGAAAAACACCAACAAATTCAACAACAACCTCAACATTGAAAAACAACAACAACCTCAACATTGCAAAACACCAGTAAATTCAACAACAACCTCAACATTTAAAAACACCAACAAATTCAACAACAACCTCAACATTGAAAACACCAACAAATTCAACAACAACCTCAACATTTAAAAACGCCAACAAATTCAACAACAACCTCAACATTGAAAAACAACAACAACCTCAACATTGAAAAACACCAACAAATTCAACAACAACCTCAACATTGAAAAACACCAACAAATTCAACTACAAACTCAAGATTGAAAAACACCAACAAATTCAACAACCTCAACATTGAAAAACAACAACAACCTCAACATTAAAAAACACCAACAAATTCAACAACAACCTCAACATTGAAAAACACCAACAAATTCAACAACAACCTCAACATTGAAAAACAACAACAACCTCAACATTGAAAATCACCAACAAATTCAACAACAACCTCAACATGGAAAAACAACAACAACCTCAACATTGAAAAACACCAACAAATTCAACAACAACCTCAACATTGAAAAACAACAACAAACTCAACATTCAAAAACACCAACAAATTCAACAACAACCTCAACATTGAAAAACAACAACAACCTCAACATTGAAAAACACCAACAAATTCAACAATAACCTCAACATTGAAAAACAACAACAACCTCAACATTGAAAAACACCAACAAATTCAACAACAACCTCAACATTGAAAAACATCAACAAATTCAACAACAACCTCAACATTGAAAAACAACAACAACCTCAACATTGAAAAACACCAAAATATTCAACAACAACCTCAACATTGAAAAACACCAACAAATTCAACAACAACCTCGAAATTGAAAAACACCAACAATTTCAACAACAACTTCAACATTGAAAAACACCAACAAATTCAACAACAACCTCGACATCGAAACACACCATCAAATTCAACAACAACCTCAACATTGAAAAACAACAACAAACTCAACATTGAAAAACACCAACAAATTCAACAACAACCTCAACATTGAAAAATAACAACAACCTCAACATTGAAAAACACCAACAAATTCAACAACAACCTCAACATTGAAAAACACCAACAAATTCAACAGCAACCTCAACATTGAAAAACAACAACAACCTAAACATTGAAAAACACCAACAAATTCAACAACAACCTCAACATTGAAAAGCAACAACAACCTCAACATTGAAAAACACCAAAAATTCAACAACAACCTCAACATTGAAACACACCAACAAATTCAACAACAACCTCAGCAATGAAAAACAACAACAACCTCAACATTGAAAAACAACAACAACATCAACATTGAAAAACACCAACAAATTCAACAACAACCTCAACATTGAAAAACAACAACAACCTCAACATTGCAAAACACCAGCAAATTCAACAACAACCTCAACATTTAAAAACACCAACAAATTCAACAACAACCTCAACATTGAAAACACCAACAAATTCAACAACAACCTCAACATTTAAAAACGCCAACAAATTCAACAACAACCTCAACATTGAAAAACAACAACCTCAACATTGAAAAACACCAACAAATTCAACAAAAAATTCAAGATTGAAAAACACCAACATATTCAACAACAACCCCGACATTGAAAAACACCGACAAATTCAACAACAACCTCAACATTGAAAAACAACAACAACCTCAACATTGAAAAACACCAACAAATTCAACAACAACTTCAACATTGAAAAACACCAACAAATTCAACAACAACCTCAACAATGAAAAACAACAACAACCTCAACATTGAAAAACACCAACAAATTCAACAACAACCTCAACATTGAAAAACAACAACAACCTCAACATTGAAAAACACCAACAAATTCAACAACAACCTCAACATTGAAAAACAACAACAAATTCAACATCAACCTCAGCATTGAAAAACAACAACAATCTCAACATTGAAAAACACCAACAAATTCAACAACAACCTCAACATTGAAAAACAACAACAAACTCAACATTGAAAAACACCAACAAATTCAACAACAACCTCGAAATTGAAAAACACCAACAAATTCAACAACAACTTCAACATTGAAAAACACCAACAATTCAACAACAACCTCAACATTGAAAAACACCAACAACCTCAAAATTGAAAAAACACCAACAAATTCAACAACAACCTCAACATTTAAAAACAACAACAAACTCAACATTGAAAAACACCAACATATTCAACAACAACCTCAACATTGAAAAACACCAACAAATTCAACAACAACCTCAACATTGAAAAACACCAACAAACTCAACAACAACCTCAACATTGAAAAACATCAACAACCTCAACATTGAAAATCACCAACAAATTCAACAACAACCTCAACATTGAAAAACAACAACAACCTCAACATTGAAAAACACCAACAAATTCAACAACAACCTTAACATTGAAAAACAACAACAAACTCAACATTCAAAAACACCAACAAATTCAACAACAACCTCAACATTGAAAAACAACAACAACCTCAACTTTGAAAAACACCAACAAATTCAACAATAACCTCAACATTGAAAAACAACAACAACCTCAACATTGAAAAACACCAACAAATTCAACAACAACCTCAACATTGAAAAACACCAACAAATTCAACAACAACCTCAACATTGAAAAACAACAACAACCTCAGCATTGAAAAACACCAAAATATTCAACAACAACCTCAAGATTGAAAAACAACAACAACCTCAACATTGAAAAACACCAACAAATTCAACAACAACCTCGAAATTGAAAAACACCAACAAATTCAACAACAACTTCAACATTGAAAAACACCAACAAATTCAACAACAACCTCGACATTGAAACACACCATCAAATTCAACAACAACCTCAACATTGAAAAACACCAAGAACCTCAAAATTGAAAAAACACCAACAAATTCAACAACAACCTCAACATTGAAAAACACCAACAAATTCAACAACAACCTCAACATTGAAAAACACCAACAAACTCAACAACAACATCAACATTGAAAAACAACAACAACCTCAACATTGAAAAACACCAACAAATTCAACAACAACCTCAACATTGAAAAACACCAACAAATTCAACAACAAACTCAAGATTGAAAAACACCAACAAATTCAACAACCTCAACATTGAAAAACAACAACCACCTCAACATTGAAAAACACCAACAAATTCAACAACAACCTCAACATTGAAAAACACCAACAAATTCAACAAAAACCTCAACATTGAAAAACAACAACAACCTCAACATTGAATAACACCAACAAATTCAACAACAACCTCAACATTGAAAAACAACAACAACCTCAACATTGAAAAACACCAACAAATTCAACAACAACCTCAACATTGAAAAACAACAACAAACTCAACATTGAAAAACACCAACAAATTCAACAACAACCTCAACATTGAAAAACAACAACAACCTCAACATTGAAAAACACCAAAAACCTCAACATTGAAAAAAACCAACAAATTCAACAACAACCTCAACATTGAAAAACACCAACAAATTCAACAACAACCTCAACAATGAAAAATAACAACAAATTCAACAACAACCTCGAAATTGAAAAACACCAACAAATTCAACAACAACCTCAACATTGAAAAACAACAACAACCTCAACATTGAAAAACACCAACAAATTCAACAACAAAATCAACATTGAAAAACAACAACAACCTCAACATTGAAAAACACCAACAAATTCACCAACAACCTCAACATTTCAAAACACCAACAAATTCAACAACAACCTCAACATTGAAAAACAACAACAATCTCAACATTGAAAAACACCAACAAATTCAACAACAACCTTAACATTGAAAAACAGCAACAACCTCAACATTGAAAAACACCAACAAATTCAACAACAACCTCAACATCGAAAAACACCAACAAATTCAACAACAACATCAACATTGAAAAACACCAACAAATTCAACAACAAACTCAACATTGAAAACACCAACAAATTCAACAACAACCTCAACATTGAAAAACAACAACAACCTCAACATTGAAAAACACCAACAAATTCAACAACAACCTCAACATTGAAAAACAACAACAACCTCAACATTGAAAAAGACCCACAAATTCACAACAACCTCAACATTGAAAAACAACAACAACCTCAACATTGAAAAACACCAACAAATTCAACAACAACCTCAACATTGAAAAACAACAACAAACTCAACATTGAAAAACACCAACAAATTCAACAACAACCTCAACATTGAAAAATAACAACAACCTCAACATTGAAAAACACCAACAAATTCAACAACAACCTCAACATTGAAAAACACCAACAAATTCAACAACAAACTCAAGATTGAAAAACACCAACAAATTCAACAACCTCAACATTGAAAAACAACAACCACCTCAACATTGAAAAACACCAACAAATTCAACAACAACCTCAACATTGAAAAACACCAACAAATTCAACAAAAACCTCAACATTGAAAAACAACAACAACCTCAACATTGAATAACACCAACAAATTCAACAACAACCTCAACATTGAAAAACAACAACAACCTCAGCATTGAAAAACACCAACAAATTCAACAACAACCTCAACATTTAAAAACAACAACAAACTCAACATTGAAAAACACCAACAAATTCAACAACAACCTCAACATTGAAAAACAACAACAACCTCAACATTGAAAAACACCAAAAACCTCAACATTGAAAAACACCAACAAATTCAACAACAACCTCAACATTGAAAAACACCAACAAATTCAACAACAACCTCAACATTGAAAAATAACAACAAATTCAACAACAACCTCGAAATTGAAAAACACCAACAAATTCAACAACAACCTCAACATTGAAAAACAACAACATCCTCAACATTGAAAAACACCAACAAATTCAACAACAAAATCAACATTGAAAAACAACAACAACCTCAACATTGAAAAACACCAACAAATTCAACAACAACCTCAACATTTCAAAACACCAACAAATTCAACAACAACCTCAACATTGAAAAACAACAACAATCTCAACATTGAAAAACACCAACAAATTCAACAACAACCTTAACATCGAAAAACACCAACAAATTCAACAACAACATCAACATTGAAAAACACCAACAAATTCAACAACAAACTCAACATTGAAAAACACCAACAAATTCAACAACAACCTCAACATTGAAAAACAACAACAACCTCAACATTGAAAAACACCAACAAATTCAACAACAACCTCAACATTGAAAAACAACAACAACCTCAACATTGAAAAAGACCCACAAATTCACAACAACCTCAACATTGAAAAACAACAACAACCTCAACATTGAAAAACACCAACAAATTCAACAACAACCTCAACATTGAAAAACAACAACAAACTCAACATTGAAAAACACCAACAAATTCAACAACAACCTCAACATTGAAAAATAACAACAACCTCAACATTGAAAAACACCAACAAATTCAACAACAACCTCAACATTGAAAAACACCAACAAATTCAACAACAACCTCAACATTGAAAAACAACAACAACCTAAACATTGAAAAACACCAACAAATTCAACAACAACCTCAACATTGAAAAGCAACAACAACCTCAACATTGAAAAACACCAAAAATTCAACAACAACCTCAACATTGAAACACACCAACAAATTCAACAACAACCTCAGCATTGAAAAACAACAACAACCTCAACATTGAAAAACAACAACAACATCAACATTGAAAAACACCAACAAATTCAACAACAACCTCAACATTGAAAAACAACAACAACCTCAACATTGCAAAACACCAGCAAATTCAACAACAACCTCAACATTTAAAAACACCAACAAATTCAACAACAACCTCAACATTGAAAACACCAACAAATTCAACAACAACCTCAACATTTAAAAACGCCAACAAATTCAACAACAACCTCAACATTGAAAAACAACAACCTCAACATTGAAAAACACCAACAAATTCAACAAAAAATTCAAGATTGAAACACACCAACAAATTCAACAACAACCCCGACATTGAAAAACACCGACAAATTCAACAACAAACTCAACATTGAAAAACAACAACAACCTCAACATTGAAAAACACCAACAAATTCAACAACAACTTCAACATTGAAAAACACCAACAAATTCAACAACAACCTCAACAATGAAAAACAACAACAACCTCAACATTGAAAAACACCAACAAATTCAACAACAACCTCAACATTGAAAAACAACAACAACCTCAACATTGAAAAACACCAACAAATTCAACAACAACCTCAACATTGAAAAACAACAACAAATTCAACATCAACCTCAGCATTGAAAAATAACAACAACCTCAACATTGAAAAACACCAACAAATTCAACAACAACCTCAACATTGAAAAACAACAACAACCTCAACATTGAAAAACACCAACATATTCAACAAAAAACTCAACATTGAAAAACACCAACAAATTCAACAACAACCTCGAAATTGAAAAACACCAACAAATTCAACAACAACTTCAACATTGAAAAACACCAACAATTCAACAACAACCTCAACATTGAAAAACACCAACAACCTCAAAATTGAAAAAACACCAACAAATTCAACAACAACCTCAACATTTAAAAACAACAACAACCTCAACATTGAAAAACACCAACAAATTCAACAACAACCTCAACATTGAAAAACACCAACAAATTCAACAACAACCTCAACATTGAAAAACACCAACAAACTCAACAACAACCTCAACATTGAAAAACATCAACAACCTCAACATTGAAAAACACCAACAAATTCAACAACAACCTCAACATTGAAAAACACCAACAAATTCAACAACAAACTCAAGATTGAAAAACACCAACAAATTCAACAACCTCAACATTGAAAAACAACAACAACCTCAACATTAAAAAACCCCAACAAATTCAACAACAACCTCAACATTGAAAAACACCAACAAATTCAACAACAACCTCAACATTGAAAAACAACAACAACCTCAACATTGAAAATCACCAACAAATTCAACAACAACCTCAACATTGAAAAACAACAACAACCTCAACATTGAAAAACACCAACAAATTCAACAACAACCTCAACATTGAAAAACAACAACAAACTCAACATTCAAAAACACCAACAAATTCAACAACAACCTCAACATTGAAAAACAACAACAACCTCAACATTGAAAAACACCAACAAATTCAACAATAACGTCAATATTGAAAAACAACAACAACCTCAACATTGAAAAACACCAACAAATTCAACAACAACCTCAACATTGAAAAACACCAACAAATTCAACAACAACCTCAACATTGAAAAACAACAACAACCTCAACATTGAAAAACACCAACAAATTCAACAACAACCTCCACATTGAAAAACAACAACAACCTCAACACTGAAAATCACCAACTAATTCAACAACAACCTCAACATTGAAAAACTCCAACAAATTCAACAACAACCTCAGCATTGAAAAACAACAACAACCTCAACATTGAAAAACACCAACAAATTCAACAACAACCTCAACATTGAAAAACAGCAATAACCTCAACATTGAAAAACACCAACAAATTCAACAACAACCTCGAAATTGAAAAACACCAACAAATTCAACAACAACCTCAACATTGAAAAACAACAACAACCTCAACATTGAAAAACACCAACAAATTCAACAACAACCTCAACATTGAAAAACAACAGCAACCTCAACATTGAAAAACACCAACAAATTCAACAACAACCTCAACATTTAAAAACACCAACAAATTCAACAACAACCTCAACATTGAAAAACAACAACAATGTCAACATTGAAAAACACCAACAAATTCAACAACAACCTCAACATTGAAAAACAGCAACAACCTCAACATTGAAAAACACCAACAAATTCAACAACAACCTCAACATTGAAAAACACCAACAAATTCAACAACAAACTCAACATTGAAAAACACCAACAAATTCAACAACAACCTCAAATTTGGAAAACAACAACAACCTCAAAATTGAAAAACACCAACAAATTCAACAACAACCTCAACATTGAAAAGCACCAACAAATTCAACAACAACCTCAAAATTGAAAAACAACAACAACCTCAACATTGAAAAACACCAACAAATTCAACAACGACCTCAACAGTGAAAAACAACAACAACCTCAACATTGAAAAACACCAACAAATTCAACAACAATCTCAACATTGAAAAACAACAACAAACTAAAGATTGAAAAACACCAACAAATTCAACAACAACCTCAACATTGAAAAACAACAACAACCTCAGCATTGAAAAACACCAACAAATTCAACAACAACCTCAACATTGAAAAACAACAACAAACTCAACATTGAAAAACACCAACAAATTCAACAACAACCTCAACATTGAAAAACAACAACAACCTCAACATTGAAAAACACCAAAAACCTCAACATTGAAAAACACCAACAAATTCAACAACAACCTCAAAATTGAAAAACACCAACAAATTCAACAACAACCTCAACATTGAAAAATAACAACAAATTCAACAACAACCTCGAAATTGAAAAAGACCAACAAATTCAACAACAACCTCAACATTGAAAAACAACAACAACCTCAACATTGAAAAACACCAACAAATTCAACAACAAAATCAACATTGAAAAAAAACAACAACCTCAACATTGAAAAACACCAACAAATTCAACAACAACCTCAACATTTCAAAACACCAACAAATTCAACAACAACCTCAACATTGAAAAACAACAACAATCTCAACATTGAAAAACACCATCAAATTCAACAACAACCTTAACATTGAAAAACAGCAACAACCTCAACATTGAAAAACACCAACAAATTCAACAACAACCTCAACATCGAAAAACACCAACAAATTCAACAACAACATCAACATTGAAAAACACCAACAAATTCAACAACAAACTCAACATTGAAAAACACCAACAAATTCAACACCAACCTCAACATTGAAAAACAACAACAACCTCAACATTGAAAAACACCAACAAATTCAACAACAACCTCAACATTGAAAAACAACAACAACCTCAACATTGAAAAAGACCCACAAATTCACAACAACCTCAACATTGAAAAACAACAACAACCTCAACATTGAAAAACACCAACAAATTCAACAACAACCTCAACATTGAAAAATAACAACAAACTCAACATTGAAAAACACCAACAAATTCAACAACAACCTCAACATTGAAAAACACCAACAAATTCAACAACAACCTCAACATTGAAAAACACCAACAAACTCAACAACAACCTCAACATTGAAAAACATCAACAACCTCAACATTGAAAAACACCAACAAATTCAACAACAACCTCAACATTGAAAAACACCAACAAATTCAACAACAAACTCAAGATTGAAAAACACCAACAAATTCAACAACCTCAACATTGAAAAACAACAACAACCTCAACATTAAAAAACACCAACAAGTTCAACAACAACCTCAACATTGAAAAACACCAACAAATTCAACAACAACCTCAACATTGAAAAACAACAACAACCTCAACATTGAAAATCACCAACAAATTCAACAACAACCTCAACATTGAAAAACAACAACAACCTCAACATTGAAAAACACCAACAAATTCAACAACAACCTCAACATTGAAAAACAACAACAAACTCAAGATTCTAAAACACCAACAAATTCAACAACCTCAACATTGAAAAACAACAACAACCTCAACATTGAAAAACACCAACAAATTCAACAATAACGTCAATATTGAAAAACAACAACAACCTCAACATTGAAAAACACCAACAAATTCAACAACAACCTCAACATTTAAAAACACCAACAAATTCAACAACAACCTCAACATTGAAAAACAACAACAACCTCAACATTGAAAAACACCAACAAATTCAACAACAACCTCCACATTGAAAAACAACAACAACCTCAACACTGAAAAACACCAACTAATTCAACAACAACCTCAACATTGAAAAACACCAACAAATTCAACAACAACCTCAGCATTGAAAAACAACAACAACCTCAACATTGAAAAACACCAACAAATTCAACAACAACCTCAACATTGAAAAACAACAATAACCTCAACATTGAAAAACACCAACAAATTCAACAACAACTTCAACATTGAAAAACACCAAGAAATTCAACAACAACCTCGAAATTGAAAAACACCAACAAATTCAACAACAACCTCAACATTGAAAAACAACAACAACCTCAACATTGAAAAACACCAACAAATTCAACAACAACCTCAACATTGAAAAACAACAGCATCCTCAACATTGAAAAACACCAACAAATTCAACAACAACCTCAACATTTAAAAACACCAACAAATTCAACAACAACCTCAACATTGAAAAACAACAACAATGTCAACATTGAAAAACACCAACAAATTCAACAACAACCTCAACATTGAAAAACAGCAACAACCTCAACATTGAAAAACACCAACAAATTCAACAACAACCTCAACATTGAAAAACACCAACAAATTCAACAACAAACTCAACATTGAAAAACACCAACAAATTCAACAACAACCTCAAATTTGAAACACAACAACAACCTCAACATTGAAAAAAAACCAACAAATTCAACAACAACCTCAACATTGAAAAGCACCAACAATTTCAACAACAACCTCAAAATTGAAAAACAACAACAACCTCAACATTGGAAAACACCAACAAATTCAACAACAACCTCAACAGTGAAAAACAACAACAACCTCAACATTGAAAAACACCAACAAATTCAACAACAATCTCAACATTGAAAAACAACAACAACCTAAAGTTTGAAAAACACCAACAAATTCAACAACAACCTCAACATTGAAAAACAACAACAACCTCAGCATTGAAAAACACCAACAAATTCAACAACAACCTCAACATTGAAAAACAACAACAAACTCAACATTGAAAAACACCAACAAATTCAACAACAACCTCAACATTGAAAAACAACAACAACCTCAACATTGAAAAACACCCAAAACCTCAACATTGAAAAACACCAATAAATTCAACAACAACCTCAACATTGAAAAACACCAACAAATTCAACAACAACTTCAACATTGAAAAACACCAAGAAATTCAACAACAACCTCGAAATTGAAAAACACCAACAAATTCAACAACAACCTCAACATTGAAAAACAACAACAACCTCAACATTGAAAAACACCAACAAATTCAACAACAACCTCAACATTGAAAAACAACAGCAACCTCAACATTGAAAAACACCAACAAATTCAACAACAACCTCAACATTTAAAAACACCAACAAATTCAACAACAACCTCAACATTGAAAAACAACAACAATGTCAACATTGAAAAACACCAACAAATTCAACAACAACCTCAACATTGAAAAACAGCAACAACCTCAACATTGAAAAACACCAACAAATTCAACAACAACCTCAACATTGAAAAACACCAACAAATTCAACAACAAACTCAACATTGAAAAACACCAACAAATTCAACAACAACCTCAAATTTGAAAAACAACAACAACCTCAACATTGAAAAAAAACCAACAAATTCAACAACAACCTCAACATTGAAAAGCACCAACAAATTCAACAACAACCTCAAAATTGAAAAACAACAACAACCTCAACATTGAAAAACACCAACAAATTCAACAACAACCTCAACAGTGAAAAACAACAACAACCTCAACATTGAAAAACACCAACAAATTCAACAACAATCTCAACATTGAAAAACAACAACAACCTAAAGTTTGAAAAACACCAACAAATTCAACAACAACCTCAACATTGAAAAACAACAACAACCTCAGCATTGAAAAACACCAACAAATTCAACAACAACCTCAACATTGAAAAACAACAACAAACTCAACATTGAAAAACACCAACAAATTCAACAACAACCTCAACATTGAAAAACAACAACAACCTCAACATTGAAAAACACCCAAAACCTCAACATTGAAAAACACCAATAAATTCAACAACAACCTCAACATTGAAGAACACCAACAAATTCAACAACAACCTCAACATTGAAAAATAACAACAAATTCAACAACAACCTCGAAATTGAAAAACACCAACAAATTCAACAACAACCTCAACATTGAAAAACAACAACAACCTCAACATTGAAAAACACCAACAAATTCAACAACAAAATCAACATTGAAAAACAACAACAACCTCAACATTGAAAAACACCAACAAATTCAACAACAACCTCAACATTTCAAAACACCAACAAATTCAACAACAACCTCAACATTGAAAAACAACAACAATCTCAACATTGAAAAACACCAACAAATTCAACAACAACCTTAACATTGAAAAACAGCAACAACCTCAACATTGAAAAACACCAACAAATTCAACAACAACCTCAACATCGAAAAACACCAACAAATTCAACAACAACATCAACATTGAAAAACACCAACAAATTCAACAACAAACTCAACATTGAAAAACACCAACAAATTCAACAACAACCTCAACATTGAAAAACAACAACAACCTCAACATTGAAAAACACCAACAAATTCAACAACAACCTCAACATTGAAAAACAACAACAACCTCAACATTGAAAAAGACCCACAAATTCACAACAACCTCAACATTGAAAAACAACAACAACCTCAACATTGAAAAACACCAACAAATTCAACAACAACCTCAACATTGAAAAACAACAACAAACTCAACATTGAAAAACACCAACAAATTCAACAACAACCTCAACATTGAAAAATAACAACAACCTCAACATTGAAAAACACCAACAAATTCAACAACAACCTCAACATTGAAAAACACCAACAAATTCAACAACAACCTCAACATTGAAAAACAACAACAACCTAAACATTGAAAAACACCAACAAATTCAACAACAACCTCAACATTGAAAAGCAACAACAACCTCAACATTGAAAAACACCAAAAATTCAACAACAACCTCAACATTGAAACACAGCAACAAATTCAACAACAACCTCATCATTGAAAAACAACAACAACCTCAACATTGAAAAACAACAACAACATCAACATTGAAAAACACCAACAAATTCAACAACAACCTCAACATTGAAAAACAACAACAACCTCAACATTGCAAAACACCAGCAAATTCAACAACAACCTCAACATTTAAAAACACCAACAAATTCAACAACAACCTCAACATTGAAAACACCAACAAATTCAACAACAACCTCAACATTTAAAAACACCAACAAATTCAACAACAACCTCAACATTGAAAAACAACAACCTCAACATTGAAAAACACCAACAAATTCAACAAAAAATTCAAGATTGAAAAACACCAACAAATTCAACAACAACCCCGACATTGAAAAACACCGACAAATTCAACAACAAACTCAACATTGAAAAACAACAACAACCTCAACATTGAAAAACACCAACAAATTCAACAACAACTTCAACATTGAAAAACACCAACAAATTCAACAACAACCTCAACAATGAAAAACAACAACAACCTCAACATTGAAAAACACCAACAAATTCAACAACAACCTCAACATTGAAAAACAACAACAACCTCAACATTGAAAAAGACCCACAAATTCACAACAACCTCAACATTGAAAAACAACAACAACCTCAACATTGAAAAACACCAACAAATTCAACAACAAACTCAAGATTGAAAAACACCAACAAATTCAACAACCTCAACATTGAAAAACAACAACAACCTCAACATTAAAAAACACCAACAAATTCAACAACAACCTCAACATTGAAAAACACCAACAAATTCAACAACAACCTCAACATTGAAAAACAACTACAACCTCAACATTGAAAATCACCAACAAATTCAACAACAACCTCAACATTGAAAAACAACAACAACCTCAACATTGAAAAACACCAACAAATTCAACAACAACCTCAACATTGAAAAACAACAACAAACTCAACATTCAAAAACACCAACAAATTCAACAACAACCTCAACATTGAAAAACAACAACAACCTCAACATTGAAAAACACCAACAAATTCAACAATAACGTCAATATGGAAAAACAACAACAACCTCAACATTGAAAAACACCAACAAATTCAACAACAACCTCAACATTGAAAAACACCAACAAATTCAACAACAACCTCAACATTGAAAAACAACAACAACCTCAACATTGAAAAACACCAACAAATTCAACAACAACCTCCACATTGAAAAACAACAACAACCTCAACACTGAAAAACACCAACTAATTCAACAACAACCTCAACATTGAAAAACACCAACAAATTCAACAACAACCTCAGCATTGCAAAACAACAACAACCTCAACATTGAAAAACACCAACAAATTCAACAACAACCTCAACATTGAAAAACAACAACAACCTCAACATTGAAAAAGACCCACAAATTCACAACAACCTCAACATTGAAAAACAACAACAACCTCAACATTGAAAAACACCAACAAATTCAACAACAACCTCAACATTGAAAAACAACAACAAACTCAACATTGAAAAACACCAACAAATTCAACAACAACCTCAACATTGAAAAATAACAACAACCTCAACATTGAAAAACACCAACAAATTCAACAACAACCTCAACATTGAAAAACACCAACAAATTCAACAACAACCTCAACATTGAAAAACAACAACAACCTAAACATTGAAAAACACCAACAAATTCAACAACAACCTCAACATTGAAAAGCAACAACAACCTGAACATTGAAAAACACCAAAAATTCAACAACAACCTCAACATTGAAACACAGCAACAAATTCAACAACAACCTCATCATTGAAAAACAACAACAACCTCAACATTGAAAAACAACAACAACATCAACATTGAAAAACACCAACAAATTCAACAACAACCTCAACATTGAAAAACAACAACAACCTCAACATAGCAAAACACCAGCAAATTCAACAACAACCTCAACATTTAAAAACACCAACAAATTCAACAACAACCTCAACATTGAAAACACCAACAAATTCAACAACAACCTCAACATTTAAAAACGCCAACAAATTCAACAACAACCTCAACATTGAAAAACAACAACCTCAACATTGAAAAACACCAACAAATTCAACAAAAAATTCAAGATTGAAAAACACCAACAAATTCAACAACAACCCCGACATTGAAAAACACCGACAAATTCAACAACAAACTCAACATTGAAAAACAACAACAACCTCAACATTGAAAAACACCAACAAATTCAACAACAACTTCAACATTGAAAAACACCAACAAATTCAACAACAACCTCAACAATGAAAAACAACAACAACCTCAACATTGAAAAACACCAACAAATTCAACAACAACCTCAACATTGAAAAACAACAACAACCTCAACATTGAAAAAGACCCACAAATTCACAACAACCTCAACATTGAAAAACAACAACAACCTCAACATTGAAAAACACCAACAAATTCAACAACAAACTCAAGATTGAAAAACACCAACAAATTCAACAACCTCAACATTGAAAAACAACAACAACCTCAACATTAAAAAACACCAACAAATTCAACAACAACCTCAACATTGAAAAACACCAACAAATTCAACAACAACCTCAACATTGAAAAACAACAACAACCTCAACATTGAAAATCACCAACAAATTCAACAACAACCTCAACATTGAAAAACAACAACAACCTCAACATTGAAAAACACCAACAAATTCAACAACAACCTCAACATTGAAAAACAACAACAAACTCAACATTCAAAAACACCAACAAATTCAACAACAACCTCAACATTGAAAAACAACAACAACCTCAACATTGAAAAACACCAACAAATTCAACAATAACGTCAATATGGAAAAACAACAACAACCTCAACATTGAAAAACACCAACAAATTCAACAACAACCTCAACATTGAAAAACACCAACAAATTCAACAACAACCTCAACATTGAAAAACAACAACAACCTCAACATTGAAAAACACCAACAAATTCAACAACAACCTCCACATTGAAAAACAACAACAACCTCAACACTGAAAAACACCAACTAATTCAACAACAACCTCAACATTGAAAAACACCAACAAATTCAACAACAACCTCAGCATTGCAAAACAACAACAACCTCAACATTGAAAAACACCAACAAATTCAACAACAACCTCAACATTGAAAAACAACAATAACCTCAACATTGAAAAACACCAACAAATTCAACAACAACTTCAACATTGAAAAACACCAACAAATTCAACAACAACCTCGAAATTGAAAAACACCAACAAATTCAACAACAACCTCAACATTGAAAAACAACAACAACCTCAACATTGAAAAACACCAACAAATTCAACAACAACCTCAACATTGAAAAACAACAGCAACCTCAACATTGAAAAACACCAACAAATTCAACAACAACCTCAACATTTAAAAACACCAACAAATTCAACAACAACCTCAACATTGAAAAACAACAACAATGTCAACATTGAAAAACACCAACAAATTCAACAACAACCTCAACATTGAAAAACAGCAACAACCTCAACATTGAAAAACACCAACAAATTCAACAACAACCTCAACATTGAAAAACACCAACAAATTCAACAACAAACTCAACATTGAAAAACACCAACAAATTCAACAACAACCTCAACATTGAAAAAAAACCAACAAATTCAACAACAACCTCAACATTGAAAAGCACCAACAAATTCAACAACAACCTCAAAATTGAAAAACAACAACAACCTCAACATTGAAAAACACCAACAAATTCAACAACAACCTCAACAGTGAAAAACAACAACAACCTCAACATTGCAAAACACCAGCAAATTCAACAACAACCTCAACATTTAAAAACACCAACAAATTCAACAACAACCTCAACATTGAAAACACCAACAAATTCAACAACAACCTCAACATTTAAAAACGCCAACAAATTCAACAACAACCTCAACATTGAAAAACAACAACCTCAACATTGAAAAACACCAACAAATTCAACAAAAAATTCAAGATTGAAAAACACCAACAAATTCAACAACAACCCCGACATTGAAAAACACCGACAAATTCAACAACAAACTCAACATTGAAAAACAACAACAACCTCAACATTGAAAAACACCAACAAATTCAACAACAACTTCAACATTGAAAAACACCAACAAATTCAACAACAACCTCAACAATGAAAAACAACAACAACCTCAACATTGAAAAACACCAACAAATTCAACAACAACCTCAACATTGAAAAACACCAACAAACTCAACATTGAAAAAGACCCACAAATTCACAACAACCTCAACATTGAAAAACAACAACAACCTCAACATTGAAAAACACCAACAAATTCAACAACAAACTCAAGATTGAAAAACACCAACAAATTCAACAACCTCAACATTGAAAAACAACAACAACCTCAACATTAAAAAACACCAACAAATTCAACAACAACCTCAACATTGAAAAACACCAACAAATTCAACAACAACCTCAACATTGAAAAACAACAACAACCTCAACATTGAAAAAGACCCACAAATTCACAACAACCTCAACATTGAAAAACAACAACAACCTCAACATTGAAAAACACCAACAAATTCAACAACAAACTCAAGATTGAAAAACACCAACAAATTCAACAACCTCAACATTGAAAAACAACAACAACCTCAACATTAAAAAACACCAACAAATTCAACAACAACCTCAACATTGAAAAACACCAACAAATTCAACAACAACCTCAACATTGAAAAACAACAACAACCTCAACATTGAAAATCACCAACAAATTCAACAACAACCTCAACATTGAAAAACAACAACAACCTCAACATTGAAAAACACCAACAAATTCAACAACAACCTCAACATTGAAAAACAACAACAAACTCAACATTCAAAAACACCAACAAATTCAACAACAACCTCAACATTGAAAAACAACAACAACCTCAACATTGAAAAACACCAACAAATTCAACAATAACGTCAATATGGAAAAACAACAACAACCTCAACATTGAAAAACACCAACAAATTCAACAACAACCTCAACATTGAAAAACACCAACAAATTCAACAACAACCTCAACATTGAAAAACAACAACAACCTCAACATTGAAAAACACCAACAAATTCAACAACAACCTCCACATTGAAAAACAACAACAACCTCAACACTGAAAAACACCAACTAATTCAACAACAACCTCAACATTGAAAAACACCAACAAATTCAACAACAACCTCAGCATTGCAAAACAACAACAACCTCAACATTGAAAAACACCAACAAATTCAACAACAACCTCAACATTGAAAAACAACAATAACCTCAACATTGAAAAACACCAACAAATTCAACAACAACTTCAACATTGAAAAACACCAACAAATTCAACAACAACCTCGAAATTGAAAAACACCAACAAATTCAACAACAACCTCAACATTGAAAAACAACAACAACCTCAACATTGAAAAACACCAACAAATTCAACAACAACCTCAACATTGAAAAACAACAGCAACCTCAACATTGAAAAACACCAACAAATTCAACAACAACCTCAACATTTAAAAACACCAACAAATTCAACAACAACCTCAACATTGAAAAACAACAACAATGTCAACATTGAAAAACACCAACAAATTCAACAACAACCTCAACATTGAAAAACAGCAACAACCTCAACATTGAAAAACACCAACAAATTCAACAACAACCTCAACATTGAAAAACACCAACAAATTCAACAACAAACTCAACATTGAAAAACACCAACAAATTCAACAACAACCTCAACATTGAAAAAAAACCAACAAATTCAACAACAACCTCAACATTGAAAAGCACCAACAAATTCAACAACAACCTCAAAATTGAAAAACAACAACAACCTCAACATTGAAAAACACCAACAAATTCAACAACAACCTCAACAGTGAAAAACAACAACAACCTCAACATTGCAAAACACCAGCAAATTCAACAACAACCTCAACATTTAAAAAACACCAACAAATTCAACAACAACCTCAACATTGAAAACACCAACAAATTCAACAACAACCTCAACATTTAAAAACGCCAACAAATTCAACAACAACCTCAACATTGAAAAACAACAACCTCAACATTGAAAAACACCAACAAATTCAACAAAAAATTCAAGATTGAAAAACACCAACAAATTCAACAACAACCCCGACATTGAAAAACACCGACAAATTCAACAACAAACTCAACATTGAAAAACAACAACAACCTCAACATTGAAAAACACCAACAAATTCAACAACAACTTCAACATTGAAAAACACCAACAAATTCAACAACAACCTCAACAATGAAAAACAACAACAACCTCAACATTGAAAAACACCAACAAATTAAACAACAACCTCAACATTGAAAAACACCAACAAACTCAACATTGAAAAAGACCCACAAATTCACAACAACCTCAACATTGAAAAACAACAACAACCTCAACATTGAAAAACACCAACAAATTCAACAACAAACTCAAGATTGAAAAACACCAACAAATTCAACAACCTCAACATTGAAAAACAACAACAACCTCAACATTAAAAAACACCAACAAATTCAACAACAACCTCAACATTGAAAAACACCAACAAATTCAACAACAACCTCAACATTGAAAAACAACAACAACCTCAACATTGAAAATCACCAACAAATTCAACAACAACCTCAACATTGAAAAACAACAACAACCTCAACATTGAAAAACACCAACAAATTCAACAACAACCTCAACATTGAAAAACAACAACAAACTCAACATTCAAAAACACCAACAAATTCAACAACAACCTCAACATTGAAAAACAACAACAACCTCAACATTGAAAAACACCAACAAATTCAACAATAACGTCAATATGGAAAAACAACAACAACCTCAACATTGAAAAACACCAACAAATTCAACAACAACCTCAACATTGAAAAACACCAACAAATTCAACAACAACCTCAACATTGAAAAACAACAACAACCTCAACATTGAAAAACACCAACAAATTCAACAACAACCTCCACATTGAAAAACAACAACAACCTCAACACTGAAAAACACCAACTAATTCAACAACAACCTCAACATTGAAAAACACCAACAAATTCAACAACAACCTCAGCATTGCAAAACAACAACAACCTCAACATTGAAAAACACCAACAAATTCAACAACAACCTCAACATTGAAAAACAACAATAACCTCAACATTGAAAAACACCAACAAATTCAACAAC